>JBBGZY010000398.1:1502500-2057500 GCA_037952925.1 Lithobates clamitans
GAGTTATTTTGAGGGGACAGCAAATTTACACTGTTATACAAGCTGTACACTCAATACTTTACAATGCAGCAAAGTGTTATTTCTTCAGTGTTGTCACATGAAAAGATATAATAAAATATTTACAAAAATGTGAGGAGTGTACTCACGTTTGATATAAACCCTATAGTACCAAAAGTATTGGGACATCTGCCTTTACATGCGCATGAACTGTAGCCTCCCTGGCGGTTTTCCCGAGTGTGGCTCGGGGTTAAAATTCAGCACCATTAGCGGTAACCCCGAGCCACACTCGGGATTGCATTGCAGGATCCTGGTGCCTCCTTACTTACCTTGTCCCCGGGATCCTGCGATGTCCCCCGCAGTGTCCGCGGGCTGTGTCCTCCTCCGAAGCCTCTCTGTGCCAGGGTCCGTTCCCTGAGAGCGTCGCGACGCACGGGGGCGGAGCCTGCCGGCAAATTAAAAAAAAAGTAAAAATCATAACACATACAGTACTGTAATCTTACAGATTACAGTACTGTATGAAATGATTTCACATCCCTTTTGTCCCCAGTGCTTTGGCCCATGCCCTGCATGCAGTTTTACATGATATACACTGTTCTTTCTGCCTGGAAACTGGAGATTGTCCATAGCAACCAAAATGTGTCCCTTTACGTCAAAAGTGGCTTTAGACCAGCTAGAAAACAGCGATAGTAAATTAGAACACTTGCAGAATTGAGCGATAGTGAATCGTGGGGAAATCTATTTTATTACTATTTATTTTTATTTTTTTTAATTATTTATTTTTATTTATTATATTATAATTTATGTTTTTGTGTTTCAAACTTTATCATACCCGGGATATCTACTAGACTCTGGTTTGGACAGATTTAAGTGCGTTATTGTTAAGATTTACAGACCTACAATATAAAACGCCAAATTTCCATGCTAAATAATTGTACCGCTTTCAGCACCTAAAATCCGAAATAATCATACCGCCAGGGAGGTTAATGGCATCCCAGTCTTAGTCTGTAGGGTGCAATATTAAGTTGGCCCACCCTTTGCAGCTATAACAGCTTCAACTCTTTTGGGAAGGCTATCCACAAGGTTTAGGAATGTGTCTATGGAAATGTTTGGCCATTCTTCCAGAAACGCATTTGTTAGGTCATTCACTGATGTGGATGAGAAGGCCTGGCTTGCAGGACTCAGGGCAGTCAAGTTCCTCCACCCCAAACCTGCTCATCCATGTCTTTATGGACCTTGGATGTGCACTGGTGTGCAGTCATGTTGGAACAGGAAGGGGCCATCCCCAAGCTGTTCCCACAAAGTTGGGAGCATGAAATTGTCGAAAATGTCTTTGTATGCTGACGCCTTAAGAGTTCCCTTCACTGAAACTAAGGGGCCAAGCCCAACCCCTAAAAAACAACCCCACACCATATTCCTCCCTCCACCAAATCATTTGGACCAGTGCACAAAGGAAGGGCCAAAAAGACATGGGTGAGCATGTTTGGGTTGGAAGAACGTGACTGGCTTGCACAGAGTCCTGACTTCTACCCGATAGAACACCTTTGGGATGAATTAAAGCGGAGACTGCAAGCCAGGCCTTCTCATTCACATCAGTGCCTGACCTCACAAATGCGCTTCTGGAATAATGGTCAAACTTTCCCATAGACACACTCCTAAACCTTGTGGACAGCCTTCCCAGAAGAGTTGAAGCTGTTATAGCTGCAAAGGGTGGGTCAACTCAACATTGAACCCTGTGGAGTAAGACTGGGGTGCCATTAAAGTTCATGTGCGTGAAAAGGCAGGTGTCCCAATACTTTTGACAATATAGTGTATCTATGCAGCCTGGTCAATCTTTCCAAGGTCCTTCCAAGTTTCACTAGAAGCAGTATTGGCACTGGATGATGGACAGTTGTCAACATGCGAATGGTGGGCCTGTGATGCCTGACAGTGGTGCACACCCTCCTCCCCCTAGTTCATAGGGGAGGTGGCGTCTATGAGGATGGGTATAGCATGATATGCCATTATGTGGGTGTGTGTACATATGTATATATATAAGCAGCAAGAAGAGGTCAGTCATTCATCGCGTTAGCTCTGAAGAAGATGGTCCTCCCTCGATACGCGTTAGCCACTCCTTAGTACCGTCTGGTCTTCAGGCATCACCAGTTCCTACAACAGACCTGAGAGAAACTGTTCACTATAGCTTTTCCCATGATATGCTTATATACCACGTTTGTACGTGAGTACAATCATTGCTGTTTTTACTTATATTAAAAATATTTTTGGTAATGCACTAGGTTGGTGCACCCTCCTTTTTACCCAATTATGGCTAACCTTAGGCACCAAAATTGTTTATTGCATTAAAGTATGTGTGGACCCTTACCTTGTAAAACAACACATTCAGTCTAAAATAGAAATGGAAGGCAAAATGTTCTTATACTGTTTGTGTATATATATATATATATATTTATATATTTACTACAAAGAACTTTTTATTTCCTTTTTTGATTACATAATCGCTGTTCTCAGCTGCATAAGAAGCTTGGAGAGGCTGTGGTGGAGAATGCAGCGGGTGTGTGTGTGTGTGTGTGTGTGGGGGGGGGGGGGGTGAATGTCAGCAGGAGGGGAAAAAAACAGCAGAATTTTGATCTTTCCAGTGAATGGCTGTACAGGGGGGCTTTCCAGCACAAGGCTGACCACTGGAGTACAGGCAGGCTGTGCTCCCAGGTAGAATGCAAAGAAAAAAACATAACCGCGCTGAGATGGATGAGCTTCCATGCCTGACATGGTCTGCCTGAAATAGGAAATCAGGGGGGCTGACAGGATCATCAGGTATTTCACACAAGGGAAACAATGCAAAGAAAGCAAAATACTTTTTGATATAAGTACATGGTACAACAGACATATATCAGGATGGAATATGAAATGTTGGGGTAACAAACACTTTGAGTGTTAACATAGCTTTGTCTATAGGATTACACTGAGAAAAGTCACTGCAACTTGTACATATAATGGACAAATATTACTGCAAGGGGCACATGGTAATTGAGTTTTTTACATTTACATTACCCCGTATATATATATCTATATATATAGATATATATATATATACATATATATATATATATATATATATATATAAAATTATATTTACCAAGAAAATATTTTAAAAGCTGTGGATTACCATTACAGTATGCACACCCCCCTCCTCATCCCCCCCTTTTTACGCCTGCACAGTTTTTATTGTATTTTGTCAAACTTCCTATTGCCAGCTGTTCAGCCAGCTCAGCGTGAAGTTGTTTATTATTGATGGATAAAATGTTCAAACATTTAGGCAAATGAAAATCAGCTTTACATTCTTAATTAATTAATTAATAGCATTGTAAATGCCAGCATTCTTCTCGCAGGTACCAGCGAAACAATACTGATTTTCTTCACATTCCTAGAATATTAATTTTTTTTTTCTCATCCTGCTAATTCTTGGGAAGCCTCTCATGCAAACATATTAGCAAAGAGTAAATATTGAATTTAAAACAAAACTACCAGCTTCATCTTTCACTGTACACAGAGTAGGATTTAAAGCGGGATTTAAATTTTCTTGGCTTCTAATTAAGTAGTGATAATCAGGCTTTCTGCTTAGGGTCACTTCCTGGGAGTGATTTTAGTTATTAAAATGCATGTTTGTGTTTGTTCTGCTTGGTGCGCTAGAACTAGATCTCTTTTAATATCGCTGCAAATATGCAAATGGATGCTTCATATTAGTGTGCAATTTATAGCAATCTTCTCTAATTTTCTGAAAGGGCAGGAGTGGAACCTTGTCACTCATATATTTTTTTTTAGTTAAGCTAAACTAATTATAAGGCTCTTTCTCGTGAAACTCTAAAAGTGTGTGGCGAGTGACATAACAGCGAATGTGACAGATTTGGCTTGAATGTAAGAGCCTTGCATTTAGCTTCTCCCGTTCACGAGGATGGCCTTCAGCAATATTTGAATGTCACTGCTGGTTGATAGATAATTTAAAAATTACATCAGTTAGATCTACATCTAAGGAGCTGACTGCTGGAAACCTTTTCAAATGGCTTTATCAAAAAATAAACAGCTCTGATATATAACACATGTCCAGTGCTTTTCTCAGAAGACTATTTTCAGAGGCCTAATATTTAAAGGGAAAGTGCTAGCTATAATATAACTCTTTTTTTGTGTTTCTAACTCATTTTTTTTTATTCTTACAAGTGATGATGTTCTTCTATGCTAGCTTATACCTAAATAAAGCATTTTATTACAAATGACTCTACGTTGGACAGGTGTTATCTTTCCATCATCCCCATTCTTAATGCAAAACTCATTAAAGTGATTGTAAAAGTTTTTTTTTTTTCAATAAAAATTGTACTTACCTGCTCTTTGCAGTGGTTTGCACATAGAAGCCCCAATCCTCCTTTTCTGGGGTACCCCACCGGTGCTCTGGGCTCTTCTTTTTCTCCTCTTCTTCCTATGGTGTCACATGTGTGTGCTCGAACCCGAGCTGGGCTGTGTGCATCTATTGATGCAGTGCTGCTGCTCTCAGGCACAGCTCTGGTTTGAGATTGGGTTCAGATAAGTTGTTTGGGGGGGGGGCTGAATATAAAAGGTTTTTTACTTTAATGCAGAGAATGCATTATGGGTTATAGGTGGGGGCAGTGGCCATTTGTTTTTACTGTTGAAATACTGGTGAGGTAGCGCACTGGACTCCTTTGCTGCCATTGTGCTATATGCTGGGTGTCCAGTGCGCCCCTGTGCCTTTAAGGAGGGGGGGGGTGGCTCCCTCCAGGCTCACCTGCTCTCTATCTATCCATTATTATGCATGTGCTTTTACTATGGAGGCTCTCAAAAATGTATAGAGTTAGGACTGCAGATATTAGGGCAGCACAGTGGTGTAGTGGATAGCACTCTCACCTAGTAGTAAAAAGGGGCGCTGGTTCGAATACCAAGCACGACACTACCTGCCTGGAGTTTGCATGTTCTCTATGTGCCTGCTTGGGTTTCCTCCGGGTACTCTGGTTTCCTCCCACACTCAAAAGATATGCTGTTAGGTTAATTGGCTTCTGTCCAAAATTGGCCCTAGTATATGAATGTGAGTTGGGGTCCTTGGGGGTGGGGACCGATTTGATTGTGCGATCTGTGTGAGGAGCGCTGCGTAAAATTGACCGCGATATATGGGTACCTTAAATAAATAATATATAAAATGGAGGAGCATCTTGAAGAGATGCAATGTGCAGGGATAGGGACAATTGTGGACACCCACACTCACTCTGGATGGACTGGTGTCTTTATTCAACCTTACTAACTATGTAATACTGGGGTGCCGTGAAGTGGCTCTGCATTTATTTGCAAATTAAACCCCTGCTTTTAACGCAAACTGTTAGACATGATAATTTGGTTGGTTGGTAATTTGAGAGTGGAATTTTCTTTGGTTCTGCTTGACATACGTCACCCTTCCATGTGCTCCTTGCTGCAAAGGCCAGTTACAGGTGGGGCAGTGGCCATTTGTTTGTATAATTACTATACAAGCACATTTTAAAATTTTCCTTTTTGATATCTCATGGATATGAATCAACTGCATAGTTTGGTTTTGCCCTGTACATGATCCAGCTATATTGATGTATTAGTCCTCAACTTAACCTCATTATCATTGCTTGTGCAGTTTAAATGGCAACTCCACTTAGTGTGGTGCAATAATGATCTAAGCATGATATGTTGACGTCTCAGTCTATGTTTACTTTTTGTCAGTGCAGCCTTCAATCTGAGCACTTCCAGGTCTCATCGGCCTGTGTTTTCTTCTGGCTGCACCCAGTTTCAGACTAATATGCATTTGTCAGTTTTCCAAGACTAAGGCAGTCAAAAAAGCAGATTATCAAATCTGGAAATGTTGAGGAATTTCAGTGGAACAGGGCACAGAATAGGAAACGTTTTACAAACTGTTGCTATTTAGGAAGAATGGGTATTTTTACATAGTTACATTGGTCCAGCTTGGGCCAATGTAACTATGCATATACCATACCTGCAGAATCCCTTTGGAAGCTGAAAATTAGTGTAGTGGGCACCACTACTACAGTGATCTCCACTGGCTTCCAGGTCCTGTGCAGAGCACCTGCCCTGCTGCATTCTGAACACAGGAGGTCACTGGTTTAGCATGGGTGCCATTCAGCAATCTCTTTGCATGTTCTCACTAAAAGAAAAGCATTTTCTGACTGATGAGGTGGAGAGGTGGTGCGATGATGTCATGCTTTTCGCCTCATCCAATCAGAAATTGCTTTGCATTCATTGAGAAAAGCATTCCATTCCACCATCTGAATGGTGCTCATGCTCAGTGCGCGAACTCCTGTGTTCACAATGCAGCAGGGCAACTGCTCAGCACGGGAAGCTTTTGCAGATCACTATAGTAGTGGTACCTCCTAAAGAGATTTTCAGCTTTTAGAGGGATCCTATAGGTATGGTACATGCATAGTTACAAGTTGGACCAATGCAACTAATTAAAAATATCCATGCCTTAAATTCTTCTTTAACATACCCTATCATGCAAAACATACTCAGCAAAGATATACTTGTAAAAAAGACAGTGAATACATACCTATCACACTGCCTATGCCACATAATTCTGCTCTGCAAAAGTACCCCACTTTAAACCCACACTTCAGGGAGGGTTGATCTCCTGTTTAGTCCGGCAGTCCTAACTCCTCCTGCTGACTTCCATGCCACTACTATACCCGGCAATGAGTGGAGATCAAAGGGAAGAACCAGTGAATACTGTGCGGGACCCAGGAGACCAAAACTCTTTGTGTCAGTATCTCAGCAAACTTCAAGGGACAATTTTACAGAAGTATTAAGCGATGCAGGCAGTGGAAAGATTAGGTATTTAGGAGTTTATTTACTAAAGGCAAATAGACTGTGCAGTCGCACTCTGCAAGAGCAGTTGCTCCAGGACTTTGTAAATTAACAGAAGCTCTGGTGACTTCCATCATCCAATGATGTGCAAGCAATAATGTTGTTTTTTTATTTTACTTGCATGTGATTGGGTATTCTTTGCAAAGTGTAGGTTTACCTCATTTACTAAGCTCTGGAGCAACTTCACTTGCAAAGTTTACAGTCTATTTTCCTTCAGTAAATTGACCCCTAACTGTCATCTTGTATAGGTACATCTTTGCTGGGCATGTTTATAAACATAACCAGAGAGAGTATTGTTCAAGACAGGGCTTTTTTTTCTCAGAGAATAGGTGCAGGTACTCTCCTTTTTTGAGTCACCCCTTGTCTCTGCCCCCTACCCACCTCCGAGCACCATCCTTTGGTTCTACCCTTTACCTAGTGAATACAGAAAAGTATAATTTTTTTGTGCAAAGTAGTTTGTATGGTATTTTCTAATGAAAAGCAGTAAAATAGGTCTCCCGCAGCCAGCAACAATTGATCCCTCAGAGCAACAATAGACCCCCCCAGCAACAATATACCCCTCCAGCAACATCAGACACCCCCCAGCAACAGTAGATCTCCCCAGCAACAATAAATCTACTCAGCAACAATAGATCCCCCACAAAAAATACCCCCAACAACAATAGATCCAGCCTAGCAGCAATAGGACTCCCAGTATCCAGCATCAATAAACTCTCCAGCAGCCAGCAACAATAGACCCCTCCCTCAACAGATCTCTCCCATCAACCAATGACCCCCCCAGTAACAATAGATCCCTCCTACCAGCAGCAATAAAGCTTCCCAGCTAAAATAGATCCCCCTAGCGACAATAGAGTCCCCAGCAGCCAACATCAATAGATCCCCCAGCACATTGCAGCACCATTGAAATAAATAAATAAATAAATAAATTCAGTGCTTGAGGTGCTGGAACTGCATCCCCCCCCCCCCCCGCCTTCCCCCGCTGAAAAAAAGCCCTGGTTCATGACATGTAGTAATAGACCATGACTGGTCCACTAAGATTAATTAGCAATAATTTGGTGTGTAAATATGAAACATAGATTTGTTATAGAAATCTGATCACACAATGCACACAGGTGTGCATGTTGTCATTTTAACAAACATATCATGGATCTTCATTTTAATTTTACTTTTTTTATAAAATTAACAGCTTAAAGTTACTTCTAATTGAAAAGGTCTCTATTTAGAGGGTTTCCGCAGAGACTGAGTAGCAGCCTTTTGATACTACAATAAGCAAAACGTTGATAGGAGCTGGAATCCAAGAACTTAAATTAACAACTTAAATGTATATTTATAGAGAGAAGACACATTGGGATTTGGAAGACTCAGGTGATGTCTTCGTCTTTGATGTAGGGTTGTGGCATGTGTCAGGCACAATGCTAATAAGGATTGCCAGTCTCTGTAAATATTTAGAAAACACAGAGTCATTAATAGCTCCTAATTTACATCTTTATGTGCTGCAATTCACCTTCTAATTGCTGAGTTAACTATTGTGATGTTGTGGACTGCATCAGCATACGGTCGTGTTACTTTTATTGATTTATTGATACGTACTATACCTACTTTGAAATTTTCAAAGCATGCTCTTTTGCCTTAGGGATATATGGAAATCCTCTAATTCTCTGTATATATGCATATGTGACTGCAGACAACCAGAATCGACTTGTCTGTGCTATTCTACCCTTTTAAAATGACAAGAAAATATAAGGAGCAGAATAGATCTGTCACTAAACAAACAAAAAGATGAAAACTTTCCTCATGCTATACTTTTTTTCTCTGAGAAGCAATTGGAACATGTCCCTGTAAACAACAATGCCAAACTATGCATATATCTACGCAGACAAATGCTTGACAGGATGTGTTGTTAGAAATAGAATGGCATGCACATCATTAGCTTGGTTATGAGACAAGATGCCTGGCAATTTTTCCTTTCTATTTCTCTGTGCACTGGCTTTCTGCTAACTCTCACAATGATCTGTCAGTTTGTAAACCATAAATAAATATTTAAATAGGGACAATTAAGTAGGGCTGTCTGGGGTACTGTTGCTGCATTTATCCTTTCCAGAATGGTGCACAAATATATGTATGCATGCGTGACTGCGTGCTGAATATATTGATATATTTGCATGCATATCTATCTATCTATCTATCTATCTATCTATCTATCTATCTATCTATCTATCTATCTATCTATCTATCTATCTATCTATCTATCTATCTATCTATCTATCTATCTATCTATCTATCCATCCATCCACCCATCCATCCATCCATCCATCCATCCATCCATCCATCCATCCATCCATCTATCTATCTATCTATCTATCTATCTATCTATCTATCTATCTATCTATCTATCTATCTATCTATCTATCTATCTATCTATCTATCTACAATATCTTTCTAATTCTCTATATATACTCAAAGGAAATTACAGTTTTCACTATTTATTTAACAATTTTTTACAGTAAGTAACCTTCAGCTTTAGACGTTTACATTAAACTAACCGCATCTATCATTAATTGCCACCATTGGGTACTTTCAGAGCATGCACACATCATCTCACCAGCACCCTAGGAGACCCTGCATACATCCGAGAGGCTTCTTGGTAGTCTTGGTGACTGGTTGAGCCTATGTTTGCACTATGAGAAGTGTTGGTTAGGTAATTATAATGTGCTAGGTTTTGGCTTTTTGCAAAGTTGAAATTTGGAGAGGACTCCTCAGGGCTTGAAGAATTCTGCAGATATGCCAGTGTTAAAAGTGTTTCTTCACTGAAACATAGAAACATAGAAAAGTGATGACACCCAATTGGTGTAAGCCGGGTCTGGTTGTCAAGAATATGGACACTACCTTGTAACCTTTTCACAATTTGTTTTTTTGTTATTTTATTGTATGCAATGTACATCAAGCACTGCTAAGAAATTTTATACAGAATTGTCTATTGTCAATAATTCTGTGCTATGTTTTCTTAAAAATAAATATAAATTTTATAGTTAAAAAAAAAAAAGAAGAAGAAGAAAAGTGTTGACAGAAAAAAAGACTGAGTAGTCCATCGAGTCTGTCCATAATTTTGTTATTTTTTCTCTTTCTTTTTCAGTAATTGTTTTGTCTGAGTATAGGTCTATGTTTGTATCAAGCATGTTTGAAACCATTTACTAATGGCTGTCTCACTAACTCTCCTGGAAGTTTATTCCAAGCATCCACTACCCTTTTAGTAAAATAATACTTTCTAGAATTAGATTAGAACTTTCCTCCAGTTAGTTTGAGGTTATGTCCCAGTGCTCTTGATTTTGGTTTCACATTGAAAAGACTGCCTTCCTGAACCTTATTCACCCCCTTGATGTATTTAAAGGTCCCACTCATTTTTTCCCTTTCTCTCATTTACTCCAGACTGTATATATTAAGTTCCTAAAGTCTCTCTTGATATGTTTTATCCCCCAAACCTTTCACTATTTTTGTTAACTGTCTCTGGACTCGTTCTATCTTACAAATATCTTTGTGTAAGTAAGGTCTCCAGAACTGGGCACAGTATTCTAAATGAGGTCTCACTAAAGAACTATATAGAGGAATCGGGACCTCCTTCCTCCTGCTGGTGACCCTTCTAGTGATGCATTTTAGAATTCTATTCGCTTTTCCCACAGCCTGGTTACACTGTTTGCTCATTTTGCAATTATCTGAAATAAGCACCCCCAAATCTTTTTCTTCTGTAGTGCTGGCTAACACTGTACCCCCGATGTTGTTCTCTCTTAAGGGATTCTTTTTCCCTAGGTGCATTATTTTACATTTAGAAACATTGAACTGCAGTTTCCACTGCTTTGACCAATCCTCCAGCAATGCCAAATCATGTTCCATGTTACAGACACCTCCAGGCATATCAACCCTATTACACACCTTTGTATCATCAACAAAAAACATACCTTGCCCAACAACCCTTTAGTTATATAACCTACACAGAGATGAAATAGAATAGGACCCAGTACAGAGCCTTGTGGTACACCACTAGTGACTGGTCTCTGTTCTGAATGAACCTCATTTACAACCATACTCTGGTATCTATCCTTTAGCCAACTGCATATCCACTGAACCACCCAATACTGCAATTGTTGACACTGGAATAACCTACTTTCTGAAACAGTTTTAATCAGAATAATTGAGTATTTGTTTGAGCATTTTAGTAAATCAACCCCTAAATACCCGTGCCCTGCTGATGGGAAAGTCTTTTTGGCCCCTGAGACACATTGGATTAATTTCTGCTATAACTAATTTTAACATTAAAAACACTTTGCACTATATATACATGGATTCTTAACTGTGGGGGTTCCCCCCATTTCCAAGGAAAGTCCTGATTTGTGGAGTGCTGCTGAACTGAACTATGTGTGCTCAGTGATGATTTAATTGACCCATTGAAAATCTGTATCCAACACCTCGTTTTTATGTATGTTAAGATTTTTGGCATACAAGTAGTGAATTTTTTGGAGGCATTTAGTATTGGATTCTGTCTTTAACCCTCCAGTGTCCCTAGAAGGCAAACTGTGGGATTACAAATATTCAAAAAGACATTTGTAGAAAACAGTAATTTCCAACATTTATGAATGTATGCGCAGTCCCAGAAAGAATGGAAAAAAAATTGCGTGTTCACCGCAACCTTTAAAAGAGAATAGTAAGGATATAAAAACCAGTTTGTGTAGAGCTATGGGTGTGTAATAAATTTGGTGGAAAAAATTCAGGTGGATAATTTTATGAGAGTAACAATCATTAATTGTTTAATAAAGTTCTGCCATTTCTTCTCAGGTTTCTGGAATTTAGATAATCTAGTAACTAATAATTTAGAATAATGAGTGCAATAGAGTTTTTGAGCCTTCCTGATCGAGAAGTTTTTCGGTAGAAAAGGAATTGGCCCAGTATTTTAAAACTGCATCCTAACCGCATGTGATAGTTGCAGATAATGAAAGTATGTTGTGTGAAAGTATGTTGTGTCAAGTTCCTGTCCCTAAACAAGTGGTGGAAAAATGTAAATAGGCAGTTTTCCATGCTAAGTTGTGCTATGATTTACTAAACTACATATTTCACTTATCTGCACCTACAGTGGGGACGGAAAGTATTCAGACCCCCTTAAATTTTTCACTCTTTGTTATATTGCAGCCATTTGCTAAAATCATTTAAGTTCATTTTTTTCCTCATTAATGTACACACAGCACCCCATATTGACAGAAAAACACAGAATTGTTGACATTTTTGCAGATTTATTAAAAAAGAAAAACTGAAATATCACATGGTCCTAAGTATTCAGACCCTTTGCTCAGTATTTAGTAGAAGCACCCTTTTGATCTAATACAGCCATGAGTCTTTTTGGGAAAGATGCAACAAGTTTTTCACACCTGGATTTGGGGTTCCTCTGCCATTCCTCCTTGCAGATCCTCTCCAGTTCTGTCAGGTTGGATGGTAAACGTTGTTGGACAGCCATTTTTAGGTCTCTCCAGAGATGCTTAATTGGGTTTAAGTCAGGGCTCTGGCTGGGCCATTCAAGAACAGTTATGGAGTTGTTGTGAAGCCACTCCTTCGTTATTTTAGCTGTGTGCTTAGGGTCATTGTCTTGTTGGAAGGTAAACCCTCGGCCCAGTCTGAGGTCCTGAGCACTCTGGAGAAGGTTTTCGTCCAGGATATCCCTGTACTTGGCCGCATTCATCTTTCCCTCAATTGCAACCAGTCGTCCTGTCCCTGCAGCTGAAAAAAACCCACACAGAATGATGCTGCCACCACCATGCTTCACTGTTGGGACTGTATTGGACAGGTGATGAGCAATGCCTGGTTTTCTCCACACATACCGCTTAGAATTAAGGCCAAAAAGTTCTATCTTGGTCTCATCAGACCATAGAATTTTATTTCTCACCATCTTGGAGTCCTTCAGGTGTTTTTTTAGCAAACTCCATGCGGGCTTTCATTTGTCTTGCACTGAGGAGAGGCTTCCTTCGGGCCAATCTGCCATAAAGCCCCAACTGGTGGAGGGCTGCAGTGATGGTTGATTTTTTACAACTTTCTCCCATCTCCCGACTGCATCTCTGGAGCTCAGCCACAGTGATCTTTGGGTTCTTCTTTACCTCTCTCACCAAGGCTCTTCTCCCCCGATAGCTCAGTTTGGCCGGACGGCCAGCTCTAGGAAGGGTTCTGGTCGTCCCAAAGGTCTTCCATTTAAGGATTATGGAGGCCACTGTTCTTTTAGGAACCTTAAGTGCAGCAAAAATTTTTTGTAACCTTGGCCAGATCTGTGCCTTGCCACAATTCTGTCTCTGAGCTCTTCAGGCAATTCCTTTGACCTCATGATTCTCATTTGCTCTGACATGCTCTGTGAGCTTTAAGGTCTTATATAGACCTGTGTGTACATTAATGTGGAAAAAAATGAACTGAAATGATTTTAGCAAATGGCTGCAATATAACAATATAACAAAGAGTGAAAAATTTAAGGGGGTCTGAATACTTTTCCTCCACACTGTATGTTGTGTTTGAAGAATCGGGCCACGCCCCAACCTCATGCAATGTGCACAGTTGCAGTGCAGTGGTTTGGGTTATTAAAGTTTAAAAGAGGCGACAAAGAGGCAACATAATCATAATGCCTCCCCACTGCCTGTCAAATGTCCTGGTGCTTGGACGACACCAGTGTAAAACAGCCCATAGTGAGCTTATCTCATCAGTCTAAAGCTAGCCATATACACTGATGTTTTTCATGTATTAGCCTGAAGGCTGAATGAAGGAATCTAACAGATTCTTTCATTTGTGGTTGAACTTGAATGGATGAACCCCTCCTACTATGCTATTGTATTCTGAAAACCCGACAACTGTCAAAATACTCAAATGGTGGCTGCATCTGATAGGATGAAACCGTTTTTCATTTTTGCCCGTATTCCTACATTTTTCAATTGAAGAATATAAGGTGGGAAGGGCCAGCAGGGTCACCTTGAAGCGAAGCTGGCTCATCAGGAACTGGCCAGACTTTTTACAGTGTATGGCCAGCTTTAAACCAGGTAATGATTTTCTGTTACCTTGTTCATTCAGTTAAGAATGACAGGTTCTCTTCTATGACTACAATCACCCTCCACCCACCCACTGACACTCATCGTTCCTGTACTTCCCTTCAGTGCTATTCTTCCATAGGAGCTTGATGGCAGATGATGTGGTAGCTTACACAGGGTTAGCTTCTTCTTCATCAAGTGACAGTGATAGAGCTTGGCTGTTGGCCACTTAGACCCAATCAATGCATTCTGAAAAGGAGACACATGCTCCTCTATACCTGGGAGCAACAGGTATTTACTAAGAACTCTGATTAAGGCTTGTTGAGTGCTGCTGGGTGCACTGCCAAACATGTAACTTCCAGGAATGGTTATCAGTTTGACAGTCACAATCTGTGTAGCAGAGTTGATGACTATTTGTAAGAAACAGATGTTTCAGGATTAGTGCTTTTAATAATGTAAACAACTTTTATACATTATAATATATTATAGCTTATATTATACCATTGCTTCAGACAGCCTGTACCTTTTGTTTTTCTGCACTAGAAACAGAAATTATTTATCCTATATCCATATCAATGCCACCCAGAAGTTCCCTAGCCTCTGCACCCATCTTGTTTCATGACTTTTACTAGTCACTTATCTATGAAAACAAGTATCTATTTTTTGGCCAAATTAAAAATTGGTCGGCTCTACCTTTAAAAGAAAAATGATCACATGGGTTAATACTTAACTTTGGTCAACTCCTTGAAGAGGATTGGCACACAATTAATAAAGGCATATGACAAAAGGCTTTAGGGGAATAGATATTCAATGCTCAGTGCTAGGTTGGAGGCTTTACTAAGTCTTTGTTCAGCTGCTTAGGCCAAATCTAAAATGAAGAGTTCCTTCTCTATTATTAATTAAGTTGCTTATCTTCAGTGCAGTCATGCCTATTTTTCTCACTGAGCGAAGAAATTTTTGCATCACGCATATTTATTAAGAATGCAAAGTCATGTATGATCTATTGTGTATAATAATCTAACTGAATGCATGAGCAGGTCTTATGGTCCTATACATATAGGCGAAACTTAAATAGCAGTAATATTTAAATTAAGGTATGTGGTTCTACAAATATTCCTTTTAAAGGTAGATAAGAAATGGTTTCATACATATTTAACATTATTGTTATTCATCCTATGTCTATAGTACTACTGAATTTAGAAGAGATGTGGGCAGCATACTATTTACTATAAGGTTTTTTTTGCACAAAACCTATTTCAGTATAGTAGGAGGAGGCAGTATCATATCTTAACATTTACTGTTTGGGTTAATTTTTCTTTTTTTATTTCAATGTTTGACAACATTTAACTATTGGCTGATGAATTCTGCAAACCAGGGCCAGATTTGTGATTTGGCCACAAAGGCAGAGGTGTCAACAAACTACCCACTTACCATCCTACTGACATACAGATATATTCCAGCCTGCCTACTTGACTGTATTGCCTAAACATTCTCCTTGTTGCTTATTTGCGCAGATTATGATTTATCATTCTGGCATTGTATACTTGGATTTTATCCTGTTCTAGGTAAATAGACTTAGAGCAGGCAAAAAGTCTCTTTTTCACCTCCAACCCTGGCATAGAGCAGAACACGGTTTCTTAACATAAAGCTTTGCAAAACTTCACCCAAACATTCAAACTGTTTAGAGCTTATGCAGAGCTAAGCACTCAATTCCTACCATACATGGCATTGTCGATGCCTAACATTTGGCAGGTCAGGCACGCAGTGTTGCATCATGGGAGGAAGGACAGACATGCTTCCTCATTCTTTAAACACTTGTCATATGCGCTAATTCTGACATTTTCAACATACATGTTAAAATCTGCATTTTTTTTGCTAGAAAACTGCTTAGAACCCCAAAACATTTATATTTTATAACGCAAAGTCCCTGGAGAATAAAATTGTGTTGTTGCAATTTTTTTTTATATTGTACAATATTTTCTATATTTAAAACACACATTTTCAGAAATAAATGCAGTTTAATTAATTAATTTTAGGGCATTATACCCAATGGTAAAATATTAAACACGATGTTATGCTGAGTAAACAGATACCTTGCATGGCAAATTTTTAAATTGTGCACACCTGTGAAATGGCGTAAATTTACAGTACATTTAAATATTTATAGGTGATGCTTTCAAAGCCTTTAAAGGTTACCAGTTTAGAGATAAACAAGTCTGATACTAGAATTATTGCTATTACTGTGACGTTCACAGTGATAATTCCCATGTGTGATCACCATTTAAATATGCATGTGGGATCTACATGCGTGTGGGGCCTACATGTGTTTGCATTTGCGCGTCAGCATGGGGGGATAGGGCACTTGAAAAAATGTTTACATTTTATTATTTATTTTAGTAACTTTTTTTACACTCTCTTTTTTTTTGGATCAACTTTATTGCAATCACAAGGGATGAACAACATCCCTTGTGATCACATGGGCAGTGACAGGTACTCTTTACTAAAAGATCTGGGGGCTATTACCCCCATATCTCTCCTCTGTCCCCAAAAGCATCCAATCAAACCAAGATCGGTTCCATTAGGTGCTTTACAAGCTGGTAACAAATGTAAACAACAAACTGAAACCAGAAGTGACAAAATCCTTGTCACTTCTGGTTTCATTTGTTACATAGAAGGGGAGGGTACAGATGTACCTTCTTCCCCTCTGTGTTCAGCTGGCCACAAAGAGAGCAGTCATGATCCTGGTATAACCATTTCAGCTGAAGTAGTAGAGATACTTCCTAAGGGCATGAAGTGGTTAAAGTACAAAGTATTTCACATTGCTCTGATTGGAAAATGGAACTGTGGGAAACTAAAGGCAAGTCAAAATAAGCAGAGATGAAGAAGAGAAATGGGTGAACCTGTTGCCTTGTTTTGCATGGGCTAAGTGGACACCTGCTTTAAATTTAAAGCACAACATGCAAGTGTCTCACTGTATTGATGAAAGTGATTGCAAAGCCTCAAAAGCAAACATGTTATACTTGTCAGCTCTGTGAAATGGTTTTGCACAGATCAGCACCGATCATCCACTTCCCAGGTCCCCCACCAGAGCTCCTGGCTCTACCCCTCTGCTGAATGCCCCCATAGCAAGCTGCTTGCTATGAGAGCACTCATGCGAGCCAGATCCTGATCTGCACTGTACCTGTCTATTGACAGACACAGTGCAGCTTGGTCCCACCCCCGCTCCATCATCACTTGATTTGATTGACAGCAGCAGGAGCCAATGGCCAGTGAGGAGGGAAAGAGGCCAGCGCTGCTGCTCTCAGCACAGCGCTGGATCAAGATCAGGCTTAGATAAGTATTTGGGGGGGAGGGGGCAGTTGCACGTAATAATTTTTGCCTTTACAGGCACTTTAAAGTGATTGTAAAGGCTCAAGTTTTTTTTACCTTCATGCATCATATGCATGAAGGTAAAAAGACCTTTCTATGTACAGCAGCCCCCCAGCTCCCCCTAATATTTACCTGAGCCTGATCTTTCTCCAGTGCTGTGCATGGGAGTCCTGGCTCTGCTGGGTCTCTCCCACCTCATTGGCTGAGACAGCAGTGGGAGCCACTGGCTGTCAATCACAGCCAGTTAGCCAATAAGAAGACAGAGGGGGTGGGGGCGAACCACGGCCATGTGCAAATGGACATACAGAGCAGCAGCTCCGGAGTCCGCCTTCTTGGGTGTCCCCATTGCAATCTTCTTGCTCTGGGAGCACTCGTCAGGAAGGAGGGGCCAGGAGCACCGGTGGGAGCCCAGAGATGAGGAGGATCAGGATTGCTTTGTGCAAAACCACTGCACAGAGCAGGTATGTATGAGATGTTTGTTATTTTAATTAAAAAGTGTCTTTATTATCACTATATATATATATATATATATATATATATATATATATATATATACACATATATACAGTGGGGTCGGAAAGTATTCAGACCCTCTTAAATTTTTCACACTTTGTTATATTGCAGCCGTTTGCTAAAATCATTTAAGTTAATATTTTTCCTCATTAATGTACACACAGCACCCCATATTGACAGAAAAACACAGAATTGTTGACATTTTTGCAAATTTATTAAAAAAGAAAAACTGAATCACATGGTCTTAAGTATTCAGACTCTTTGCTCAGTATTTAGTAGAAGCACCTTTTTGATCTAATACAGCCATGAGTCTTTTTGGTAAAGATGCAACAAGTTTTTCACACCTGGATTTGGGGATCCTCTGCCATTCCTCCTTGCAGATCCTCTCCAGTTCTGTCAGGTTGGATGGTAAACGTTGTTGGACAGCCATTTTTAGGTCTCTCCAAAGATGCTCAATTGGGTTTAAGTCAGGGCTCTGGCTGGTCCATTCAAGAACAGTCACGGAGTTGTTGTGAAGCCACTCCTTCGTTATTTTAGCTGTGGGCTTAGGGTCATCGTCTTGTTGGAAGGTAAACCTTCGGTCCAGTCTGAGGTCCTGAGCACTCTGAAGAATGTTTTCGTCCAGGATATCTCTGTCCTTGGCCGCATTCATCTTTCCCTCGATTGCAACCAGTCGTCCTGTCCCTGCAGCTGAAAAACGCCCCCACAGCATGATGCTGCCACAACCATGCTTCGCTGTTGGGACTGTATTGGACAGGTGATGAGCAGTGCCTGGTTTTCTTCACACATACCGCTTAGAATTAAGGCCAAAAAGTTCTATCTTGGTTTCATCAGACCAGAGAATCCTATTTTTCACCATCTTGGAGTCCTTCAAGTGTTTTTTAGCAAACTCCATGTGGGCTTTCATTTGTCTTGCACTGAGGAGAGGCTTCTGTTGGGCCAATCTGCCATAAAGCCCCAACTGGTGGAGGGCTGCAGTGATGGTTTACTTTCTACAACTTTCTCCCATCTCCCGACTGCATCTCTGGAGCTCAGCCACAGTGATCTTTGGGTTCTCTAGGAAGGGTTCTGGTCATCCCAAACGTATATATATATATATATATATATATATATATATATATATACATATATATATAGAGTATCTTACAAAAGTGAGTAAACCAACAACCATGCCACTTTAAAAGTCACTTAAATCCCATTTCTTCCTCATTCTGATGCTCAGTTTGAAATTCAGCAAGTTGCCTTCACCACAAAAGAGAGTACACCCCTCACATTTTTGTAAATATTTTATTATATCTTTTCATGTGACAACACTGAAGAAATGACACTTTGCTACAATGTAAATAGTGAGTGTACAGCTTGTATAACAGTGTAAATTTGCTGTCCCCTCAAAATAACAACACAGCCATTAATGTCTAAATCGCTGGCAACAAAAGTGAGTACACCCCTAATTGAAAATGTCTAAATTGGGCCCAATTAGCCATTTTCTGCCCCAATGTCATGTGACTCGTTAGTGTTACAAGGTCAGGTGTAAATGAGGAGCACGTATGTTAAATTTGGTGTTATCCCTCTCACTCTCTTATACTGGTCACTGGAAGTCCAACATGGCACCTCATGACAAAGAACTCTCTGAGGATCTGAAAAAAAGAATAGTTACGCTACATAAAGATGGCCTAGGCTATAAGAAGATTGTCAAGACCCTGAAACTGTGCTGCAGCACGGTGGCCAAGACCATACAGTGGTTTAACAGGCAGGTTCCACTCAGAACAGACCTCGCCATGGTCAACCAAAGAGGTTGAGTCCAGGACCACTGCCTTGCTAAAGAAGCTGTCTCCGGACCTAAACCCTATTGGGCATCTGTGGGGCATTCTCAAATTGAAGGTGGAGGAGTGCAAAGTGGAAATAAAAGACAAGAATCGCCAATCTAAGTGCAGTATCAAAATCTAACTTTAATATAAATATAAAAATGAACGGCCAAGTGGCTACTTACAAGGACAAGGTAAAAATAAGGCACATAAGGACATGTAGCTAGCCCAGGGACGTTATCTCAGCTGTTCACGGTGCAGGCTCCAAACGATGTTGTCAGGGCGCTCGGGAAAGGGTGGAGAGGCAGTCTGCAGTGTGGAAATCTCCGCTGATGGTTGCTAGGCTGTGGGGAAGATGGTAAAACCCAGGTGTCCGCAAGGTGAACCGGCATCTAGTCGAGCACCGAAAGTCAGGACCGGAAGCAGGAACCGGATGGGAACTAGCGTGAAGCGCACCATGCACAAGGAACAGAGCAGCGGAAATGGCGTATGGACGTGTCAGATGATGCGTTTCAATGCATCCGCATTTTCTTCAGATCTTTAGATCTTTAGATTGGCGCTTCTTGTCTTTTATTTCCACATTGCCTTTCTTGAATTCTCAAGAAAGCAGCCACTGGTGCACAGTATCATTTCCATTTGAACTTTATATTTTTATTGCTATTTTTTGGCTTCCTAGGTATAGCGTATATGTGTCCTGTATTGCCTATACCTATACGCCTTATCGTAGCCACACGTTGTCTTTTTGGACATTTTGTACTTTTGGGACATTATTTTGATATCCTTATCTTTTCCTCATGTTTGGTTGAGATCTTGCGCCATTTCTCCCTTTTTCATATCGGAGGAGTGCAAAGTCTCTAACATCCACCAGCTCCATGATGTCGTCATGGAGGAGTGAAGGAGGATTCCAGTGGTAACCTGTGAAGCTCTCATGCCCAATAGGGTTAAGGCAATGCTGGAAAATAATGGTGGCCACACAAAATATTGACACTTTGGTCCCAAATTGGACCTTTTCACTTAGGGGTGTACTCGCTTTTGTTGCCAGCGGGTTAGACATCAATAGCTGTGTGTTGAGTTATTTTGAGGGGACAGCACATTTACACTGTTATACAAGCTGTACACTCAAAGTGTAATTTCTTCAATGTTGTCACATGAAAAGATACAATAAAATATTTACAAAAATGTGAGGGGTGTACTCACTTTTAGAGATACTGTATATATATGAAAAGCCTGTAAGGTATACTTTCATACATGCAGCATTGTATAGAAGCAATAAACTTCTGACAAATTAATTCAGGTGTGGATAGCATCATGTAAGTGTCAGTTTTTTATCTGGCTGCAGCAGGTCAACCCTAGCAAAGTTATAAGACAATAACCAGGTTTATCACTGTCCCATCTCAACACCACTGAATGTTTGCCTCTTTAGCCAAGATATCTGGATTTTTACATTGTTATGGCCAGCTCTTCTACACTTGGAACATTGAAGTAGATTGAAAGGCTCAAAATGAAAAAGTCTTTATGCAAATATGACATACATATACAATTAATGTTTCACGTCACTAAATTAATGATATTGGACCTCTTGTCATGTCTTACTGCCATTCACACTTTGTCAATGCCCTTTGCACTGCTTTGGGCATTAAGACTCTTGGTTGACTCTTGGTTAACAAGCCCTTATGGAGTAAGGAAGATGATAAATGATATACGTAGGTTGGTAGACAAGTAGCAGTAGAAAAAAGGACAAAGAAAGCAGAGGACTGGCGGTATCAGAGAGGGATACTATCCACGTGCTGTTTATCCCATACCCTTTGGTCCAATATCGTTTGAGGAGCACAGCCACGTGGAAGCCACCCTATCAATATTGTCCTCCCGGGCCACCTGTAGTCCATCACTACCTAAGCCTGTCTGACCCCACTTGGCGTATGCCCCGTTGGGTCCACCGTTTCTGCTGCTGCAACCCTTGGTTTTAACTCCAGTTTGAGGGATACTATCCACGTGCCGTTTATCCCATACCCTTTGGTCCGGTATCATTTGAGGAACACAGCCATGTGGAAGCCACCCTATCAACATTGCCCTCCCGGGCCACCTGTAGTCCATCACTACTGTTGACTAGTTCTGTATTTTGTGCATACACCTCAATCATTGTAGTAGTATGGACATATACATATCTAGATCTGAGAGATCTTACAACAAAGAGGTAGTTCGTTCCGCAATACACATTTATTAATAGGGTTACATAATCTATACAAAGTACACACCCAACAGTATTTACAACACAATGTACAGTGTAGGTCTCCTGGCTTACATGGTATTTACAAATTACCCACAACACCCATATTTACAGTACAGTATAAAATACAAGTATGTTAGATTACCTGTTAACTTCAGGTCAGCCCATGGTGACTGCTGTCTGTTCCCACACCAAAGAGTGAGTAAGCTTGGTCACAAAGCATTATATCCCCCCCCTCCTTTCTGTAGTGTGGCTAATATAATTCTCCCTAATTGGTCACTGTACCTAGTAAATGTATATTGGGCACAGCCTGATTGGATGAGTCAAAGAAGGCTATTGTTTACTACCCAGGGAAGATGTTCTCAGGGAGAACAAAAGGCCAACCTTTGAAGTTGAACTAATTACAATAACACCAACACAACACTCAGTATTTTAAATATATTTCCCTCTAACTGAAATATATTTCTAATTACAATATTTTACAGCGATTAATGGATATTTCACATAAACTTATAAGGCAACAGATGGCCCCTTGTGGCCAGTTGAGAATATGAGACTCGGCCACACCTAGAATAATGGTTTATGTGCAATCTCCTTTAATATTTGTCACTTTTGGCTTTACCCTCTGAAATGAAATAAAACTCTTTGAGAAGAAAAAAAAAACTTTTTAAACTCTCCATCTCTACAGTTCACACTTCTGGATCCCAGTATTGGTAGTCATCACTTGTTCTGGATGTCATAAGTCCAAAATAGAAATCATGAGAAACGGCACCAAAACAAAACAATAAGGAAAAAAAACAAAAACAAAAAAAAAAACATGAGGATCCTTGTTCTCAACAGTCCAAAAATAACAATAGTCCGATAATAACAGTACGAAAGTCCATAAGGCGAATCTGGTCATGTTGCCCTTGCTTCTGGGACGGCCTTCACTGGTGATTCCAAGTGGATACAGCATACAATAATAGCCTGGGGACCAGCTTTTCCTGGCTTTCTAAGATTATACTTTATTAATGTGGACAAAGGTAGAGAAATAAAAACACAAGTACATTTAAAACATATGCATTCAACTGAATGCTTGTCTGGTAAGTCTAAGCCGTAAGGACCTTTTGATTAGAATTGTCATAGATATACTGCGACATACTAATGAGACCCCTTTCCCAGTGACATGTGTAACAATTTGAATGGTTACGCCCTTCAGCCAGGTGTCTGATTTTCATCCCCCCATCTTTCTTCCTCCATTGTCATATGCCTGCAAGTACCTCTGCCCCACCTTCTGTGGAATACCACATTGTGTGTGCGTGTATGACCCTTCACGTGTTCTGGGGAGTTTTGTTGCCATCGCAACTCACCACTAACTCCTTTTTACTGGAACTGTGTTCCGTTCAACCTTGGCTGGTGCCAAACCTTTGGGCATATAGCTCCGTCCTGCCTTTAGCAGGCTACAGAAGAGGTCATCACTTTAAGAGTTCTCCGTGCAGATTAGGCAGTGTCGCCTACGCAGACAAAAATAATTCGGAATACGGATGAGTGTGATGTCATCAGTCACTAGTGGCTTCAGGAACAATTAAACTAAATTACACTTAAGTACAATTGTACTATACTCCCTGCTATTTGCCAATCACTATGAGTCTCACCAGTCCCAGTATATCTATATGATATTCACGCAATGCTCTTTGAACTTAGTTATGGCACGAAAAAGAAAACTGACCAACAAACAAAAAAAATTGATCAATGACCACATATGATGCCTGCCCAATATTAGAACTGTAGAGAGGATTGTATGTCACATATACAACGAAAATAGTCACATGACCAGGTGTAACCAGGTGTTACTGTCATAGTTGGTAATAACTACCATGACATACATTTATATAAAACAATTATCCAATGTCGAAAGAGAGAAGAAAAACTGTTGGAACTTGGTCTATCCCCAAAATGCTATAGGGAAGCTTTAATATTCTATATCAACATTTCTAACCATTTTAAATGTTCTCCATATAATGTTCCCCCCTACTCCCCTCTTTTTTTTTTTTTTTTTTTTTATTTATTTATTTCACCCTAGTGACACCAAACTCAAGAATCACCATACAAAAAATAAATAAATAAATAAATAAATAAAGGTACTATAGGAAAGAAAGAAAAATAGTAAACGTTAAAAAAAATTTCAAAAAAAAAATTAGAAATCGTTCTTCCCCCCTTTGTTTTTTTCTTTCTTTTGTAAAGAAAAAAAATTACCGTTAAGAAAAAGAAGAATAAAAATAAGAGAAAAAAAAAAAATGTAACAAATTAAAAAAAAATTAATCTGTATTCTGTCAAAAAAAAAAAAACAAAAACATTGAAACTGCCTTCAAACATTGTAGCTATTCAAAAGGCAACACCCTCTGTCGGTGGTGATTAACATATTAATTGACTCTCAGTGCAAATCTATTTGCAATTCAATCAGGCCACAAGAACTTGTATTACAGAGAGCAGGATCTCTGTTTTAAAAAAAAAAGTTTAAATGTTTTTCTTTTTAGAATTTAGTTGGGCCTGACTGCAATTAATTGGATTCAAGGCTTCTCCTTAAAACAAAAAAAAAATAAAAATTATGTTTCAAGGTCCTCTGTGTTTCAAAGTACTTTGTCCAGTCTGGGTCCAATCATTTGTCATTGTCTGTGTATGTCTCCTAAAATACAAAACTCAAAAATTAATAACACCTCACTGTACCTCTCTGAGAGGTTCATAATGGACTAAACTAGTAGTGGATGATTGGAACAGACTTCCAGCTGAGATAATGCGTCCATCCACAGTAAGTACAGTCAAAAATGTACAGACACACCCACATATCTGTACTCTGACAAACAAAAAGTTATAGGAAACCTGGTGTGTTTGTAAGTACTTAAAGTTTAAGAAGACAGCCTGTAGACATAAAACCTTTACACATATTAACAGCACATGCGTCAATTTGGAAGGAAAAACAAAACACCAGACCTACTGAATCCATAAGATGCCACAAAGGTGCAAAGCAATGCATTGTTATGTATTTTCCATGTATCAGAGTGAATGAAACTTCACTCTAAGCCACAGGAAAGGAAAAATTATCAAAACAAAATCCCTACAGTTTCTCAGAGCTATAGGGATCGAGATCTCTTATCTGTGCACAGGTTATTTATTCGCGAATACATATAAACTTGTAAAAAAACAAATGGGAAAAATTAATAAAATAATCGTAAACAGTACAAAGCATGCGCATTAGTGTGATCACACTTATTGATGGCCATAAAAACAATGTACGCCCCTACAAAAAAAAAAAAAAAAAAAAAAATCTTTCTTTACACATGGACAGTTCATACCCATGCATTCCATCACTCAGACACACCCATTCATTTAGATTGAACCCATACATCCTGGATAGAGCTTTGATAAATCGCAAATGAATTGTTATGTGTTTACACAAACAGGAGAAAGGAAACAAAAAAAAACAAACAAAAACCAAGAACACCAACCAAAAACAAATACATAAATAAAAAATATATAAAATGAAGCAAGAGTAGGCTTCTGTACTAAACACTACTTGTACCCTATACCTTTGAATATTTATGGCAGTCTTCTGATCCTTTGGGGAAGATAAACACCTGTATTACTAATAACCATGTTTGAATACCTAGCCTAATATACATTACCTTAGGTGTATGTATTTATGTATAAATACATCTATATTGATACACCTGATTAATATGTAAATACTTTTTCATGAGCTCCCTGCACCTGGAAAATATAACTTAGACAAAAGTTATTACCCTTTTCCCTTTCTTTCACACAAAGAAAACAAACACTGCCACATTGTTACATTTACATATTTACATTGGTATATGTTCACTGACATTCACCCTTGGATCTGGTGAAAACAAATGACTCAGATCATAGACATCTGAATGACACATTAGATCTGGTATTTCTTTTGCTTTTTCTAAATTGCTTATATTTAAGGTTTGTTCCCAGTAAGGTGAAGTCCTAGCAGATAGCATAGATAGGTTGGCCCCCCCTCCAGTATTTTCTGTTTGAATGGAACAGATGGTTTTCTGTGGGACCTTAACAATTTGATCAAAAGATTGTTTTATTTCTTTCAGTTCTTTCCTACACTGTACCACCTCTGCATGGCATGCTTCATATTTTACCTTAAGAACATGTTGTGATGTTTCCATTATTTTATTGGTATTTTCCCAATTATGAATATGTGACTTCAGTAGTTCAATCTCATTTTCAAGAGAAGTAATTGTGCTAATTAACATAACCTCTTTCAGAACGGATTTCCTGTGCTGTAATCTGAGATCACTTTCCATGGAATTTACATTCAAAGGGGAGCATGAGGCTATTTGCCTTTGACTAGTACCTGGGGGGCTATGCCTATAGATCTTATCTTTGGAGGCATTGTAATTGTAATGGTGCCTCTTTCTGTTTGAAAAGGTGGCAAATTCTCCTGTAGTGTGACTTGCTAAACAGGCTTTGTTGTTTGCACTCTGGTGATAAATCTTTGATTTCACAGAATTAGACCTTCTGGCTACATGAAAAAATTTGTGCATACAGTCCATGATGCATTGATATGAATCTTTAAGGGGATTTATAAAAAATCCACATTTAATTTTAAATTTTGGATGGGCATTAGCTATTAGGAGGGTTTTGTACTCTGGGTCCTCTCTGTGTACGTTTCTCCGTTTGCCTACATAGTAAGCTGACCATAGCCTCTTTGCATAAAGAAGTGGGTTCTCATTATTTTCCTGTTTTGTTCTATACACTGCTTTTAAGCCTAGGTCAAAGGGACATATTATTTTTAGCAATTCATCTACAGTTTCATTGTAATCTGCTCTTCCTTCTTTAACATGGTCTGGTAGGGAAGACCATGTGTCTAAGTTAACGGTTAATAGTAAAACTTTAACCTGATCTCTGGAGTTGCCAACTCCCAGCAATTTACATCGTTGCAAGACATTATCTGCATGAAATGTTATGTGCACTCCTGGCAACAGTTTGCCAATATTGTTAGCTACAAGTAGCACATTTTCTAAAGACTGTCTGTCCTCCCTATCCATCTTTTGTGCTGTGCTCTCAATTCCTGTTGATATGCATACATACAGGAAACAGCTCTCTTTTTTTTTTTAAATAGACTGAATCTTCATGCATAGAAACATTGGGCAACAGCTCTTTTCATCTCCTTCTAATGCATCTGGACTCTTCATGTACCAATTCTATATTATATTTAGCTTTTAACAAAAGTTATGTGTTCCTCGTAGGCTCCCTATTAATTACCCACTGTAGAACACAGCTATTTCTTATAGCCCATTTCTATATCGAGCACATAGAGCACCCAATGTTCATTTTTTTAGCATTCAAATGAAAAACCCTTTCAAAGTGCCTTTTGTAGATATTGCAACCCCTTGAGATATTGCTGAAAGAGACCACCAAATTTTTCTGTCCCTTCGCCGGTCGCCATTTTGTTGACTAGTTCTGTATTTTGTGCATACACCTCAATCATTGTAGTAGTATGGACATATACATATCTAGATCTGAGAGATCTTACAACAAAGAGGTAGTTCGTTCCGCAATACACATTTATTAATAGGGTTACATAATCTATACAAAGTACACACCCAACAGTATTTACAACACAATGTACAGTGTAGGTCTCCTGGCTTACATGGTATTTACAAATTACCCACAACACCCATATTTACAGTACAGTATAAAATACAAGTATGTTAGATTACCTGTTAACTTCAGGCCAGCCCATGGTGACTGCTGTCTGTTCCCACACCAAAGAGTGAGTAAGCTTGGTCACAAAGCATTATATCCCCCCCCTCCTTTCTGTAGTGTGGCTAATATAATTCTCCCTAATTGGTCACTGTACCTAGTAAATGTATATTGGGCACAGCCTGATTGGATGAGTCAAAGAAGGCTATTGTTTACTACCCAGGGAAGATGTTCTCAGGGAGAACAAAAGGCCAACCTTTGAAGTTGAACTAATTACAATAACACCAACACAACACTCAGTATTTTAAATATATTTCCCTCTAACTGAAATATATTTCTAATTACAATATTTTACAGCGATTAATGGATATTTCACATAAACTTATAAGGCAACACTACCTAAGCCTGTCTGACCCCACTTGGCGTATGCCCCGTTGGGTCCACTGTTTCTGGTAAGCCTCTTCACTTTTGGTGGTGTTGTGCGTGCTTCTACTCCAGATGATTTATATGCTTGATGTGTCTAGTTCCTGAGGATCCCTCATCTTTCTCCCAAGGATGTCCCCCCTTTTGGCACACACATTTTGAACTGTCAGTTTAAAGACTTTATATTGGACTTTCTTTCATAGCGCTACACTTATTTTTTTGTTATTGTTCACATCTTGTTGGTTGTGTTAGCTGCTTGTTTTTTTCTTTTGGCAGCGCAGAATTATTGTGTATATATAGTAGAAAAAAGTATGTTGAGGATCTTTAGGCCTAGGCAATGTAGCAATAGATATGGTAGCTATGTTATTGCACTTAAAGTGAACCCAGAAATAGACATACTTTTTTATGTTAGCTGAATGCATGCTAAGTAATATGTAACACTTATTTTTTATTACCCCTCACAGATTAGAGTACTCCCTCTAGCAATGCTTCCATTTATTTTCCCTGCTTATCCACTTGCCAACTGGTGAGTAGTAACTTTACTGCTGGCCGGCGGTTCTCCTGGGCACCGCAACATACCCATACATTGCGCCAAACTTCCTGCCTCTCGTGCCATAATTAGACACAGCATGAGTTCATCGACAGGCTCACAGGTAATGATTTTGGCTGTGAACCTGCTGATTGCTATGGCCAATCACAGCACAGAACAGTGTGTGTTAGTAAACATAACCCAGATCTGGCTGTTTTTTTCCCCTTGATTTTGCTTACTGTTCAGAGCTGAAATGAGGAAGAAAAGCCAGCCAGCCAGTCTGTGAATACAATCAGCACACATACAGTTGTGAGGTCAAGTGGTTAAAGGATGGCACCATCTTTGCTCAGTAATCGTCCAGGGTCAGAAACTTCCTGGAATGTGATGCTGTCTCAGAGATGGCATCTAATCATCACAAATATCTGACACAGATCAGCACCTGCTGCATCCTTTTACCTTGTTACTACATACAAAGTTACAATGTGGTAGTAATAATGACGACTTATGCCGTGTACACACGGTCGGACTTTCCGGCATACTTGGTCCGGCGGACCAGAGTGTGCCGGACAATCCGCCCGTGTGTAGGCGCCGGCTGACTTTTCTGGCGGACTTTTTCCCAAAAGCCTGCCGGACCTAGATTTAAAACATGTTTTAAATCTTTCCGTCGGACTCCGTTTCAGGCGGAAAGTCCGCTCGTCTGTGTGCTAGTCCGACGGAAAGCCCGCTCGTGTGTATGCTGGTCCAACGGAACAGATACGACGCGAGGGCAGGGTATTGCATTTCGCGCTCGCTGCAATAGGAAAAACAAATTTTCCTATTGCGGTGAGCGCGGGGCATACCAGGCCCTTAGGTCTGATATGAATTATAAAGGGGAACCCCCCTACACCAAAAAAACGGCGTGGGGTCCCCCCTAAAATCCATACCAGACCCTGATCCGAGCACGCAGCCTGGCCGTTTAGGAAAGGGGGTGGGGACGAGCGAGCACCCCCCCTCCTGAACCATACCAGGCCGCATGCCCTCAACATGGGGGGTGGGTGCTTTGGGGGAGGGGGACGTACTGCGGGGCCCCCCACCCCAAAGCACCTTGTCCCCATGTTGATGAGGACAAGGGCCTCTTCCCGACAACCCTGGCCGTTGGTTGTCGGGGTCTGCGGGTGGGGGGCTTATCGGAATCCGGGAGCCCCCTATAATAGGAGGGCCCCCAGATCCCGGCCCCCCACCCTATGTGAATGAGTATGGGGTACATGGTACCCCTACCCATTCACCTAGGGAAAAAGTGTCAATAATAAAACACTACACAGGTTTTTAACATAGTTTATTAAACAGCTCTGGGGGGATCTTCCTCCGACTTGGGGGGTCTTCTTCCGGCTTCGGGGGTCCCTCCGGTTCATCTTCTCCCGGCGTCCGGTTGGTTCTTCTCTGCTCTCTTCTCCCGGTGTTCCAGTTCTTCGGCCGGCTCCTCCGCTGTCTTCAGGTAGCTCTCTTGCCACAAGAGGTCCGGACATCTGGGCTTCTTGTCTGGTACGGTTCGCCGATAAAAGCGACAAGATTGACATCCTTTTCTAGTCCCGTCGCACCTGAGTCACGTTCAAAATGAACGGACTTGTCCGTCGGAAAAAAGTTTGAAACTCCTCTTCCATGTCCATGATCTATTAAAACAGTACATATAGGAACAACTTCAGATAGGGATACAGACGTGTTAATTAATTACATTTTAGGGTAAAGACATGCAATTATTGCATCGTCCCATATTATGAACACAATTGGAAAATGTATTACTCAAGTCCTGCGGGCTTATTAAAGGGGGCGTGCAAAGTGGAATTACTATATCCAAAGTCATAGCAACAGACTAAATATTTTTGTCTCCTAGCTTTAGAAAAGTAGACATCATAATGAAAGCTATCAGTTGGTATGTGTATTTTAACTACTTTAGTAAAGCACACCTACTGGCACAAAAAGTTTATGTTTGAATAGAGTCAGGAGTATTAGTGATCCCCCCTCCTTATGTCCCACTGATTACAACACAGTAAGTTAGGGTAATGTCTTCAACATGGACATATAGTATCTCAAAAAAGTGAGTACACCCCTCACATTTTTGTAAATATTTTATTATATCTTTTCCTGTGACAACTCTGAAGAAATAACACTTTGCTACAATGTAAAGTAGTGGGTGTACAGCTTGGATATGAGTGTAAATTTGCTGTTCCCTCAAAATAACTCAACACACAGCCATTAATGTCTAAACCGCCGGCAACAAAAGTGAGTACACTCCTAAGTGAAAATGTCCAAAGTGGGACCAAAGTGTCAATATTTTGTGTGGCCACCATTATTTTCCAGCACTGTCTTAACCCTCTTGGGCATGGAGTTCACCAGAGCTTCACAGGTTGCCACTGGAGTCCTCTTCCACTCCTCCATGACGACATCACAGAGCTGGTGGATGTTAGAGACCTTGCGCTCCTCCACCTTCCATTTGAGGATGCCCCACTAATGCTCAATAGGATTTAGGTCTGGAGACATGCTTGGCCAGTCCATCACCTTTACCCTCAGCTTCTTTAGCAAGGCACTGGTCGTCTTGGAGGTGTGTTTGGGGTTGTTATTATGTTGGAATACTGCCCTGTGGCCCAGTTTCCGAAGGGAGGGGATCATGCTCTGCTTCAGTATGCCACAGTATATATGGGCATTCAGGGTTTCCTCAATGAACTGTAGCTCCCCAGTGCCAGCAGCACAAATGTAGCCCCAGACCATGACACTCCCACCACCATGCTTGACATTAGGCAAGACATACTTGTCTGTGTACTCCTCACCTAGTTGCCGCCACACATGCTTGACACCATCTGAACCAAATAAGTTTATCTTGGTCTCATCAGACCACAGGACATGCTTCCAGTAATCCATGTCCTTAGTCTGCTTGTCTTCAGCAAACTGCAGTCTTTTTTGTACATCATCTTTAGAAGAGGCTTCCTTCTGGGACGACAGCCATGAAGACCAATTTGACGCAGTGAGCTGCGTATGGTCTGAGCACTGACAGGCTGACCCCCCACTCCTTCAACCTCTGCAGCAATGCTGGCAGCACTCATATGTCTATTTCCCAAAGACAATCTCTGGATATGACGCTGAGCATGTGCATTCAACTTGTTTGGTCGACCATGGCGAGGCCTGTTCTGAGTGGAACCTGTCCTGTTAAACCGCTGTATGGTCTTGGCCACCATGCTGCAGCTCAGTTTCAGGTTCTTGGCAATCTTCTTATAGCCTAGGCCATCTTTATGTAGAGCAACATTTTTTTTTCAGATCCTCAGAGAGTTCTTTGCCATGAGGTACCATGTTGAACTTCCAGTGACCAGTATGAGAGAGTGAAAGCGATAACACCAAATTTAACACACCGGCTAATTGGGCCCAATTTGGACATTTTAATTTAGGGGTGTACTCACTTTTGTTGCCAGCGGTTTAGACATTAATGGCTGTGTGTTGAGTTATTTTGAGTGGACAGCAAATCTACACTGTTATACAAACTGTACACTCACTACTTTACATTGTAGCAAAGTGTAAATTCTTCAGTGTTGTCACATGAAAAGATATAATAAAATATTTACAAAAATGTGAGGGGTGTATTCACTTTTGTGAGATACTGTAGCAAAAAAATCTGCCAGTTCATACACTTCCATATTCTGTCTTCATTTTTTTTTTAAATCTGCATATAACCAGGGTAGTTTAAAATCCTAGAATAAACTAAAGGTATTTTTATTTGATTTGGATTTAGGGCCAGCTTACACCATAAAACCGCAGTCAGGATGCGTTCCGGATGCTTTTCTGCATGAGCGTTTTTTTATGCGTTTCAGTGTGTTTTTGATGCTGCCCAGTTATTTTTCCCCCTCTCTTTTATCATAACCTTAAATAAGGACATATGTGTTCCATTGCATTTTTGATGTGTTTAGGTGTGTTCCGGTGCGTTTGTGTTGCATTTTACTGTGTTCCAGTACAGTCCAGTGCAGAAAAAATGCAGCACGTTCTACTTTTTTCTGGAACTGGATGCACTGGAACTGACCGCACTGTTGTGAAATATGCCTTTCAAAACCATATAACCTACTATCCATGCGTTTTTGATACAGAAAAAAAACACACTGGACTGCATCTGGTCTGAACTGGCCCTAAAGTAAACCTGTCATGAGAGAGGCATGGAGGTGGGTCATTGGTGACCTCCTTTTGGAAAAGCTAGTTGCCTGCCTGTATTTCTTAATGCTTTGTTTTTTTATGATTTGTGAGTCACTGACTTCGAACCAGTATAGATATAGTAATTTCAGATTTTTTTTCTGACATAAGTTTACTGCATCCTACTGCATCTTTATTTTGGATATGCAACTCAGGCTACCAGGCAACAAGTATTTTCAGAAAAAGGTTGACAATGACAACCCCATATTTTTCTCATGATAGGTATATTTTAAAACTTGTACTTAAAATGAGACATTAACACCATCATTTTTCCCTTACTACACTTTTATACAAATCCGCTGATGTGTTTTTACAATTCTAACATCACTACCCACAAAGTACTAGAGTTTTTTTAATACTTTATATATATTTACATTAAATTTATCTTTGTTATAAGAAAAAAAAAGAATACACTTAAAATAAAACCTTGACATTTCTGTAGTCCTTAAAATATTAAGTGCTAAAGTTCTTGTGTAACCTCACTGAGTGGATAATTTAGCTGAGGCATTTAATTTAACACTATTTTTGTCTCTGCTTTGCACCATCTCCTCATTTTGCTAGAAGCTCAGGACATTCCTTTGGCTTCCAGTACATTTATACCTTCTTGTACTTACACAAACTCCTAGATCAGCCGAGCGGCTGAATTTTCTAACTTTCCATCTTGTAAGACAAAGCCACCTGGTAGTTCTCTTTCCTGCTTTGCATCACTACAAATGTATCATCTTATTCAGACATTGATGTAATAAAATGCTCTTTCAGTCTCAGCCCTGGCAATTCTTTGTGAGCCTAATTCGCTTTCAAGTGTAATGCTATTGCGCCATGCATTGCTTAATTAACGCCATGCTAGAGACGGTCTTTGATAAATAATGCAAAGTCGTTTTAAAAATCTGTGGATCTTTTTAATTGTTGTGCACTTTTCTTGTGCTGAATATTAATACGTCTCCAAAATGATTGCTGAATAAAAATATTATCTGTGCAATGAAGCCTCTATAACAAGGTGAAAAGGTAAGCACTTGAATAGCATTGAAAAGAAGATTGGCATGTATTTATCTCTAATGCACTTAATCAAGATCTACAAGCGAACCGTGCATGGTAATGGAACATACTTAATCTTTTATTATTACATAAATTTTAATAGCAAGTTTTGGTAATCAGTAGCTTAGAAGTACCTATTAGAAGTGAATAAATGCAAACGCAAAGCAAGAGGGTAGCCCTTTTCTGTTCTTTTATACATTTTTACAATTCTAAGGAACTCATCAGTGGCAGAAAAACTAGCGTACGGTCTTCCTTGGCTCATATATATGTATATTATCTTCACCTACTGTGGCATATCAACTGCCAAGCTTGTTATCTGGCTCTAGCCTCCCATTAGCAGAATCCCTGGTGGAAAGCCGTTTCTCTACATTATATTGTAATGCTCTTGTTAATGATAAATTGATGAAGAGCTGCTTTTTTAGATTAGGTGAGTGGTCCTTTGATAATGGGGTTGGACTCAAGCCAGGGGTTTTATTCAACTTTGCCTGGAGGGTGAGAACTAACTAAAATATTCCTTTCTTGCATTCACTTAGAAAGTGAGACAGTCAAAGAATTTGTGCTTCACCTTTTTAGATGAGAAAATTAAAAGTCTATTCGGCAAAGTCTTGCATTTTGTTTCCACTTGTCTTTTTTTTTTTTTTTTAAGGCGACATGTAATTAATTTAAAATGGATGTTATGTACATTATACTTTAATTAAACAGACTTTTTTCAGTATTGACATTGACAGAGAAAAATGGTGTTAAATGCTGGTTGAAATTCATTGAGCAGGAAATGCGAAGCTATTAAGCATTGAAATGATTATTTTAATGTAACTTAACTTGTAAAGGATGATTATGCAGGAGGATGTTATAAGAAAATGCAGCACCCAGTGTGAACAGGCAGCCTTGAGTCAAATATATTTTTGTAATGCATTTCTTTTCACTAATATTTTATTAACACACTACTTCAGCTGAATCACAGGGACTATTACTTTTTTTAGCCTTGCAACCTAATTTATTACGTTTTTGAAAATCCTCCACAAACCGTTATTTGTTCTTATGTGGGGAACATTTAATTAACCCATAAACTTGACTGTTAGATTTTAGCAATCAGCATAAACACTTCAGTTTTTAACCTGATGCTAATATACAGTATACATGTTTATATGCATTGCGTTTGCATTGCCTATTAGAGGTGGTACATCCAAAGTAACAATGGTCAGCTAAAACTTTACATGTAGACTCAGACTTTATAGTAAAACCATCAGGTTCATTCTGATCTAAAGATTGCCTGAAAGGGACAATTTGCTTCATTGGTGAGCCAAGTTCACTCAATAAACATGTAAAGTAGTCCAAAGACAGTAAAGTCACAGTGCTGCCACAACAGGAACATCACCTGTATGACATTACCACATTGATAAATTATTATTATACTTTATTATTAAAATAGTAGCTAATTTGGAAGGATACTATTGCATTATTGGGTCACCAATTTTTGTGAAACAGGACTATGGCAGTTGGACAGGAACTCTTACCTCAAAAACCAATGGCATTAACAGTAGGATCCCCATTGAATCCACCAGGTGACTAGAGTTAGGGGTGGAACACTTTGCAGTCTGCATTTAATAGTGATCTGGTTATTTTTACCAGTCAACTCATAACACCAAGGTGAGTCAAATACTGAGAACCGCTTTAAAGGTTTTGCCCCATAAAAATGCAGTCATAGGTAGAGTTTGGTGGGTTTTATCTACCCCTTATAACTTCTGGTAGTTTTAGGTAGAGTCTGATAGCTAGATCACCCTCCTTATTTCTCTTGTTAGTTATAGATAGAATTGTGGGCTAATACTTCCTCCTTATATCTCATGGTGACTCCAGCAGTAAGCAATGGTTGCTATATTTCTTCTTCTATCTTCAGCAGGAGTGTCCTTGTGGGTCTTTTACTCCTCTGGCTGTACTCTCTGTAAAATTTAAAAAATGTGAAACTTAGGGAAGGAGAGACCACTCCTAACTGACTTGGCAGGTGTGCAGACCTTAAGACTTAAGTACACAGTTTTCATTGTATTGTGCCTGAGAGACAAAAGAAACCATCAGTCAACAAGTGCTCAGGAAGGACCTTAAAAAACCTGCTTCAGAAAATACTAGTCATAAGGGTATGGAAAGCATATCATGGGGATCTTCAAAAGTCCTGTGGCCCACTTAGTGCTATGAATCTCAGTAAGTTTATTGGGTTTGGAAAATGGTGAACCTGGTGTAGAGTTATTCACATTAAGGTCATTACAAAGGACAAGGGGGCACTCTTTACATCTGGAGGAAAAGGGATTTAACCTTCACACATGGAAAGGCTTCTTTACAATAAGCTGTGAAAATGTGGAATAGCCACCCTCACCAACTAGTTCTGGCCAGCTCAGTGATTGTTTAAAAACAATAAAAATGAGCTGGATGCATTTCCAAACGCACAGAATACAACTGTGTATTAACATTTATAGGTAATACCACCATAGGTTTTTGATCCAGGCAATATCCAATTGCCTTCTGGGAGATCAGGAAGGAATATATTTTCCCCCCACTGGATCAAATTGGACCATGCTTTATAGGCATTGTTTTGCCTTTCTTTGGGTCAACTATGGGTATAGGATTCTTTATATGGAGGTTTTCTGTTTTTTTCTGCTGGTTGAACTACATTAACTTTTTCAACCCAACTATGTAACTATGGATGATAGAAGTCAGCAGAGTTTCAACTCATTTACTCTGGTGAACATTTTCTTGAAAAGTTCAACTTCCCTTGCTAAGTGAACAGACTATTTACCTTTAATAAATCAACCCCAGTACCTGCAGTCACTGTTTGACTGATATTTATCTACAGGCTCCTTGTATTTGTGAATTAAAAGATGTCAGGTAGTAGAGTGCTGACAGGACCACCCACTGCTTGAATTTCAGCCAGCTTATCTGGCTAAAATTTGATCATTGTATGGCCAGCTTCATTCCACCCTCTCCCTGTAATCACTCTGTTCTGTCCTGTCAGAAAGTTGAACACAGCACTTTGGCTGATCTGTATAAGACTGTGTGATTATACACTGGTAGATCACAAAGTGAGGCGCAGTAGCAGGGGGTTGAACTGTATGAAATATGTGTGCACACAGCCAAAAGCATAAGGACCTCATCCACATATTCACCATTAAAACAAGTGGGGGAGGAGACACACTGTAAATTTCAGTTTAAGCACAGTCATGGAGTGTCCTAGGAGGACACCTACCACTGCACTGCATGTAAAGTACACCTATTCTGCAGCTTACAGGCATATGGGAGCTTGATGTAAAAGCACACCTTAATTAACTGCATTGATTTAAGTGAATCAATGACTAACATGGTCTCGTTTTCTTATATGGTTATACAATGAACCAAACCTTGTCAGTGCTGTAGTCAGCAATGTAGGGGCATTGTTATCTTCACTGACTGTTAGTTGGGTAGTAGAAATTTAATGTCAGTGGGCCATAAGTACTGATTGTTTATAGGCGCTAACCAATTATCTCTCCATCTCCCACAGCATAGCCAGAATCATATCGGGTCCATTGGAGGTGTAGCACTGTGGCATACAGTTAGCTGTTGTTGCAATATGTTTTGCTTCTATTACGGTTGAGAGAATGATGTGGATACTGTAGATAATTAAAAAAATAAATACATTCCAATGTTTTTTTAGTTTTAAGTTTATTTTGTAGTCTGTGGTCCAATTGGGAGTTTTCTCTTATCTTGCTTTTCTGTAAACACAACAGCAAGTGAGAGGAAAACTCTTCAAAGTGAAGAGTTAGATTTTCCTTCACTTTCAGTTCAGGTGACTATGGTTATTAGGATTAACAGAGAGAGCAAATGTCTCCATTAGAGACACAGACAGCAATAAAGCCTTTTACAGGATTTCTAACCTTTCCTCCACTCTGTCCAGAAGCGAATCAACTTTTAGTCCCAATGGGAGATAGATATATTAACTCTAGAGGGGAGAATATTATGTTATTTTGGACTTCAGTGGCTTTCTATCACCCACTAGATACCCTCAGATTTGTAGTGAGTGTTGTTAGGAGTGCGCTTTCTGTTGAGAAGTTTGCCTCACCTAGCCAATAAGCATTTACAGTCAGTTTTATGAAGGAAAAAGAAGTGTGAGGCAAACAGTAAACCAGCTCTTATTGTGAAGAAGCTTTTCCATGTGTGGTAAAAGTACATATCAGATATATATGTAATTTTATTGCATTCTTTGGGCTCAAATAATTGATGCCCATTTGACAACCTCCTTTCCTTTTTTGTTTCTTTTTTTTCTGATTTTTAAATGAATGCCCCCTCCCCACACACACAATTGAAGGTTTCCAAAGTGCTTACAGGAAATCCTTTCTGGTAAGTTGATCCAAAACAAATACCAAATAAAGCGTAATTTAAACAATCCCCTATCTGCCCCAGTATATGAATTGGTGGTTTGTTCACATTAACATCTTATCTTTGGATGTTTGAGTGGGTTTCTGTGCATCAGTTAAGATAGATTTTTATATGATCTTAGCTAGCTGGTTGAAGGGTATTTTGAGTCCACAAGTTAGGTGCTCCAAAAAAAATTTCAAAGATTTGTAATTCTGGTTAGCCAGTCTTGTGATTTACAAATCTCTGCTAATGTACAACCTGCTACAGCTTTACAGCTGTTTGTATAATCTACTTCCTCTTTGGACAATAATTCAGCACTGTGGTAATACTGATTCTTTGTCTGATGAGTATGTTGGAGGTAGAAAAGCGGCACGAAAGCTGCAATAGTTAACCAGAAAATCACAAGACTGGCTGGACTGAATTAGGCACATAAAACCACGTAAAACAGTTCACAGTTTTGTAAATGTAAAATAGTTTTAAATGTGTATGTTCGCTCAATATTTAGCTTTTGCCTAAAGTTCAGCTTTAATTGCAATTGAAATGCACAAAAACCTTTTTTCACAGTAAACAGGAGTGAATAATAATATGCGTTATTAACCACATCCAATTTGCATAACATGTGAATGGGACTGGCTTTCAATGGAGCCGGTTCACACATGTGCGGGACGGCCACGGTTCGGTTTTAAAAAGGATCCTATCAGTTTTTGGGTCCAGTTCTGGTGCGATTTTAGGTAAAAATTCACCCCTGAATCACACCAGAACTGTTGAACAGAAACACACCGGACTGCCGCAGTAAAAATGGTGGCCGTATATATGTGACAGCCTTGGAGAATGTGTAACCAATTTAGGACCAGACAGTATCCAAGGCCAGTTTAGGACTGATTTTATTTATGTCCTTTCATAAATAGAACATTATGCAATAGACAAGTTCTTGTTGATTAAGACATGAAAGTTGTCTGTAAGGTAAGGTAACAAAGCACAGAAAATACTTACTTCTTCCTTGACTGGAGATTAATTGGCATATTCTGACAGAGAGGATTGTCCAAAAGAGGACATTCCTTTATTTAATTGGCCATTAATTTTTATTTTAAGGGAGAAATATTCTATTCAGTTTTTTCCAGATCTCCATATCTCATTTTGTTAAACATTTAAATCAAATTACAGTGAATGTTATTTATCTACCTTTGACAATGAACAAGCACTTCTTTGCATGTTTTATGGATGCATGAAATTAATATGCTAAGATACAAGTTCTATACAATCCTATAAATCCTTTCTTCTTCCTCAAGTCTTGTTCTGTGTTTGTCTATATCTTTCATGTAGTTTATGTAGTATATATATATAAGTTGAGTTCATTAGTTGTTGTTTATCATCTTGCACACACTGTATATATCTTTGCAAAATATTACCAGGCTATGCCACAATAGTGCATCTATACAAACAGAATTATTTACTTTAAATTTCAGCCACAGGGATGTCTCATGTCCACACATGATGGCAGGAGTCTAAGTAGGTTCTGAAGGAGTTCTGTAACATTCTATTCCATCTATGTGCTATAGGGTAAGGGTGACGGACAAATGTTAGAACATTGAAGTTTGTTAAGTAATCCCCCTGTGTCAGACACTCAGCAATTGTGGCCCTCCAGCATCCTGTTATTATATAACTGCCATTTGTGATTTTAGGTTTACCAAATGAAATCTAAGACGGTCTTGGTTTGAATTTGAGGTGATAATATAAAATGAAAAAAAAGCCTGTAAATTCTTGTTGAAAATGGATATGAAAGTGTCCATAGGGTTATGGACATATGGTTGTAGGTTTATGGGTGAGACTATCACTTATATGTATTTATATATCTATACCAGTCATGAATTTATGATCACTTTTTATTGAATGCACTCTATGCGCTTTGGTAGGCCTGTTATTATTGTTTCACTATATCACATTTAGAGGAGAAATCCTCAGATAATTGGATCACTGCACGAAATCACTTTTATCGTTTAGTTTTTTATTGGTGTCACTGCGAACACTTTACATTTTGCTGCAATCTATTTATTATTATGTGTACGTTTCACTATTTTTTTTTCTGTAATACACACTATTGATAGCGCGAAGGCACACTTATCACTTTAGTCTAACTGATCAGTGTGTTCTGATGGCAGAAAAGGATTCCCAATGTTGGAATACAATAACGCAGTGGGAGTGATTCCTCCATCCACATCAAGTGTGTGGATAGGGGAATCTGGTAATTTAAAAAAATTTTTTTTATCAAATCCACTGGTTGAATGAAAACAAATGATTCATGTATAGTCAGCTTAAGAATCCAATCATTGGGGAAATGTTGACGCTATGCCCATTCCTACCATGTTAAATCTGGAGTCACTGCTGTTTTTTTATTTTATTTATATTATAATCTTTAGACGTTATATTAACATTGTCATTTTTGTTTTTAATCAAGGAGCTGAGATCTAATGATATGTACAGAGGGGAGCTGCTGCATCAAACTGGGTGTCTATGAATGACTCCAGTTCCAGCTTTGTGCGGTCACCACCCTCACTCTGCTGTGTCAATCACACAGCACTGTACATACATCATCACTGTGCTGTGCTTTATGAAGAAGTAAGGGGGGGAGGCATGGCATGGGTACTTGTGGGTGTTGTTCATAGACACACTTTCTATTTGGCAAGGAGTTGAAAATGTGGCATCCTGCAGTACAAAACAGTGCTCAGCTGAGCTTAAATAGCCCCTAAAGTAGAAACAAATTAATGTGTTAATGTGACTGTTAAAGGATAAGTTTCAGGTTTGTAAAAAAAAAATGTCCATACTCACCTCTCACATCTGTGATGCTGCAGCTATCCTGCATTGGCTCTAATCCATGAACTGAGTAATCACATGACCACTAAATTCACAGTTCTCTGTTTGCTTGGAGCAAAGAGCAGTGACTATCAGTCATCACTCTCCGCTCTGCTTCTGCTCCGCCAATGCTTACTGGAGTGCCAGGCAGGGGAAGGGGCAAGTGCGACTGACTTTGGCTCTCAGCCGAGAGCCAGAGCCAGCTGTCAATAAGGCAGCTGAATAGACCCCGACAATATGGTTGAGGAGCTACTCTGTGATATTAGCTAAAAGTGGGTAAAAGCCTACTATAAGCTGACTATGGGTCACATGAGCGTAAAAATAAGTGCACTCCTGCAACCCACAAGAGAAGTATGCCCACATGGGCTTTGCCCATGCTTATCTGTTAAAGATGAAAAACATAAAAATAGCTGTGCATTAAAGAAGCCATTAATTACCCTTGAAATAGTAAAACAGGATAATTGATTGCACAGTTTACACCAATGGCATGTCACTTAGCCCCATTATGCTTAAAGTGTTTATTAAACCCTCAAAAGAGAAAAGCATATAGTGCTGCAGACCTCATCACTTACCATGTTTGCTAAGTATCTTTCTTTCCAATTCTATATTTCCCTTGGTTCCCTCTGTGAAAATGCTCATTTCTCAGGTTCCTGTTTTCAGGTGGCTCCGATGGTTCTGTTGCCTTACAGGGTCCCTTGGAGACATTTTTGCATGTGTGCTCCTGTCTGGCTCTACATATACCCCTGCCTACCCTGCTTGGATCCACAGAAGCATAATGGCCAAAAGTCTAGGACAGAAAGCCACATCCCTGCTCCCTCACCTACAACTGGCTGACAACAACTGGAGTCTGAGCTGTCCCTAATATACTGTAGGAGTGCTAAGGGTACATACTCCCCTACCCCGAAGTTGCCGGAATTGGCTCACACAACCTGGAGCCAGTAGCAATGAATATCCAGCTATGTAAGAGTTTGTGCATACATAGGAAGAAAAAATATACTGGAGAAAATTGTACAGGTTGCTTAGGGGCTCAGGATGCAGTTACCTATGGTGGTGCATGAAGAAGACTAGGAACCCACAGCATTGGAAGGAGACCCTAGAAAAGGAGAATTGGAGCCGCTGTGTGCTATACCATTGCACAGAGCAGGTAAGTATAACATTTATTTTTATTTTGTTTTGTTGTAAAAGGAAGCTTTTACAACAACTTTGTTAGGTGAATCATAATTATGATTAAGCCAATTATAGTGAAATGCTCCAAGGAGGGGCTGTCCCTGGGCCGGAACATCTTGTACTCTGTTATGTCATTTGTGGTTGAATAAAGACTTTCGGATGAATTGACATTGGAGTGCAGCTTGTGTATATTTGCATTTCGTAATAGCCTAAATAGTTGTAAAGCTCAGTTTTATTTAAAAATATATCATTCTAAATGCCTGCTTGTAATTTATTAAAAAAGGCTCACATGATTCCTTTGTGTATCACATATTTTTGCAGCTGCTAAAGAGTGTGCAGACTGCAGCTATTGCTAGTGACGGGACTGTATTCAAACTACAATTCCCAACATGCATTGCACCAGTTCTTTTTTTAGGGATTTGTAGTATGTGTTCATTGCTGGTGAGTGACTCCCAGAGAGCTATGATTCTAGGAATTCCCACTGAAGTAACACAGGGGAATGTGTTAAGGTTTAAATTTTCAACATGCAGGAGAAATGAACATGACAGAGGGTCGGGCGGGAGCTTCTACAAATGGATAGTTATTCTAAACAAAGGTACATAGGCTGCTAGTTTTTAGAAAGCCTAGAGTTCAGCTTTAAGACAAATGGCAGAATTCAAAGGAAACTATCAGAGCTAAGGTGTCAAGATGTACAGAGGCTGCAGTTGCTCCAGTGCCCACAAGGTCAGGGAGACCATATATGACAGCTACTCCCCAATCATTTAGCTGCTGTGCGTTTTGTACAGACAACAAAAAAAAAATATCAGATATTAATAAAAAATAAAGTATATTCCAGCATACACCGAAAGGGTGTTTTATGATATGCAAGCTACTGGGTATTTTAGTTATGCCTGTGGCTGTGATCTGTTTGTTCTCAGTATAACGGTTGCTACAATCTCCCAACCCATACAAGAACAGTTAAAGAGTATCTAAGTATATAGTAAGTAAGTATAGTAAGTAAGTATATAAACATATGGGCAAAAGTGTATTATATTGCAGCTTGCCAGTCTTTGGACACAATGGCTACATTTCTTTTTTTTTCTAATTGTTTCTACTTTATTTTCACATGGTAATCCTGCTAATAACACACTTCTTGTCTTCAGGTAACAATGCTCACTCACTGTACTGTATTTATGGGGAAGCAGCGCTGTCATCATAAAAAAGGACTAAGGGGTGGGAGGGGATTTCTGTTGTCATCATAGCATTGCATTGTCATGATAAGACAGGACTCACCACCTTGAGTTTAAACAAGGTGGTGAGATGGCAAGAAACATTTGAAGAGCCCACTGCCTCAGGTTATGCTGCAATAGGCAAGGCTACCCTACTGTGGGTACTCCAGCAGGTTACCAGGAAAAGACGGGCAAATATGGAAGGAGTCTTATTTTGACTACTGATGCAGATACTGCAGGCCAGGTGTCCTAATCCAGCAATCAGCTTCCTTGCACAAATTCAGACAGAAAAGCCTTACTTTGAGTCCACTCAAGCTTCTCATTTTTAACTGAAGTCCTGATAAAGGGGGAGTCCCATGAAACGCGTTGGCTGTCTTTTAACACAACATCAATAAATTAATTTGGACTCTTATCTTCTGGTCTGCTCTCCTTCCAAATATGTTGTCATTATAGGACCACTTTGTCATGATTGGACAGAACACTTACCCCTCTTCTCCATTACATAGGGGGAAGTGTTCTGTTGTCATCATAGGATCATGTTATCACAATAGGACAGGACTACAGAACACCTACCCCTCTTTTCCATTACATAGGAGGAGGTGTTCTATTTTCATCATAGGTCTGCATTGTCATAACAGGACAGGACTACAGAAACCCTCTTCTGCATTACATAGGGGTAGATGTCTACAGAGATAACTGGGAAAACTGCAATTTCTAAACATGTAACACAGGCATAGACTACGGGAAGTTATCAACTCACAAGATTTCTGACAGGATCAACAGGTATTTTTTGCACTTATTGAACAAATATAACCAAATGCCAAAATGCTTTTAATAATATACTTACCAGACAAAATGCGAACAAATAAGATAAGTTACATTTTAGGGGTTGCATACACTTTAAAGCGGGGGTCCACCTATCTATCGTTTTTTTTTTTTTGAGTTCATTCACAAACTTTTCTTCTCAGCATTACATACTCACATATTGTGTGTAATATGTCCGCCTGTGTTAGATTTGGTCGGAAAGAATAACTTATATTATTCACTGCAGGCGGTTTCCATCTTCATTGTGGGCATTTGAAGCCCACAAGCATTTATTTCCTGGATGTGGTGAATGCTGTGCTCCCAGCATTCACTGCTCGTTCCCGCACATGCTCAGTGACATCCTGGGAAGCCTGAGACTAGCTCCCAGGAGTCTGGGAGAGGCTAGAAACACGCCTACTCCCATGGGAGGAGAACCAGGAAGTGCAAAGAAGAATAGAAAAATAAAAGGTAATTACGGCGATTTCAATTTTTTTAAACGGCATGTCAGCATCTAGGCAAGGAAGAGAATACATACAGATATTGTTCAAAATTTGGGTGGAACCCCGCTTTAAGCACACTAGTGCTGCTGGATAATCATGCATTTTTCAGGGTTTTTATGTAGCTTGTTACGTGCCTTCTTAATGCATTTTCATGCATAATGCATTTTTTTTTGTAGGTGACTGGTTTTTAAACACAATACCCTGCCAAAAATGCACCGGAAACACATGCACATGCCCTTTTCATCTGCTCCTTTTGAAGTCAATGGGGACAAAAATGTATTATGCTGCACCAAAAGAAGCAAAAAATAATAATTTTACTGCACCCTGTTGCATTGATCTGAACCAGCACCATAGAGCAGCCTTGTTCAACCTTGAATTTTCTTCAAGGGTGCCTTGGAAAATGCCTAAAAATTGCTCCAAAATTGTATACAAGCCAGCAGGTGGATGAAGCCTGCCTTTTAGTTACACAAAGCCACAGGTTTTCATTGTGCCCCATTATGACCTTCTAGGACCCAGCATCTTAACAACCAATGATGTCATCAGTTGATAAGGACGATGTCATTTGTCTGCACAGCATCCTTGTTTGACCTTCCCCTCTCTGTCAGAGCTGGGGTCACATTAGCTGACCGATGGAAAAAAACTCAGGGAGAAGAGAAACATTGAAATACTAGTCAGTACCAGTGTGCAGAAGTGCATTGAATTTGGAAGAATAAACCGCCTCTAACGTTGGGTGTCCTACATGTGTGGATGTTAATGTATTATGTAAAACTATTAGAATAGTTTCTTACATTTTAGAATGGGTTGCCTTGAGACAGTCCATAATTTTAAAGGGTACCTTGAAAGAAAAAAAGGTTAAGAAACCCTACCATAAAGAACAATGGTATTTCAATTGTTGTGCGTTGCAGCGTGACGGCAGATGCAGATGAAATTGAACTGGTGTGGACAAGTTCTAAAACATTCAGGAAATAAGACAATTAATGACTGGTGCTGAAAAATCCCCTAGGGTGCTGTACAATTTCTTATCAGTCCCAGGGCTCAGGATCAACTGATATCTCAAATACTCTATAGCTGGCCATAGATAGATCAAAATTTGTCTGGTTTAGCAGGGACTGGCTAAGTTTCAGGTTTGGCAATCTCCATTTGTCACTTAGACTGACTTCTGTTGATTGGACTTCCTCGAAATCCTTTGTCGATCAGTGATGCTGCTGATCAGTGTATTCTGACAGCAGAGAGTACCATTGTCAGAATACAATGTCCCACCAGGGGGATTCCTCCATCCACATTACTTAGATCAGGGGTCTTCAAACTGCGGCCCTCCAGGTGTTCAGGAACTACAATTCCCATTATGCCTAGTCATGTCTGTGAATGTCAGAGTTTTACAATGGCTCATGGGATGTGTAGTTCTGCAACAGCTGGAGGGCCGTAGTTTGAGGATCCCTGACTTAGATGGATAGAAGAATTTGTCTGTCTTTGACTGAATGAAAAAACACAAATCTTGTATAGCCAGCTTTAGCAATTATTGCCAACAATAAATCAGCCATGTCTTTGGTGTAGGTTCTGTGCTATCCATCCAATGCATTTCTAGTGCAGTGTTGCAAACCTACCAGATTGAAATTTACTGACACGACATCCACAATTTACTGACACCGCCACATTTTTACTGGCATTTCCAAAAATTACAAAATTATAGTTTATGTGATTTAAACTCCCTGATTATTTCGGATTTTAGGTGCTGAAAGCGGTACAATTATTTTGCATGGAAATTTGGCGTTTTATATTGTAGGTCTGTAAATCTTAACAATAACACACTTAAATCTGTCCAAACCAGAGTCTAGTAGATATCCCGGGTATGATAAATTTTGAAACACAAAAACATAAATTATAATATAATAAATAAAAATAAATAATTAAAAAAAATAAAAATAAATAGTAATAAAATAAATTTCCCCACAATTCACTATCGCTCAATTCTGCAAGTGTTCTAATTTACTATCGCTGTTTCTAATTTACTATCGCTGATTTCTAGCTGGTCTAAAGCCACTTTTGACGTAAAGGGACACTTTTTGGTTGCTATGGACAATCTCCAGTTTCCAGGCAGAAAGAACAGTGTATATCATGTAAAACTGCATGCAGGGCATGGGCCAAAGCACTGGGGACAAAAGGGATGTGAAATCATTTCATACAGTACTGTAATCTGTAAGATTACAGTACTGTATGTGTTATGATTTTTACTTTTTTTTTAATTTGCCGTCAGGCTCCCCCCCCGTGCGTCGCGACGCTCGCAGGGAACGAAGCCTGGCAAGGAGAGGCTTCGGAGGAGGACGGAGCCCTCGGACACTGCGGGGGACATCCCAGGATCCCGGGGACAAGGTAAGTAAGGAGGCACCAGGATCCTGCGATGTAATCCCGAGTGTGGCTCGGGGTTACTGCTAATGGTCCTGAATTTTAACCCCGAGCCACACTCGGGAAAACCGCCAGGGAGGTTAAGGTACCGTATATACTTGAGTATAAGTCAAGTTTTTCAGCACATATTTTAGGCTGAACCCCCCCGGCTTATACTCGAGTGAGTGTCTTTAGTGCGGGTGCAGCCTCATTGTGCCCATCTGCAGCCTCACTGTACCCATCTGCAGCTGTACCTTTGATAGCTAAAACAGCAGGTGTCTCCCACTGTGTCATGCAGTCTGTTCAGCGGAACACTGATACAATTCTGGGAAACTGTATCAGTGTTCCATCTATCATGGACGAGGAGGAGGCGGGGTTTTGTTATAATGGACAGCCACTGAACAGACTGCATGACACAGCGGGAGACACCCGCTGTTTTATCTATCAAAGGTACAGCTGCAGATTGGCACAGTGAGGCTGCAGATGGGCACAATGAGGCTGCAGATGGGCACAGTGAGGCTGCAGATGGGCACAATGAGGCTGCAGATGGGCACAAGGAGTCTGCAAATGGGCACAGTGAGGCTGCAGATGGGCACAAGGAGTCTGCAAATGGGCACAGTGAGGCTGCAGATGGGCACAGGGAGGCTGCACATGGGCACAGTGAGGCTGCAGATGGGCACAGTGAGGCTGCAGATGGGCACAGTGAGGCTGCAAATGGGCACAGTGTGCTTGCAGATGGGCACAGTGAGGATGCAGATAGGCACAATGAGGCTGCAGATGGGCACAGTGAGGCTGCAGATGGGCACTGATGATACAGGTGGGCACAGTGAGGATGCAGATGGGCACAGTGAGGCTGCAAATGGGCAAAGTGAGGCTGCAGGTGTGCATTGTTTACCCAGTAGCTGCTGCATTTCCCACCCTAGGCTTATACCCGAGTCAATAAGTTTTCCCAGTTTTTTGTAGTAAAATTAGGTGCCTCATCTTATATTCGGGTCGGCCTATATATAATGGTATATACGGTAGATATCAAAGCGGTAGTAAACCACATTTTTTTAAACCGGCTCCATGCACTGTAAATATCTCCTAAACCGTGCAGGTTTAGGAGATATTTACTGTACCTACAGTTAAGCCTTAATATAGGCATACCTGTAGGTACAAGTTCAAAAAAAGGGTTTACTTCCACTTTAAAACATATTTCTTATTTTACTTTCGATATAGCAAATAGGTAGCTTATGACAGGACTCAGGGTGGCAAGAAATTAGAATGGGCATGCACACACACATGAAATTGGCTCCAACAGTGACACAGATAGCAGTGTGCAGCAGCAAAGATGATGATGACACCTCACCGACATGACACAACCCCTCCTGTATCACAGTGACAGTCTCTCTCCACACCAGGTGGTCCCTTCAGTCAACTCAAGTCCAAACAGCACTGAAAACCCCACTCCCAGCTTACCTTGCTCCTATCCCTCAGACCTTCACAGGAGACTCTGCCTGCTGCACTCGGCTCCCTTGCACCATGACATCACACATCATGCTCAGGCCCTGCCTTTGCCAGACCCACCACCCCCCCCCCCCCCCCCCGCTGGGAGCTGCCTGAACACACTGTAGCAGGCATTCAGATTGTCTCGGCTGGCTCTGGACCAGTTCAGCGCTAAGTGTCACAGCCATATTTTTGAGTTTGGGTTCACACTATTGTGAATTGGATGCAGGTTTCCCTGCATCCAATTGGCATAGCAGGAGATTGTAACCGGCTCTCAATGGAGTCAGTTCACACATCTCCGCAGCAGCTGCGGTGCGAATTGCACAGGAGTCCTGTGCGTCTCTTGGTCCATTGTAGATCCGTATTCAGCCCAATATTAGAGCTAAAATTGGACCTGATACGGTGAATGGAGACGCTGCGTTCTATAGTGTAAACCCAGCCTTACTGGCAACCTTTTCCTGTCACTGGCATTTACTGGCAGGAGAAAAGTGCCTGTTTTTTACTGGTTGCCAGTAAAAATACTGACTGTTCTAGCGATGTATGCACCATATACACAAAGCTTTCTCTGAAATGCATATATATATAATTGTGTTGACACCTGGTTTACTTACCAAATAATTAGCATACAAAATAGTGCAGTCTCTCCCTCATACACTGAAGCAGGTATAGTGATTCAATGTTTTGATTTACAGTTGCACTGATGTGTGAAATTTCGCCTCAATTACATTAAATTGCTGTAAAGTGTTCTTGGGTTTCTTGGCAGATACAGAACTAGCGTGAAAGACTTTTCTTTAAACTGAACCTTGTTTCAACTACTGAAAGAGCACTGACTGAGAGCGCTTGTTACCTTGTATATTTTCTTTTAAGTGAAGAAAGAATGTGTCAAGTTTTAACTCCAAATATATTCACACATTTGAATATATAAATGATACTGTTACTTACTTTTAGTGTGTTTTTTTCCTACTGACAGGTATACTCAGAAAACATCTTTGGGTAAAAATGAAATGTTGATATAAATATCTGAGGAAAAATACTAATCAGAGCATACATTGAGCAGACTTACTGATCTTGTATACCTGGAAACTGATTTTCAAACAGGCCCTGTCAGTTCAGTCTTGGCATTTCTTGTCAAACAAAAGCACGCCTAAAGACACGTTTCAAAAGCAGACAATGCAGTACTTGCTAACCTGCAGAAAATCGAAAAGGATCAGGGAGACGGAGAACAAACAGAATAGGTAAGCATTAAGAAATGGAACATAGTTCTAAAGACATGTTTCTGAGAGCCAAATATGTTTAAAGAAGAAGCATTAATAATTAAACGTGAGTAAGTAAAATTCAGTATACTTCTTTTTGCTGGTATTGTCTTAAGATTTGTAATGTAGAAATAGAATAATTGATTCAATATCAGTATGGAACGTGATTGTGTTGGGGAAAAAAAAATGAACATCAGGAAAGGCGACTATGAAATCTGAACTTTTTTTTTTTTTTTCCTATTGGCGCTGCATACTTTTCTTCGGTATTTGCCCATTGCAGTCATATGAAAATTTGGGTCAGGTAGCCGTTATGTGAATTGACAGCCGCTATCTCACAAAAAGATGTTTCCTTATAATGTGACCTTTCCTATCTGCTGTGTCACATTTACGCCACTCATGTTGCTTATATTGTGTCATATTGTACAGTGATTTGATGCTACATAACATAACATGACAAGAGCCACAGTTGACTGCTATTCGTGTTTCATTCAGCTAGCTTTTCCACTCAATCCTCTCTGCAGCATTTAAAAAAAAAAAAATTATTTTTATTTTTTTAATCTCCTTTTAAGTTAGAGTGCACAGATTCCAAAGGCTCCAAAATCCATTTTTCATGACTCACAGCACAAAAGTTTGGCCACTTCAGTCACTTAAGAGCATTTACTAGCCCTAATTTCAAGACAGCTGAGGTTATTCCTAGCCCACAGCAGAACTCTTTGGAGAGACAGCCTTTATACATGGAATGTTTGAACTTGTTTTCAGGATAGATATAATAACACATTCAGTCTGAGGATGTTATAGGTAACTTTAGTCGATTCTACAATTCCCCATAGCATTAGGAAAGGGTTATTTACCAAGGCAAATGCTGCAAAGCACCTTAGAATCTAGCAAATAATACCAGCTACTACATAATGTATCTCTTGTCAGTATTAGGCTATGTTCTGTGCATAGAAGTGAGATGATATATGAAAACTGATGCAAAAGCCAGGTAGTGGCCCATGGTATAACCCAGCCTTTCTAACCAGGCTTTCGTGGAACCCTCCAGAGGTTCGTAACCATGAGCAATGAGCATTTTCTGTCTCTCAGATAAGTAACCACTGACACCAAAGATCTTTTTACTTACCTACAAAGCAGGACTCTTCCTAATGACCTCAAATGTAAGGACTACAAATTCCGGATGAACCCTCTGCACACTGCTATACACCCTTTCCAGCAAACTATGCAATGAAAAACAGGGATTTTTAGTTCACACATATTGGAATACATGTTTAAGCCAGCCAACTGCATCAAAGTAATCCCTCTTATGGCCAGTCCTACTTTGCTTTGCCACTGCAGATGCTATGGTGGACACAATGCCAGCATGGGGCAAACAGACACAAGAACAAGACATACCAGAGTTCAAATCCCAATAGCTTGTACGTGTATATAATCTATCAGGTGCTGGGGCAGCACAGTGGTGTAGTGATTAGCAATTTCACCTAGCAGTAAAAAGGGTTGCTGGTTCAAATCCTGACCACGACACCATCTGCCTGGAGTTTGCATGTTCTCCCTGTGCCTGCGTGGGTTTCCTCCAAGTACTCCGGTTTCCTCCCACACTCCAAAGACATGCTGGTAGGTTAATTGGATCCTGTCTAAATTAGCCCTAGTATATGTATGAATGTGTGTTAGCTCCTTGAGGGTAGGGACTGATGTGAATGTACAATGTATATGAAAAATACTGCATAAATTGATGGTGCTATACAAGTACCTGAAATACATAATAACTTATCAGGTGCTAAAGAATTTGTTAACATTACAAATTCTAGATGAACACACTGTAAATGTAAGAATGAACATTCTTTCCATTGACTATTACACTATAATACTGTGAGCTATAGATTTAAAAATTATTAGCAGGGATTTCCTGAGATCAGAAAGGTATTTCAAGGGCTTCTATATGTTAAGAGGGTTAAGGAAAGTTGTTATAACCAGTAACCTACCTTTGTAGCTGTGCACAACATTGGATGTGATTGGCTATAATGAGACCTTCATACTGCAAGTTTCACTGGGGGCCATGTGATGTTCCAAAATGTGCTCATACAAAAAATAACTCTGTGTAATCACTAAAAATTACCCTTAAAGGATAACTAAACCCAAAAACAAACACTTTATATATTGAAGCTTACAGTCCTTATATGTGAAGGTTACCTTAGTTTGTATTTATTTATTTTTGAAGCTAAGAACATTTTCAGCAAATACAGAAAATACCTATTGATCTTGCCAGAAATGCAATGTGATTTATTGGTAGCTGCACTGAAGAATGTCTTCCTTTCTAGCTATACTCTCTAATCTACTGTTCTGCCCCCATGTAATATAGATGAAGATATATGGACATGTTTGTAGTCCACATCAGGAAAGCAGCCTAGGGTGACAACAATGGCTTTCTCCATAGAGAAGGTGGAGGAATGGGATAGTCACCCAGGGACAGAAAGTGTGTTATCTGCAGTATTACCAGGTTATAATAAAGCAAAAGAAGCTTGAAAAGAAGGAAAATAAATGCAGTCATCCCACCAAGAACTAGTAACTAGTTGCCACCCGCCACCCGCTATATATTGCGGGCGGCCGCTGTAGACAAAGTACCCGTTCCTCACTGCCTACTTCCGGGTTTAGAGCATGTGCATGTGTGCCCCCTGCCCGGCTCCCACTGTGATTGTATGCAGTGGGAGCCTGCCAGCAAGTCCCGGCCAATGATTCATGGCCGGGACCTACTGATGAGCCATGTGCAATCACAGCCAAGAGCTGGTGTGTTGGTAAACAACACAGAGCTCTGTAGGAAGGGAACCCTCTGTTAGTTTCTCATCCCTGCAAAGTAGGGATGAGAAACTAAGAGATCAGTTAGTAAAAGCAGCACACTGTATACACATTACACATAGTTAGGCACATATTTAACCCCTTGATTGCCTTTGATGTTAACTGTTTCCCAGCCAGTGTCATTAGTACAGTGACAGTGTATAGTATTATCACTGATCACTGTAATAATGTCACTGGTGATGTCAGTGGCAGTTAGTCATTTCCCCCCAGTTAGTGTCAGATTGACCGCCGCAGTATCGCAGTTCATTATAAGTCGTTGATCATAGTAGTATAAAAGTAAATAAAAAAAATACAAATTCCACTATGTGCAGTATATACCATGGTATGTAGGGACTATAGCTTTCATGCAAACCAATAAATAAACACTTATTGGGATTTTTTTAAAATCAAAACCATTAAGCAGAATACATAAATTTATAAGAAAATTCGATTTTTAAATTTTTTTTAATTGGACATGTTTTTTAGCACAAAGTAAAAATATTTTTTTTTTTCAATTTTTTTTTTTCGTTTATATTGAAAAAAGAAAAAACTCAGTGCTGATCAAATACCACCAAAAGAAAGCTCAATTTGTGTGAAAAAATGTTTTTACATTTTGTTTGGGTACAACTTTGCATGACTGCGCAATCGCTAGTTAAAGTGCCTGTCACTGTTCCCTCAGTTCTATTAAACCCTGCTGCACCAGATTACAGCAGGGAATACTTTTATTTTGACTAAACTTAGGCTTTTACTTTGGTTAAATTAGTGTATTTTTTTTACGTTAATGAGTAAAAAGGTGTCCTCTGTAATCTGTTTTCTTCAGAAACAGTGAGATAAGGCCCTAACTAGGTGAATACACAGAACTATTGTTCTGTACACCAAAATAATTTTTGCACACACACAAAGCTTTCGATAAGTACATTAAAAAAGGTTAGGGAAAAGCCTCATATGTTGTTATTATTTTAGTCTGAGCGTAGAGCGAAGTCAATTTTGCATAAAACACCATAGCTAAGTGCACTTATCTGCTGCCATCTTCCAGTTACTAACCACTTTTTAGATAAAAACATGACAAGCAAGAAGTGAAATGGTAGACAGAGATGTGCACAAGCCCTTACAATATCTTACACTTTTTTAAAGTGATAGTAAACAATATCCCTGTTCTCCAAAAATAATCTATAGACATCCAGTACTTAAAGGCCCAGTAATCTAGTTTTATTAAATCATTTCTTACTTCTTTTTCTGCCTTCTTATACCATTATTTGTGAGATCCTGAACCTCTTCTATTCCCACTCAATTTCATTCCAATTGTGTTCTATGTACACTACACATCCTATAGTCCATCATTCTCATAATCTTTAAATTAAGAATACGTACTTTATTTTTTTTTTAAACCATAGTTTAGTAACACTTTAATTTTGAGCTCCACTAGGACAAGAGTGGGTGTAAATGCCATGCATGTAGTTTGTAAATTGGTGTAATATTTCAATATATATTTGGGATGTTAATAGGTGAAAGATTATCCTTGTTCATAAATGCTTGTAAGTGATATTTGACATCATCGTCTGATAAGGTATACACCATTACCTTCAAAACATTGTAGCATGCATACAAACAATACCAAAATTGAATTTATGAATTTATAAATTTATGAAAACAACTCTTTGCTTAGGTGAAAATAGGTTACTAAATAATCTTTATGCTTGGAATATACATCTCCTAATGTAAAGTCATTACCTGACTAGATTTCCACATTCCACCTGCGGCCATTGTGAGCCGTTAGATGTCACTAACAACAAAAGTGATGAACTTGTTTGTGAGGATTTGTTGACTCATGCTTGGAAACAGCTGAGAGATTTGCCAAATGACAGGAAGACGCTTAGATTCACAAGGTGTGATCGCCTAAGTGTTTGCCTGTGTCTAATTAGCTTCTCTTTGCTGGTTGGTACCTCCACAGCCAGAAGCAGATTGACTCTGCAGGGTTTTAACTGAAAACTGTGATTGGTGTTATTATCATTTGTTTATTTAACTCTACATCAAGATCCAAATCCATCTATTGAGGAACACACCATGTTAGCATTCTATGTCTGAACAACGCATTAATTGCTTTTATCTAATAAAAAAACCACATTCTTCATAAATTGTTAATAACCGGTGAACCTGCAAGGCACTACAAAGGTGTTGGCAATATACTTTTGTAAAATATACATAATACTGGCCCTTCACTAAGAAGCTAATTGATTTTTGCTTATGAAGATAAAAATCTACATAGGTCATAAGGGGATGGGTTATTGCGATGGTAAGGGTTTATTTAGAAAAGGAACAACCTTACTGCTGGCCTGGTTTAGCTTTCAATGACAAGGCAATCAAAAAGAGAATCAATCAATCAAAGGGAATTAAAAAAATATAAAAATCTGAAAAAACGTAAGTGGGTTTTTATAGAGAGCTTGTGTAAAAATGCATTTTATTTTTTTGTAAATTCAGTACTAGTAGTAATAGTTATAAGACTAAACACTCAGCTGTCATTATACCATGCTTGTTTTCATGTAATAGATATTAGGGGTGATTTACCATGGATACATTATTTTGCCCAGGGTCTTGTTTTTTCAGGGATGGACAAATTTGTTGGAAAGCTGTTGCAGGTATGACTCCTACCAGTCAAACTTATGGTAGACACATGACGGAGCCCTTTTTTTGCTGGAAAACAACAAGAACACAGAGATAGGAAATTACATCTTAACCATCTAGTTTCACTGGGTAGAACATTACAATTTACAAGAAATAAAGTGTAAGTTCACCTTTTCAGAAAAAATGAAAAGGTGAACTAACACCCTTCAGACCCCTCTTCTCCCCCCCCCCCCCCAAGCCATCTGAGGATTTCAAATCCCAGCTCTTCTCCCTCTTCTTTCTGCAGGGCCCCTAGGATGGATCAGTGATTCTGATTGGTCAACACAGGCACAAACAATCACACTAATCCATTCCCGGAGCCCTGTATAAAGAAGAGGAAGAAGAGTGGATATTTCAAATCCCCAGGTCGCTACACGTCCTTCAAGGACCCTGACAACTCATCCATGAAGGTAAGTACAGCGATGACCAGGGGGAAGGGGCGGGGGTTGGAAAGGGTGTAAGGTGTTAGTTCACCTTTTCATTTTATCTGAAAATAATTTGGGAACAAAGTGAGTAGACCTTTAGCCTGATTAATCTATGTGAAACTAGGAATAACTTATATCCCTTGACTTCGCTGTCCTTATCGAGGTCTGGTACACTCGTCCAAGCATTAACATACTACACTATTACCAGCACCACTAATAACAGTTAAATATATGGCATGGTTGTTGCACCTTTGTCTGTATAAACAGCATGCTAACAATCCCACTCAACAACTGATTCTAGGTGCCATCTTCTTCTAATTGCATCTTAGGCTCCTTCCCAAGGTTTGCTTATGCATCTGCAGAGAAACTGCATGTTCCTAAGTCTGTAAGTGTTGTAGTTGCAATTAGTGATGACCAAAAGTCCTGGGTTCGGTTCTAGGGGGGGGTTAGCCAAATAGAGCATAGATATCAGATGGGAGCCAAATATTTTTTATAGCTAAAAGGGTTTGTCAAAAAATGGCACTGGTAGCTGGGAACTACCCTGGAGGACATGTATCAGTGCATGTTTTTATAATACCATTCAGCCATGTTTAATGCTTAAAGCAGAACATTAAGCTACACATTTCTTATAATATTCCTAAATTATATGCCTGGGGGTGCCCTAAACCTAGGTACTGCAGCAAAACTTTTGAAAGAAAAAAAGTAATTTAAACTGTGGTAACTGATATTTCCCTGCTGCCTTTTTATTTGTTAGAAATGGTCTACCGTCAAGATTCTTAAAGAAAATCATGGCATTCTAGTCTTTCCCTACTGCACATATCAGGGTAAATGGCCTTTTATACAGACCTGCTCATATTGCTAATGGAACACCCCCTTTCTCCTGCTGTTGTTCATCATAGCCATAGAGCATCTGGCAAGTTCTCTGAGGGTCAACGACTCCATATGCAGCATTGACATACAAACTGAGCCTATTCGCAGATGATCTTTTCTTTTACAAATAGCATTTCCTTCCATTCTCATGGGACTGGAAGTCATTGGTTCCTTCAATAACTTTAAAATAAATGCCTCTAGATCTCAATGCCTCAATGTTTTGTTGCCACCAGTCACACAGGTATTACTAAATGATAGGTTTCTGTTCCAATGGGTCAAGAGCGCAATCAAATATCTACGCATGCAGATTCCATCAACTCAATTCATTGCATGAGCCGAATTACAGTGCCTTCCTATTTTAACTGTCATGCAACATCTACCTATACCAGTTCAGGCCCCCACCTGTTCTGTTGTTCAGCACACTCTACTGCTCAAATATAAAAAAAAAAAGGAGAGTAAGTGCAGCGCAATAAATAAATAAATAAAGTCCCCAATGCTCAATACAGACAGATCCACTTTTCACTTTCAATGGCCAGAGGAAAGAGAATCTTGTGTGCAGTTTATCAATATGCGCTTACCAGAAAATGTGGACCTCTGCAAGGCAGGGGTCAAACTCACATATATCCCCTAAGGAATGATGATCTCCTGTATGTTGTCACTGGAACGGAACACAGCCGGCAAAGAATCCTGGTATCCACAAGCAAAGCCAAACTTCCAGCGGAAAGAGCCCCAAGGAATACAGGCATCCGGATCCTGGTGTCCCCACAAATGACTCCAAGGTGTCAGTAATGAAAACACAAAAGGGGAATACTATCTAAGAGTAATCCCTCCCACTTAAAAGAATTTATACTGAAGGCTTTGGATTTTTGCCTATCCAGAAACTATTTCTGGTATGGTGGGAGATTTTTTCTCCAAACGCTTGGAGTCGCTATGGGTGCCCGTTTTGCGCCCAGCGTCGCCAACATCTTCATGGCACTATGGGAAGAGGAGGTTGTCTTTGGTAGCAGACCGGCTCCCGGTTCCCACTACCCTTCAAGACTGGAAGTGGGAACTGGGGCATGCCTTTCCCCCAGAAGCCTGAGATAAAGCTTTCCTCTTTGCTTTTCAAATAACTATTTTTTTGCAGGCACAAGAGAGGAACTTCAAAATACTGACCAGATGGTACCATAGTCCAGTCATGCTACACAAGATAATCCTGTCGCTATCAAAACAGTGTTGGAGATGCAGAGAGCCAGGTGGAATGCATCTCCTTCTGTGGTGGTCCTGTTCCAGGATCAGACCGTTTTTGAAAGCTATCTTTAGGTTAAGTCACCTCATACGGGTAGAACATGGCCAGAAGTAGCTCTCCTATCTATGATCCCAGGGTCCATTAACAGCATCAAAAATGCCTGTATTGATTTCTAATCCTGGCAGGCCATGCTTTGATTCCTAGGGACAGGAAAAGTTCAATAGTATTTAAAATTCAGGAATGGGTAATGGAACTGAACTACATTATGCAGATAGAGGAGTTTCTAACTCCTGACAATAAAAACGTCACCAAATGCCAAGACCTGTGGTTTCCATGGATAGAATTTGGACTCACCCAAACTCTTACCTTGTCTTAGCTAACCAAGTCTTCTGAACCCATTAATTGGTTCTTCCCATTGGACACCTACGCTCTCTTTTTTTTTTTTCGTGCCTTCTTTCTTCTCCAAAGCCACCCCCTCTTCTATTTGATTTTCCTTGTCTTTCAGTTTGGTTTTAAAAAGTGCCATCAGCTAAAGATCCACACTAGTTTTTCAATGACATGTCATCACTGTGGAGATGCATATCCCCTACTGTATATTTAGACCTTGTGATGACACCGGACCTGGCTTCTTCTCTTTACCTTCACCCTGAACTACATACTGACACTGATCAAGGAATTGCTTGTGCCTGGACCTTTTCTTCTCTTGCATGTATGTTAATCACCTCTAAGGTGTACACCAGTGCTATCTTGTTTTCCTACCAGAAGATTGTAACCCTCATTTTTTCAATGTGGAATCCGAAGCAGCATGCTTATTTTTCTGTATCTGTGCCACAACTTTAATATAACTGAATTTTTAAAAATAAAAAACAGATTCCTAATTGAAGCATGAAGCCTGCCACGGCAGAAAAGGGAGCAGCAACTTTGTGCCCCCCCCATCCTCCTGAACCATAAACCACAATCCCTGAACATTGGGAGGGTCCCTTGACAGGGAAACCTCTGTGGCAAAGAATCTTGTCCCCACATTGATAAAGACAAGGGCCTCTTCCCTACAATCTCACTTTGGTGATTGTGGGGGTGCAGGGAATGACCTATCAGAATTTAGAAAAGGAGGGTGCCACCATATGAATGACTAAGTACCCCTGGCCACAAAAAAATTGAAAACACTGAAAAGTAAATAAACACACTCATCTTAGAAAAAATCCTTTATTAAAAAAACAAACAAAAAGAAGCATATACACTCTATCTTTGACATGTCCTTTATTATAAAAAGAGTCCCTAGTTGTAGAGCCATCGTCAGTCACATAGACCAGTGATGATACATGTCAGTCACAACAAACCTGCTGAATAAAAAAAGCATATTTCCCAACTCCTGATATATGCAAAAGCAATCGCAAGACCACCTTACATTGCACTCACATACAGTATGTTTGGAACAGGCTTGCATTACAGTATTTATCTACATGCAGCTGTTTCTCTGTTTATTGTGCAGTCCCGCTCTGTTCCAGTGCATCTATGCAAGTTTTTTTCTAGGGGAGAAGGACACCGCATGTCAATATACCTGTGTGGTCTGTCATTCAGTTATAGCACGTGGGTAAGGGGGCAGGGCCATACCCCTTGACATCAATGCATTTCATCCAATGGTTGGGCATTTTCATTTTCAGGACCTGGCAGACCAAATACATGAAGGTTTTCTATTCCTCAAAACATGTTGGGTTGAAGGAGCCTGGTGGTGGGTTCATCGGATGACCAAGAGGTGTACTGTACCTTAGTGACTGTGAAAAAACCAACATTGGGAAATTCTCTAAGGGTTATGCCTTATTAATCTAACCACATAAATAGTGATGGAATCCCCTTTGAGTCCATGCAGCCAGCTAACTGGTGACCATCTGGAGTGAGAATGAGTGGTGGAGGATAAAGCAACCTGAAGAGACTGCTGGGTAAAACCAAAATGAGACTTGGACAGCAGTTAGTCTGCAGATAATGTATATGGGAACTGGATTGCAGTGTGATTACTTATGGCTGAAGGACCTGGAAATACAGAAGTGAGCATTAGCAATGTGAACTACATTTTGCACTTTAGTGTAGAAGCCTCAACCATATCCTTTATTGAGTTTATTGGGGGAAAGGAATTCTAAGGATAATAAACTAAGTATGCCATTGTGATATGATTATAGTGGCATTTCCTTTAGGGTGTAGAACTTTATGCTTTTGTATTTGTGTTACCATTTTGTGCCCTTTTCTTTAGGAACATGTAGGTATATGCTTTCCTTTCAAAGACTTTGATGTGATTCAGGTTAGGCTTCTTTCCATTCCATAGCTCAATAGCTTATATGGAGTTTTCTTTGTTAGTTTTCCAGCAAAGTAGTTTTGGAGATAGCAAGCTGTCATAATTGCCACTACACAGTATTTTATTGACATATCTGCACCAAAAAGTAAACTTCTGCCACTTTTACATAAATTGTGATTCATTCTTTGCAAAAAAACATTTTTGTTCTGGATTGTATGGTGCAGTGGTCTGTAGATGTAGATTGTCCTATATTTCCACATCTACCTTAGTGATGTGGCATGCTCTGACAGACAGTTCCTATGCACCTCTCCCCCTCCCCCTTTCCCCAGTGGATTAAATGGTGCTGAAAGAGGGTTGCAGAGGTGAGCTTTTGTTGGAAGAGGGTGTCGGGAGACGCAGAGATGAGCAGTGTTGGAAGGGGGTAAAAGGGATGCAGGGTGAGAGTAGTGTAGAAAAGGGTGGCAGGGGATGCAGAGGTGAGCAACACTGGAAAAAGTGTGTCAGGGAATGGAGAGGGGAGCAGCATTGCAAAAGAGTGGCAGGGGATGCAGATATGAGCAGGTTTGGAAGAGGGTTTAAGGGGGTGCAGAGGTGAACAGCACTGGAAGAAGATGGCAGGAGATACAGTGTGGGAAAACTGTGGCAGGGGGTGCAGGGGTAAGTAGTGTAGGAAAAGGCACCCCCTGTCACCCTTTTCCAACACTGGTCATCTCTACATTTCCTGCCACCCTTTTCCAATACAACTCACCCCTGCTCTGCAAAAAAATTAAAAAAGCAACCATCTTCCAGCACTTTTTACCTGCCTAGTGCCTGTATGCATGTATGTCTATTCATCTACCTTGCTGTAATATAATGATTACATGATTGCTAGGTAGATCAACAGACATAGCAAATGAGGGACTTTTATTGTCACCTTCGCATCTAGTAGAAGAGATTGAGATAGATAATGTCATTTATAGTCATTAATGGGCTGAGTCATCATCTAGGTCTAGATATGGAGTGGATAATGTTAGTTTTGGGGTTATACTAAAGCCATGATATGTATGATTTTTTATTGCATTTCCCACTAGGTTTCACTGGGTATACATTTTCTGGTATATGTCCTGTTTGCGAGAAGATCAATATTTTAATCAAAGAAACTGGTGCAGGCCTTGACAAAGGATGAGGATGTAGTGTCACCTCAAAAGTCTGAAGCATACATCCCTGTTTGGTATATTTTGGAGATGAAAGTAATTTATGGTTTTGTGCAAGATAATCACTGGGTGTAGGCCCATCCAAGCCAGGTATACCTGGCTTGGAGCAGAGGGAATGGCGTGAACATCCCATAAGAGTCTAAATGGGCTCTTCCCATTGTATGCCTCGATTTGCACACAGGTCAAACTTTTGCAATGCCTGGAGGGAATGCTGGAGTGGTGCATAAAAAGTTTATTGGTGTCATAAACTCAGGTACTTACTGCATTATATCTATGCAGGTCAGGTAAGTTCTCCCTAAAGAAGAGGCGGGAAGTTGTAACCTAAATGTTGCTATGCAATTTGTTTTATGTTTCTAGAGGAATTTAGTTACAGTCTAGTTCATCTTAAATAAATTGCTATGTTTTAGTAGAAGTGGTAGCATTTGAAGTGGATAAAAAGTACTTGGGGAAGCGTATCATTTTTACCAGGTGACACCAGGAGGGTGAATGATCAAGCCAGGATCAGAGTTTATTCAATATTTTTGAAATTACCAGGGTAAACATGAGTGCATATATTTAAAGATTATTCCAACTAATTTATATGGCCCTCTTTGAGAACTGTTCACTCCTGCTGTTGTAACCACATGCCTACTGGAGGGGGGATTGCCATTGTGCAGAGTATGGTTGTGTCTGGTCGGGTGTGGCCAGCATAAGAACCATGTCAAAACATTCTACAGCACTGAGGAGGCAGGGAAGATGTTGAAATATGGGCAGCTACGTCCCGTATAGAGACAACACCAGACACAGCATCAAATTGCAAAGAAAATTAACCACACTTTATGTGAGAATGGCAGAGGTTTGCTTTTTGATGCGGATATGTCAACAACATACTGTGAAGTGGCAATTATGACAGCCTGCTATCTCTAAAATCTCTTACCTGGAAAAGCAACAGAGGAAACTCTGTGTGAGCTATGGAATGGAAAGAAGCCTGACCTGAATCACATAAAAATCTTTACTTTTCTTTTTTTTTGAACCATTGTAGAAAGCCCTCAGATGCTAAGAGACCTGAGAAAGGAATAGGAACAGGGGCACACCTCCTAAGAACAAGAAGGCTTTTGACCAGGAACAAGCAGGGGATAAAAATCTTTTAAAGCAAAGCACATGTACATTGCAAAAGATGGCCCTGTTTGCCATAAAGCAAGTAGCAGTGCAGTCTCGTGGAACAATAGCTGTCTAGTACATATGTTGATAACCAGCTGCTGTCTCAAGCATATGAAGTGCCATTGCAACAAGGGGGTCCCCGAAGGGTTTATCCACTTCCCATGTCAATTTGAATCAACAGAGGTGGTGAAGCCACCCAGATAGATGGCACTGTAGGGGAGGAGCCATTGGAGCAAACAGACTTGGTTGTTGGGGATGCTGGATTAAAGACCATATAGGGTGTAAGCACAACTTTTATCCTGACTATTGTATCTTTTTGTATGATCGGTGGGGGCGTCTTCTCATCTGGGGAGGAGGTTCTGCAAAACCTCTATATCACTGTTTGTTCAGGGGTTTTGTTTTTGTACCTCTGTAATTGTGTTATTTTTACATTTAAAAATCAAAAAATAGAACTTTTGACAAAAAAAAGGGACCCAATAGGGTGATAAACTTCTCAGCTTTAGCTGGGCCTGTGAAGGCCTGTTGTTTGCCCAATTGTGTAGTAGGGTTTAGGACAGCTGAGTAGGACACTGTACATCTGATCTACTGGTTGACAAATTGATGACATATGCCAGCAAAGACCTTGTGCCATTTGGTCCCATCAGCCAAATAGTCAGAGAAGACCAACAGCTTGTATTCTTGTATGTTAAGGTAATGCTGGATGCAGTAGGCTCCCAGGATTTTAGTTTTCTCACTAAAGTTCAGGTAGCAAGCAATAATTAGGCATGGAGCAGAGCACACAGCCTTTAAGCTCTATCTACTTTGAGGCTCGATTCACACTACCGCGACTTGGGATCCGACTTGTCAGACCTCAAGTCGCCCCAAGTCGCTTGACATCAGAAATTCCATTGACGTGAATGAGAGGCGTCTTAATGTACGCTACTGAAGTCGCTCCAACTTCAGAAAAGGTTCCTGTACTACTTCAATCTGACTTCTAGACGACTTGTACCCATTGATTTCAATGGAAGTCGCCTCCAAAGACAGATTGTGTCTTAACTGAAGCAACAATACAGGAAGAGAAAATTGTTTTCTCAGGCAAACCCCTCCGTCCCCCCTCCCTCCCACAGAGCTGATTGTGGTTTGATTGGCCACTGGAAAGTCGCCTGTCCTGGAGGCGACTTGAAGTCACCTTGTAAGTTGCCCCAAGTCTCGCTGTGATGCGTGCTCAGGTCGTGTCCAGGTCGCCTCGCAAAGTCGCGGCCAGAGTCGTGTTGCCCTTGTGTGAACCGAGCCTAAATGGATAATGAAGGGCCAGGGCTTCTGGGATAGTTTTAGAGTAGAGTTTCTGAAGGTCAGCCACAAAATGAAGATTGTTCTTTCTTGAACAGTTTTCAGTTTCTGCCTTTGGCAAAACTTAGACATGAGGCCCCACTCACGCCCAAAATGGGAAAAATAATTCAAGCGATAAAAATTAACTGTGTGCCCCCCAGAGCGCTCCGACTTCCCTCCTAGTCTCTCCCGCTGACTGCTGTGGGGGATCTTCAGGATGGAGGCCGGGAAAAGGGGCTGGTAAATAGGTAATTTACCAGCCCCTTCCTTTTCTAAGTGAACAAAGTGAGTGATCGGTACTAATCACTCACTGTGTTCATTCATAACTGAAGCATAGTAAACTGTCTTTACTGTGATTCGGTTTATGAATTAACTGGAGCCCCTGTCTCCTGTTCATTCATCTGCAGTGCAGCTAAGGCTACAGAGAAAGGGACTGGGGAAAGTGTTTCCTCAGTCTCAAAAGTGAGACTTAAAGAGGAAGTAAACCCTGGTGGGTTTTACTTCCTCTTTATTTCCCTGCAAAGTTAAAGCATAATGGGCTATTATGCATCGCATAGTAGCCCATTATGTGTCACTTACCTGAAACCGAAGCCCGCAATGTCACCGTTGTCCCCACTAGCAGGGAGCGTCCACCTTCGGCCCTCTTACTTATGGGGCCGCAAACTCCGGCACTGTGACTGGCGCGTGACATCACTCCGCAGGAGCCGTCAGTCATGGCATGACCCCTATTAGAAATGGCACAATGTGTCCTTTCTAAAGTGCGCATGCATCAATGACATTGGCGCATGAGCCATAGTCATCGGCGCTTGTAGGTAAAAGTGGTTGTACAAGGTGTACAATCACTTTAAGGGGTTTGTTTAGAACCCTTATATCTCATCAAAGAAATCAAAAAACTCTCACCAAAACATAAAAAAATTTAATAATTGTAAAACAATAATAAAACTGTAAAAAAAAAAATCTGACTAAAATTTCTTATCAGACTAAAAAGCAATGCCCAATGTGTAGCATAATTAAGCCACACTCACTGTTTTCTGGGGTGCGCTGTGTATGCCACAGGTCACCATCTCCCTAGTGGGGGCCCCAGTGCAGTTACTTTACCCATGATGCTATTATCCACTTCAGCCCCGGAAGGTTTTACCCCCTTCCTGACCAGAGCACTTTTTACAATTCGGCACTGCGTCACTTTAACTGCTAATTGCGCGGTCATGCAATGCTGTACCCAAACGAATATTGCGTCCTTTTCTTCCCACAAATAGAGCTTTCTTTTGATGGTATTTGATCACCTCTGCCGTTTTTATTTTTTGCGCTATACACGGAAAAAGACCGAAAATTTTGAAAAAAAATGATATTTTCTACTTTTTGTTCTAAAAAAAATCCAATAAACTCAATTTTAGTCATACATTTAGGCCAAAATGTATTCGGCCACATGTCTTTGGTAAAAAAAATGTCAATAAGTGTATATTTATTGGTTTGTGCAAAAGTTATAGCGCCTACAAACTAGGGTACATTTTCTGGAATTTACACAGCCTTTAATTTATGACTGCCTATGTCGTTTCTTGAGGTGCTAAAATGGCAGGGCAGTACAAAACCCCCACACATGACCCCATTTTGGAAAGTAGACACCCCAAGGAAATTGCTGAGAGGCATGTTGAGCCCATTGAATATTCATTTTTTTTTGTCCCAAGTGATTGAATGATTAATGACAAAAAAAAAAAAAAATTACAAAAAGTTGTCACTAAATGATATATTGCTCACACAGGCCATGGGCATATGTGGAATTGCACCCCAAAATACATTTAGCTGCTTCTCCTGAGTATGGGGATACCACATGTGTGGGACTTTTTGGGAGCCTAGCCGCGTACGGGGCCCCGAAAACCAATCACTGCCTTCAGGATTTCTAAGGGCGTACATTTTTGATTTTACTCTTCACTACCTATCACAGTTTTGAAGGCCATAAAATGCCCAGATGGCATAAAACCCCCCCAAATGACCCCATTTTGGAAAGTAGACACCCCAAGCTATTTGCTTTGAGGCATGTTGAGTCCATGGAATGTTTTATATTTTGACACAAGTTGCGGGAAAGTGACATTTTTTTTTTTTTTTTTGCACAAAGTTGTCACTAAATGATATATTGCTCACACAGGCCATGGACATATGTGGAATTGCACCCCAAAATACATTTAGCTACTTCTCCTGAGTACGGGGATACCACATGTGTGGGACTTTTTAGGAGCCTAGCTGCGTACGGGGCCCCGAAAACCAATCACCGCCTTCAGGATTTCTAAGGGTGTAAATTTTTGATTTCACTCTTCACTGCCTATCACAGTTTCGGAGGCCATGGAATGCCCAGGTGGCACAAACCCCCCCCCCCCCAAATGACCCCATTTTGGAAAGTAGACACCCAAGCTATTTGCTGAGAGGCATGGTGAGTATTTTGCAGCTCTCATTTGTTTTTGAAAATAAAGAAAGACGAGAAAAAAAAATTTTTTTTTTCTTTTTTCAATTTTCAAAACTTTGTGACAAAAAGTGAGGTCTACAAAATACTCACTATACCTCTCATCAAATAGCTTGGGGTGTCTACTTTCCAAAATGGGGTCATTTGGGGGGGGGGTTGCCACCTGGGCATTCCATGGCCTCTGAAACTGTGATAGGCAGTGAAGAGTGAAATCAAAAATTTACGGCTTTAGAAAGCCTGAAGGCGGTGCTTGGTTTTCGGGGTCCCGTACGCGGCTAGGCTCCCAAAAAGTCTCACACATGTGGTGTCCCCGTACTCAGGAGAAGCAACAGAATGTATTTTGGGGTGTAATTTCCCATATTCCCATGGCATGTTTGAGCAATATATCATTTAGTGACAACTTTGCGCAAAAAAAAATAAAAAAAATAAAAAATTGTCTCTTTCCCGCAACTTGTGTCACAATATAAAATATTCCATGGACTCGACATGCCTCTCAGCAAATAGCTTGGGGTGTCTACTTTCCAAAATGGGGTCATTTGGGGGGGGTTTGAACTGTCCTGGCATTTTATGCACAACATTTAGAAGCTTATGTCACACATCACCCACTCTTCTAACCACTTGAAGACAAAGCCCTTTCTGACACTTTTTGATTACATAAAAAAATAATTTTTTTTTGCAAGAAAATTACTTTGAACCCCCAAACATTATATATTTTTTTAAAGCAAATGCCCTACAGATTAAAATGGTGGGTGTTTCATTTTTTTTTTCACACAGTATTTGCGCAGCGATTTTTCAAACGCATTTTTTGGGGAAAAAACACACTTTTTTAAATTTTAATGCACTAAAACACACTATATTGCCCAAATGTTTGATGAAATAAAAAAGATGATCTTAGGCCGAGTATATGGATACAAACATGACATGCTTTAAAATTGCGCACAAACGTGCAGTGGCAACAAACTAAATACATTTTTAAAAGCCTTTAAAAGCCTTTACAGGTTACCACTTTAGATTTACAGAGGAGGTCTACTGCTGAAATTACTGCCCTCGATCTGACATTCGCGGTGATACCTCACATGCATGGTGCAATTGCTGTTTACATTTGACGCCAGACCGACGCTTGCGTTCGCCTTAGCGCGAGAGCAGGGGGGACAGGGGTGCTTTTTTTTTTTCTTTATTATTATTTTTTTTTTTTATCTTATTTTTAAACTGTTCCTTTCATTTTTTTTTTTTTAATCATTTTTATTGTTATCTCAGGGAATGTAAATATCCCTTATCATAGCAATAGGTAGTGACAGGTACTCTTTTTTCTAAAAATTGGGGTCTATTAGACCCTAGATTTCTCCTCTGCCCTCAAAGCATCTGACCACACCAAGATCGGTGTGATAAAATGCTTTCCCAATTTCCCAATGGTGCTGTTTACATCCGGCGAAATCTAAGTCATAAAATGCTCGTAGCTTCCGGTTTCTTAGGCCATAGAGATGTTTGGAGCCACTCTGGTCTCTGATCAGCTCTATGGTCAGCTGGCTGAATCACCGGCTGCATTATCAGGTTCCCTGTTGAGACAGGAGAGCCAGAGAAAAACACGGAAGACGTTGGGGGGGGCATTCCCTCCCACTGCTTGTAAAAGCAGTCTAGAGGCTAATTAGCCGCTAGGATTGCTTTTACATGAAAGCCGACTGCTGGCTGAAAAGAATGATACCAAGATGATACCTAAACCTGCAGGCATCATTCTGGTATAACCACTCAAAGTCGTGAATGGCGTACCCGAAGACAAAAAAATGGTTAACAATAAAGCACAGTAAACGGTAAAGTATAAAAAATTGCATACCTGAAAAGCAAACATGATAAAACAAAATAACACTAAAACATTGCAGAATAGAATACAGTAAAAAAGAGCAGAACAATAGAGAGAATAGAGAGAGAGAGAACAATAAAACGACAACTATTTTTTTTTATTTTATATTTTTGTATGTGGTTTTTTTTTTTTTTTTTTTTTACACTTTTTTTTGTAACTGTAACTTTTAGAACTGTAACCGGTTCCAGGTTCGGGTCTCTCAAAATGCGATGGCATCTTGGGAGACCCTGTGAAAGTGTGCCTAGTCTGTGCAATGCTGTACCCTACGCTAATACTCAACTAGTGAATGGTAGCGTTCAAAACATTCACCAATGCAAAGACCAGGATTGTCAGGACAGGAGGGACAATAATAGCGGGAGTCACGCCTATATCCGCGCTTGCTGCAGACACGACATCTTTTTTGGGGGGGTTCGCTGGGTAGCGGTACTCGGGAGGACATAAAGAAAATGCCTCTCATGCAGCCGACTGCATTTGGTTGGGGATGTAAATGGGGGAAGTACGGGCGCTGCAGAAGCGGTGGGTTCCCAATTAGGATTGGAGAATGCAGCAGGAAGGGCACTATGGGCACGACGGGCCTGTGTTTGTCTTTTTGGTGGCAGCGGGACACTACTTGTGCTTGCCACCTCACCAGCTTGAACTGCACTTATGGGACTCGCCACGTCACCAAGTGTTACTGCAGTGCTGGTTTGACTACGACCGGGGTGTACTACGCCGCTGGTGCTTGCCAGTTCACCAAAACGCTACAAAAAAAACTGTTACGGGGCGTACACACGGTCGGACTTTTCAGCTACAAAAGTCCGACAGCCTGTCCGACAGACTTTCGACGGACTTTTGGCGGACTTTCGACGGACTTGCGGCAGACTTTCTAACGAACAGACTTGCCTACACACGATCACACAAAAGTCCGTCGAATTCTTACATGATGACGTACACCGGACTAAAATAAGGAAGTTGATAGCCAGTAGCCAATAGCTGCCCTAGCGTGGGTTTTTGTCCGTCGGACTAGCATACAGACGAGCGGATTTTTCGACCGGACTCGAGTCCGTCGGAAAGATTTGAAGCATGTTTCAAATCTAAAGTCCGTCGGATTTGAGGCTGAAAAAGTCCGTTGAAAGTCCGGAGAAGCCCACACACGATCGGATTACCAGCCAGCTTTAGTCCGTCAGCGTCCGTTGGACTTTTGTAGCTGAAAAGTCCGACCGTGTGTACGCCCCATTAGCGATCGCAGGGATCAGGCCTGACTCTGCGAACTCTACAGTTATGCGTGTAGTGTTTTGTAAGTGTCAGTGATCGATCGATACTGCACTTGGGTGGGCTGGGCTGGGCCGGGCGGAGGGGCAAAACGCAGGTGCTAGCAGGTATCTGGGCTGATCCCGCTAACACTGCGTTTGTGGGAACCCTAAACTGCTGGGGACGCTAGTATAGATCTGATCAGATCAGATATTGATCCGATCAGATACTATACCACTAAGGGAGGTGTACGGTGCGTGCGTGGGTGTTAGCGGTACTGGCGCTAACCTGATGCTGCCTGGGGCAGGTGCTTGCCAGTTCAACAAAACGCTACCAAAAAAACTGTTAGCGATCGCAGGGATCAGGCTTGATTCTGCGAACGCTGCAGTTATGCGTTTAGTGTTTTGTAAGTGACAGTGATCGATCGATACTGCACTTGGGTGGGCTGGGCCGGGCGGAGGGGCAAAACGCAGGTGCTAACAGGTATCTGGGCTGATCCCGCTAACACTGCGTTTTTGGGAACCCTAAACTGCTGGGGATGCTAGTATAGATCTGATCGGATCAGATATTGATCCGTTCAGATACTATACCACTAAGGGAGGTGTACGGTGCATGCGTGGGTGTTAGTGGTACTGGCGCTAACCTGACGCTGCTTGGGGCTGGTGCTTGCCAGTTCACCAAAATGCTATTAAGAAAACTGTTAGCGATCGCAGGGATCAGGCCTGACTCTGCGAACGCTGCAGTTATGCGCTTAGTGTTTTGTAAGTGATAGTGATCGATCGATACTGCACTTGGGTGGGCTGGGCCGGGCGGAGGGGAAAAACGCAGGTGCTAGCGGGTATCTGGGCTGATCCCGCTAACACTGCATTTTTGGGAACCCTAAACTGCTGGGGACGCTAGTATAGATCTGATCGTATCAGATATTGATCCGTACAGATACTATACCACTAAGGGAGGCGTATGCTGCGTGCGTGGGTGTTAGCGGTACTGGCGCTAATCTGACGCTGCCTGGGGCGACGCATATCACCGCCGGGCGATCAGGGGGCTAAACCTTTATTCGGTAATAAACGGCGGGTGCCCTGACACTATAAAAAATAAACGAACTAACCAGCGTCACCCGTAACGGTTATACGGTGATCAGTGGTGAAAGGGTTAACTAGGGGGCAATCAAGGGGTTAAAACATTTATTAGATAGTATATGGGGGTCCCTGACGCTATAAAACGCTGACGGCGAACCTAAATATTTACCTCCCTAACTAGCGTCACCAGCGACACTAATACAGCGATCAGAAAAATGATCGCTTAGTGACACTGGTGACAGGGGGTGATCAAGGGGTTAAAACTTTATTAGGGGGGGTTAGGGGGGTACCCTAGACCTACAGGGGGCTAACACTCACTGCCCTAACACTGTAACTGTCACAAACTGACACCAATGCAGTAATCAGAAAAAAAAAAAAATACTGCTTGGTGTCAGTTTGTGACGGGGGGGGGGGGTGATTGGGGGGGATCGGGGGGCGATCGGGGGGGGGTCGGGGGTGTTTTATGTGCCTGGCATGTTCTACTGTGTGTGTTTGTGTTTTGTGCACTTACATGTCTTCTCTCCTCTGCGCTGGAACGGAAACTGCCAAGCCGAGGAGAGATGACATCACATCCTCTGCCTGTGTGAAACTACACACAGGCAGGGGAGGATTCCGATTGGCTGGGAGCGATCGCAAGGGGGGGGCCACGATCGGATGGTCTCCCCCCGCCTCCCAACACTCCCAGTGAAATGCCGACCGCCGCTGGCACTGGGGGGGGTCCGATCGGACCCCCCGCCCGCGGGAGGCAGATCACTTATGGGTATGTGATTCTGCCTGCCCGTGCCATTCTGCCGCAGTATATCTGTGTTAGGCGGTCGGCAAGTGGTTAAGATGGCAATGTAGAATGGCGGTAAACATGATTAGGAGAGGAAAGTGGAGGGTATGACAGCGAGTAGTATGTACATGAGAGGGGTGCGAAGTGTATGGAGGTGGGTGGTACGTAAATAAGAGGGGTGCGGCGTGTGTGGTGGTGGGTAGTATGTACATGAGATGAGTGCAGGGTGTATGGCAGTGGGTAGTATGACATGAGAGGGGTGCGGAGTGTATGGTGGTGGGTAGCATGTACAAGAGAGGAGTGCGGAGTGTATAGCGGTGGGTACTATGTACATGAGAGGGGTGCGGAGTGTTTGAAGGTGGGTGGTATGTACAGGAGAGGGGTGAGGAGTGTATGGTGTGGGGGTAGTATGTACATAAGAGGGGTGCAGAGTATATGGCAATGGGTGGTATGTACATGAGAGGGGTGCGGGGTGTATGGCAGTGGGTGTTATGTACATGAGAGGGGTGCTGGGTGTATGGCGGTGGGTAGTATGTATATGGGAGGGGTGCGGGGTGTATGGCGATGGGTGGTATGTACATGAGAGGGGTGCAGAGGGTATGGTGGTGGGTAGTATGTACAAAAGAGGGGTGCGGGGTCTATGGCGGTGGGTGGTATGTACGGAGAGGGGTGTGGAGTGTATGGTGGTGGGTAGTATGTACATGAGAGGGTTGTGGAGTGTTTGGAGGTGGGTGGTATGTACAGGAGAGGGGTATGGAGTGTATGGTGTGGGGGTAGTATGTAAATAAGAGGGGTGCAGAGTATATGGCAATGGGTGGTATGTACCTGAGAGGGGTGCGGGGTGTATGGCGGTGGGTGGTATGTACATGAGAGGGGTTCTGGGTGTATGGCGGTGGGTAGTATTTACATGAGAGGGGTGCGGGCTGTATGGCGGTGGGTGGTATGTACATGAGAGGGGCGCGGGGTGTATGGCGGTGGGTAGTATGTACATGAGAGGGGTGCGGGGTGTATGGAGGTGGGTGGCATGTACAGGAGAGGGGTGTGGGGTGTATGGCGGTGGGTAGCATGTACATGAGAAGGGTATGGGGTGTATGTTGGTGGGTGGCATGTACATGAGAGGGGTGCGGGGTGTATGGCGGTTTGTAGTATGTGCATGAGAGGGGTGCGGGGTGTATGGCGGTGGGTGATACGTACATGAGAGGGGTGTGAGGTGTATGGCGGTGGGTAGCATGTACATGAGAGGGGTGTGGGGTGTATGGCGGTGGGCAGCAAGTATATGAGAGGGGTGCGGGGTGCATGGCGGTGGGTAGCATGTAAATAAAAGGGGTGAGGAGTGTATGGCAGTGGGTAGCATGTGCATGAGAGGGGTGCAGGGTGTATGGTGGTGGGTAGTACGTACATGAGAGGGGTGTGGGGTGTATGGCAGTGGGTAGCATGTACATGAGAGGGGTGTGGGGTGTATGTCAGTGGGTAGCATGTACATGAGAAGGGTGCGAGGTGTATGGCGGCGAGTAGCATGTACATTAGAGGGGCGCAGGGTGTATGGAGGTGGGTAGTATGTACATGAGAGGGGTGCGGGGTGTATGGCTGTGGGTAGGATGTACAGGAGAGGGGTGCGGGATGTATGGCGGTGGGTGATATGTACATGAGAAGGGTGCGGGGTTTATGGAGGTGGGTAGTATGTTCATGGTACATGAGAAGGGTGCGGGGTGTATGGAGGTGGGTAACATGTACATGAGAGGGGTGCAGATGGTATAAAAGTGGTATATGGTGTGAATGAGCCATAATTTATTGCTCCATCACTGCAGGGGGCACCTTGCAGTCGCATGCATTGAGCAACTGAAGTTAGCAGCACAGCACCAGAACTGGCCTCTGCCACCTTGCTGCAGACACTGCTCTCACCGCCCCCTCCCCCATCTTAAGTCCCTTCCTCAAGTCCCAAGTTCTCCCAAAAAGCTGACAGCTCACCTCCCTCCACACATCCGAACAAACTCCTGCAAGTGCATCCATGCATCCCTCCTGGCAGGTTCAGCAGTAGTCAGCAGCTCCGCTTCCACCTCTACAATTTGTCTGCATGTGTTTTGTCAGAATTGGCGAGCCGGGAACACAGGCAGTGCTGGAGGACAGTGAGAGGGGGCGCTGGAGAGTGCCGAGGGAGGCGGAGGAAGATGCTTCAGGTCAGTGCGGCGCTGTTAATATAGCATTGCAGGCATGCAGCGCTTTAAACTGACTCTTTACGGACTCGCTCGCTCACCTCGCCAGCTTCGGGACACTAACTGGGGGACATTCTCTCCCACTCCCACACACATCAGGCAAATTAGGCAGCCGCGAGGCCGCTGTGAGTGCGAGGCCTAAGGTGACCACCTAAATTGCGGTTTTATGCACAATAGACACATGACTGAATATTTCGAGGAAAACTACATTTGGGCTCCATTTACATATTTAAGCATACATCCATCTGAAGGGCCGTCCTTGTCCACATGGGATGCAAGTGTTCTGTGCATCTGCGTGCTGGCATTCCTATTAATGTCTTTAGAGACACTGCGGCTTCATTGACACAGCCACTGGTCCCAATTTGACAGTCATGCAGGTGCGGGTACGTGTCCCTGAATCCAAACATAATGCATTCAGGGACACACACCCATACCTACATGGCTGTCAAATTGGGACCAGCTGCTCTGTCTGTGCAGCAGGTGCATTACAATAGGCATGGATAGGACTACTTGCACGTAGATACAAGAGACACTTGTGCATCCAGTGAGGGAAAAGACAGCCTTTGCATGGATGTATGCTTAAGTATGGTTGTGTGAATGAGGCCCAATATCAAACACATAATTACTATACAAACAATTTTCCAATTTAACCAGTTGTCGCCCAGCCTATAGTCAAGGCCAGACGGGACATTCGTTGTTCCGGGTGGACATCACATGACGTCCTCCCAGGACATGCCTCATGCATGCCCCATGGGCCGTGCTGCATCGCAATCTGTCAACGGTGGACACAGTGGATGACTCATCAGTGTACTGGCTGCTGCCGGTACCATGTGATCACTGTGACCAGTCACAGCAGATCACATGATAATTGTACACAATGAATGGCTTTGATTCATGCCATTCATTGTGTACTATTGTCAGTTATAAAAAACGGTGCTAACTATTAATGTCTTTCACAACCCAGTCCACAAAATGTCATTCCAAAGAACTTCAACATATTTAAAGCATGGAATCTACACCTTCTTCACTAATCCTGCATCTTTAATAGTGCTCCACTCGGCAAGACAGATCTTAAAAATAAAAAAATGCTATATATGGTGTAGTATGTGTAGCGCTGGTAGATTTACAATCTACTGCAGATTAGGTAAATTTAGTAAATTGGGTGTTAGGAAGGTTAAAAGTTCGCCTCTGTTCCAGCTTGGCTGATGTTGTGTGTGCTTCCGTGCTGACCGGTGGGTGTCGCTGTTACCATTAGTCAATGTTGGAAGGGCAACGTGTCGAAGTGTATAGATGCTCCTCTGTCTCGGAGACAAGCTCGGTGGAGGTGGTCCTCCGAGTTGCATTCTGGGGAAGGGGGTATTTATGGGACAGACGCCATGTTTTAGGGTTCGTTTTACAGCCACCTGCTGGCCCTCCTGGCCAACAGGTATGCGTTAAGGAGCTACCTCGTGGTCCTCCGATCGGGAGGCCCATGATGCTGCGGCGCAGGGGTGGGTCCAGAGGCTTGTCTGGGGCCTACCACCACGGCCGAGGAATGGTTCTGAGCTGTCAGTCCTGTGTGACGAAGCTGGACAGCCAAGGAGATCCCAGGGGAGGACCCGTCTTGGAGAGATCGCGCAGCGTGCTGGTCTGTAGAGGGGCCTGGTGACTCGGTTGCAGGACGTATCCAAAAGAAGTAATTATAAAGCATAGTGTCGCCGGTTCGGCTTAAAGGTTCAGGCACTGTGACTGACTGTTCAATGCAGAAGATCTGATACATCCTGTGGCAGAGGATTGTGCAGATTTACCCCCCAAGTAAGTCTGTGGCAGAGACTTTAGATTTGTGCTGCGTACTGGCTGCTAGACCGGTGAGAGAGGCCTATCCAGACAAGCAAAGAGTGTGTCCCATGAGGGGAATGCATTTCACATAATTATCTGAAATCTACCGGGACATTTGTCGCTAAGATATTAGAAGAAGATATTTGAGTTTCTCCTGAAGGTTTCCTTTTCCACCTCTTTCCTGCTACTTCCTAAAGTTTGACTGTTTAATAAAGCAATGAAAACGTACTCCAGTGTTGGTGCGTGTGTCGTCCAGCAGTAAACTCAATGGAACCCTAGACCCAGTGCCGGTGAGACAGAAGGAAGCAAAGTGAGGGTAACAGACCCGCTTAAACCAGCAGCTCCACCGAGAGTTATTGCTACATATGTTTTAACGTCATATGTGCACAAACAAAGAAAGTGATATCATCACGCACGCCTGAAAATTGCCACGGTGACCATTTTGAGTTAGGATTACAGGCTTTTAACAAGTGTTTTTTTGTAAGTAATTAGTGTTTAATAAATGCTGGATTTTAAGTAATCTTGCTGCATTATGGGCCCTTTTTGATATCTTTGCATGGAGGATTCCTGACATTGAGGAATAGAGAACCAGATAGAGTGCTGTTGACAAGAACTTTGTGGAAAAGAGCATATTTATACTAATATTTGGTAAGGTGCATGGAGTGATCACATGGTGGTTGGTGGGCTTAGCAATACTTTGCACAGTGTTAATAAGTTGGCAATCGATTCTGTATGCTAAATTTGAGTGGACATGACACCGTTGCACATTTTGGAGTTTTAAAGTGGGATTACTATTATACTATTATTACTATTATTATATGTTATTTTGTTTTCAGAGGTTTTTTCATATATATTCTTGGACGCAAGAAGGAGAAACATTACTCAGAGAGGATTGGTTGATTACGCAATGCAGCTTTCATATTTGGTAAGGTGCATGGAATGATCAGTGGATCACAGCACACATGGTGCATATATTACTGGGTTAAAAGGAACTCACACATTGATAAAAGCATGTTTTGGGAGTAATATTAATTACATTTTGTGGATAGTAGATTGTCTTCAGTATTACAATATATATAAATATATATATATATATATATATATATATATATATCTTCTTTTGGGAGTTCCTGTGACCCATTGGGAGGAGAGTGGGGAAGGTTGTCCTGAAAGGACATAAGTTTACAGGAAAAGAGGTTCATTGGAGTCATACTGAAGGCTGAAAATTTATAATTTGGAGGGTGTATATAAGAAAACACATCTTCAATGGAAATGTCTTTTGCTTTATTAAGTGTTCTTGCATAGCAAGACCACTTACTGTTATCTCACATATATATTATTAAGTGTTCTTGCATAGCAAGACCACTTACTGTTATCTCACATATATATTATTAAGTGTTCTTGCATAGCAAGACCACTTACTGTTATCTCACATATATATTATTAAGTGTTCTTGCATAGCAAGACCACTTACTGTTATCTCACATATATATTATTATTCTTATTATAGCCAAATTTACCACCCTAACTCCTCCCACAGTTTTTACACTACATAGACAAGTAATATACCGAAACGTGCGGATTGTTCCCGAATGGTGTGCTATTATTTTGTGGAACGTTTCGCCGAATGGTTCACAAAATATCGTCATTTTTGCGGCGAAATTGGTCCCATAGGAATGAATGGGGAAACTAGAGTGGGAGATGACAAAAGTTGGAAAATCAGAACATGATTTCTAAACTGCCGCCACTCCCTCATTTTCAAGCCCACCTACACAAATCTTATATCAAAACGTTCAGCTATCCCTGCTGTCACTAAACATGTCCACGGCTAAGCCATAGTCCTGATAGTTTTCACAATATGACCATTTGTTTGCAACTCACGCTGTCCATTGACATTCATTGAAACTACACTCTAGCCCCCTCCAAATTTGAAGGGCAATTTCTAAACTGCGACTGTGCCTTCATTTTTAATATTTCAGAGACATACTATGTATCAAAATCTAGGTCTGGGTCTTGTGATTCTCACAATATAAAGATCTTCGCTGTAGGATGTATAGTTTTTAAAATACGGCCATTTGTTTAGAGGTCATTTCAGGAAATTTTAGCCATTAATCAGCGTGTACTGTGTTTGTTTTGTTGCCATGGTTACCAAAGCTTCTGTTATACACAGGGGGGAAGGTGGCTGGAGCATCTCAGCTGATTACAGAGCCCGGGGGAGGGGACAGACACACCATGTACTGATTTATAATAGAGGAATATGATGGGGCAGTTTTGATGGGGTAATTCTGATGGGGCAGTTTTGATGAAGTAGTATTTGGGAAGCATAAACAGGGCATGAGCGTTGGTAGGAAACAGTGGTTGTAAACACAAGATGCTGAGACACTCCAAATGCATGTGACTTCATCTGCTAGACTTGATAATGCTTGTAGACTCCTCCCACAGTTTTCACACTACAGAGACAAATAATATACCGAAACGAGCGGATTGTTCCTGATTGGTGTGCTATTACTTTGTGGAATGTTTTGCCGAATGGTCCACGAAATGACGTTTTTGCGGCGAAATTGGTCCCATAGGAATAAATGGCGAAATGTTCAAAACTAGAGTGGGAAGTGACAAAAGCTGACAACCCCATGATCAGCCAAAACATTATGACCACCCCATGATCAGCCAAAACATTATGACCGCCCCATGTAAAAAAAAAATATTTTTGAAAAAAAAAAATAATTTTTGAAAAAAGTAAAAAAATAATTTTTGAAAAAAAAAAAATCATTTTTGAAAAAAAATATATATATTTTTGAAAAAAAAAATATTTTTGAGAAAAAAAAAATTATTTTTGAAAAAAAAAAATATTTTTGAAAAAAAAATTTCTTTAAAAAAAAAAATTATTTTTGAAAAAAAATATTTGAAAAAAAAAATATTTTTGAAAAAAAAAAATTATTTTTGAAAAAAAAAATTACTTTAAAAAAAATAATAATTTCGAAAAAAAAATTATTTTTGAAATAAAAAAATTCATTTTTGAAAAAAAAAATTACCTTTGAAAAAAAAAATTACTTTTGAAAAAAAAAATCATTTTTGAAGAAAAAAAAATCATTTTTAATTAAAAAAAATTCATTTTTGAAAAAAAAATTACTTTTGAAAAAAATGTTCAGCTCTTTCAGCGAATGATGGAACTTTTTTACTACTATTTATACTTTTTAAAATATTAAGCTTTTTAACACTTTTCACAGTTACTCAAGCCACTCCACCCCACCCAGTTACTCCGCCCACTCCAGTTGTAGAGGCAAGAACACTTTCACAATTTCCCCAGAAATTGTACCTTTTCTAGTTATTAAGTGTTCTTGCATAGCAAGACCACTTACTGTTATCTCACATATATATTATTAAGTGTTCTTGCATAGCAAGACCACTTACTGTTATCTCACATATATATTATTAAGTGTTCTTGCATAGCAAGACCACTTACTGTTATCTCACATATATATTATTATTCTTATTATAGCCAAATTTACCACCCTAACTCCTCCCACAGTTTTTACACTACATAGACAAGTAATATACCGAAACGTGCGGAATGTTCCCGAATGGTGTGCTATTACTTTGTGGAACGTTTCGCCGAATGGTTCACGAAATATCGTCATTTTTGCGGCGAAATTGGTCCCATAGGAATGAATGGGGAAACTAGAGTGGGAGATGACAAAAGCTGGAAAATCAGAACATGATTTCTAAACTGCCGCCACTCCCTCATTTTCAAGCCCACCTACACAAATCTTATATCAAAACGTTCAGCTATCCCTGCTGCCACTAAACATGTCCACGGCTAAGCCATAGTCCTGATAGTTTTCACAATATGACCATTTGTTTGCAACTCACGCCGTCCATTGACATTCATTGAAACTACACTCTAGCCCCCTCCAAATTTGAAGGGCAATTTCTAAACTGCGACTGTGCCTTCATTTTTAATATTTCAGAGACATACTATGTATCAAAATCTAGGTCAGGGTCTTGTGATTCTCACAATATAAAGATCTTCGCTGTAGGATGTATAGTTTTTAAAATACGGCCATTTGTTTAGAGGTCATTTCAGGAAATTTTAGCCATTAATCAGAGTGCACTGTTAGTGTTTGTTTTGTTGCCATGGTTACCAAAGCTTCTGTTATACACAGGGGGGAGGTGGCTGGAGCATCTCAGCTGATTACAGAGCCCGGGGGAGGGGACAGACACACCATGTACTGATTTATAATAGAGGAATATGATGGGGCAGTTTTGATGGGGTAATTCTGATGGGGCAGTTTTGATGAAGTAGTATTTGGGAAGCATAAACAGGGCATGAGCGTTGCTAGGAAACAGTGGTTGTAAACACAAGATGCTGAGACACTCCAAATGCATGTGACTTCATCTGCTAGACTTGATAATGCTTGTAGACTCCTCCCACAGTTTTCACACTACAGAGACAAATAATATACCGAAACGAGCGGATTGTTCCCGATTGGTGTGCTATCACTTTGTGGAATGTTTTGCCGAATGGTCCACGAAATGACGTTTTTACGGCGAAATTGGTCCCATAGGAATGAATGGCGAAATGTTCAAAACTAGAGTGGGAAGTGACAAAAGCTGACAACCCCATGATCAGCCAAAACATTATGACCACCCCATGATCAGCCAAAACATTATGACCGCCCCAAGTAAAAAAAAAAATATTTTTGAAAAAAAAAAAAATTTTTTTAAAAAGTAAAAAAATAATTTTTGAAAAAAAAATCATTTTTGAAAAAAAAAATATTTTTGAAAAAAAAAAAAATTATTTTTGAAAAAAAAAAATATTTTTGAAAAAAAAATTTTTTAAAAAAAAAATTATTTTTGAAAAAAAAATATATTTGAAAAAAAAATTACTTTAAAAAAAATAATAATTTCGAAAAAAAAATTATTTTTGAAATAAAAAAATTCATTTTTGAAAAAAAAAATTACCTTTGAAAAAAAAAATTACTTTTGAAAAAAAAAAATCATTTTTGAAAAAAAAAATATATATTTTTGAAAAAAAAATATTTTTGAAAAAAAAAAAATTATTTTTGAAAAAAAAAAAAATATTTTTGAAAAAAAAATTTCTTTTAAAAAAAAAAATTATTTTTGAAAAAAAAATATATTTGAAAAAAAAAATATTTTTGAAAAAAAAAATTATTTTTGAAAAAAAAATTACTTTAAAAAAAATAATAATTTCGAAAAAAAAATTATTTTTGAAATAAAAAAATTCATTTTTGAAAAAAAAAATTACTTTTGAAAGAAAAATCATTTTTGAAGAAAAAAAAATAATTTTTGATTAAAAAAAATTCATTTTTGAAAAAAAAAATTACTTTTGAAAAAAATGTTCAGCTCTTTCAGCGAATGATGGAACTTTTTTACTACTATTTATACTTTTTAAAATATTAAGCTTTTTAACACTTTTCACAGTTACTCAAGCCACTCCACCCCACCCAGTTACTCCGCCCACTCCAGTTGTAGAGGCAAGAACACTTTCACAATTTCCCCAGAAATTGTACCTTTTCTAGTTATTATTCTTATTATTATAGCCAAATTTACCACCCTAACTCCTCCCACAGTTTCTACACTACAGAGACAAGTAATATACCGAAACGTGCGGATTGTTACCGAATGGTGTGCTATTACTTTGTGGAACGTTTCGCCGAATGGTTCACGAAATATCGTCATTTTTGCGGCGAAATTGGTCCCATAGGAATGAATAGGGAAGCTAGAGTGGGAGATGACAAAAGCTGGAAAATCAGAACATGATTTCTAAACTGCCGCCACTCCCTCATTTTCAAGCCCACCTACACGAATCTTATATCAAAACGTTCAGCTATCCCTGCTGCCACTAAACATGTCCACGGCTAAGCCATAGTCCTGATAGTTTTCACAATATGACCATTTGTTTGCAACTCACACCGTCCATTGACATTCATTGAAACTACACTCTAGCCCCTTCAAATTTGAAGGGCAATTTCTAAACTGCGACCGTGCCTTCAATTTTAATATTTCAGAGACATACTATATATCAAAATCTAGGTCTGGGTCTTGTGATTCTCACAATATAAATATCTTCGCTGTAGGATGTATAGTTTTTAAAATACGGCCATTTGTTTAGAGGTCATTTCAGGAAATTTTAGCCATTAATCATGTACTGTGTTTGTTTTGTTGCCATGGTTACCAAAGCTTCTGTTATACACAGGGGGGAAGGTGGCTGGAGCATCTCAGCTGATTACAGAGCCCGGGGGAGGGGACAGACACACCATGTACTGATTTATAATAGAGGAATATGATGGGGCAGTTTTGATGGGGTAATTCTGATGGGGCAGTTTTGATGAAGCAGTATTTGGGAAGCATAAACAGTGCATGAGCGTTGCTAGGAAACAGTGGTTGTAAACACAAGATGCTGAGACACTCCAAATGCATGTGACTTCATCTGCTAGACTTGATAATGCTTGTAGACTCCTCCCACAGTTTTCACACTACAGAGACAAATAATATACCGAAACGAGCAGATTGTTCCCGATTGGTGTGTTATTACTTTGTGGAATGTTTCGCCGAATGGTCCACGAAATGACGTTTTTGCGGCGAAATTGGTCCCATAGGAATGAATGGCGAAATGTTCAAAACTAGAGTGAGAGGTGACAAAAGCTGACAACCCCATGATCAGCCAAAACATTATGACCACCCCATGATCAGCCAAAACATTATGACTGCCCCATGTAAAAAAAATTAATTCATTTTTGAAAAAAAAAATTTTTGAAAAAAAAAAATCATTTTTGAAAAAAAATATATATTTTTGAAAAAAAAAATTCATTTTTGAAAAAAAAAATTCATTTTTGAAAAAAAAAATATGTTTTTGAAAAAAAAATATATTTTTGAAAAAATATATATATTTTTGAAAAAAAAAATACATTTTTGAAAAAAAATTTTTTTGCAAAAAAAATCATTTTTGAAAAAAAAAATCATAATTTTTGAAAAAAATGTTTGTGCTCTTTCATCTAATGATGAGACTTCAACTTTTTTACTACTATTTATACTTTTTAAAATATTAAGCTTTTTAACGCTTTTCACAGGAGCTCCAGACACTCCAACCACACAACAGTTACTCAAGCCACTCCATCCAGTTACTCCGCCTGCTCCAGTTGTAGAGGCAAGAACACTTTCACAATTTCACCAGAAATTGTACCTTTTCTAGTTATTCTTATTAAGTGTTCTTGCATAGCAAGACCACTTACTGTTATCTCACATATATATTATTATTCTTATTCTTATTATAGCCAAATTTACCACCCTAACTCCTCCCACAGTTTTTACACTACATAGACAAGTAATATACCGAAACGTGCGGATTTTTCCCGAATGGTGTGCTATTATTTTGTGGAACATTTCGCCAAATGGTTCACGAAATATCGTTGTTTTTGCGGCGAAATTGGTCCCATAGGAATGAATGGGGAAGCTAGAGTTTGAGGTGACAAAAGCTGAAAAATCAGAACATGATTTCTAAACTGCCACCACTCCCTCATTTTCAAGCCCACCTACACAAATCTTATATCAAAACGTTCAGCTATCCCTGCTGCCACTAAAAATGTCCACGGCTAAGCCATAGTCCTGATAGTTTTCACAATATGACCATTTGTTTGCAACTCACGCCGTCCATTGACATTCATTGAAACTACACTCTAGCCCCCTCCAAATTTGAAGGGCAATTTCTAAACTGCGACTGTGCCTTCATTTTTAATATTTCAGAGACATACTATGTATCAAAATCTAGGTCTGGGTCTTGTGATTCTCACAATATAAAGATCTTCGCTGTAGGATGTATAGTTTTTAAAATACGGCCATTTGTTTAGAGGTCATTTCAGGAAATTTTAGCCATTAATCAGAGTGCACTGTTAGTGTTTGTTTTGTTGCCATGGTTACCAAAGCTTCTGTTATACACAGGGGGGAAGGTGGCTGGAGCATCTCAGCTCATTACAGAGCCCGGGGGAGGGGACAGACACACCATGTACTGATTTATAATAGAGGAATATGATGGGGCAGTTTTGATGGGGTAATTCTGATGGGGCAGTTTTGATGAAGTAGTATTTGGGAAGCATAAACAGGGCATGAGCGTTGCTAGGAAACAGTGGTTGTAAACACAAGATGCTGAGACACTCCAAATGCATGTGACTTCATCTGCTAGACTTGATAATGCTTGTAGACTCCTCCCACAGTTTTCACACTACAGAGACAAATAATATACCGAAACGAGCGGATTGTTCCCGATTGGTGTGTTATTACTTTGTGGAATGTTTTGCCGAATGGTCCACGAAATGACGTTTTTGCGGCGAAATTGGTCCCATAGGAATGAATGGCGAAATGTTCAAAACTAGAGTGGGAAGTGACAAAAGCTGACAACCCCATGATCAGCCAAAACATTATGACCACCCCATGATCAGCCAAAACATTATGACCGCCCCATGTAAAAAAAAAATATTTTTGAAAAAAAAAAAAAATTTTTGAAAAAAGTAAAAAAATAATTTTTGAAAAAAAAAAATCATTTTTGAAAAAAAAATATATATTTTTGAAAAAAAATATTTTTGAAAAAAAAAAAATTATTTTTGAAAAAAAAAAAATATTTTTGAAAAAAAAATTTCTTTTAAAAAAAAAATTATTTTTGAAAAAAAAATATATTTGAAAAAAAAAATATTTTTGAAAAAAAAAATTATTTTTGAAAAAAAAATTACTTTAAAAAAAATAATAATTTCGAAAAAAAAATTATTTTTGAAATAAAAAAATTCATTTTTGAAAAAAAAAATTACCTTTGAAAAAAAAAATTACTTTTGAAAAAAAAATCATTTTTGAAGAAAAAAAAATCATTTTTGATTAAAAAAAATTCATTTTTGAAAAAAAAAATTACTTTTGAAAAAAATGTTCAGCTCTTTCAGCGAATGATGGAACTTTTTTACTACTATTTATACTTTTTAAAATATTAAGCTTTTTAACACTTTTCACAGTTACTCAAGCCACCCCACCCCACCCAGTTACTCCGCCCACTCCAGTTGTAGAGGCAAGAACACTTTCACAATTTCCCCAGAAATTGTACCTTTTCTAGTTATTCTTATTCTTATTATAGCCAAATTTACCACCCTAACTCCTCCCACAGTTTTTACACTACATAGACAAGTAATATACCGAAACGTGCGGAATGTTCCCGAATGGTGTGCTATTACTTTGTGGAACGTTTCGCCGAATGGTTCACGAAATATCGTCATTTTTGCGGCGAAATTGGTCCCATAGGAATGAATGGGGAAACTAGAATGGGAGATGACAAAAGCTGGAAAATCAGAACATGATTTCTAAACTGCTGCCACTCCCTCATTTTCAAGCCCACCTACACAAATCTTATATCAAAACGTTCAGCTATCCCTGCTGCCACTAAACATGTCCACGGCTAAGCCATAGTCCTGATAGTTTTCACAATATGACCATTTGTTTGCAACTCACGCCGTCCATTGACATTCATTGAAACTACACTCTAGCCCCCTCCAAATTTGAAGGGCAATTTCTAAACTGCGACTGTGCCTTCATTTTTAATATTTCAGAGACATACTATGTATCAAAATCTAGGTCAGGGTCTTGTGATTCTCACAATATAAAGATCTTCGCTGTAGGATGTATAGTTTTTAAAATACGGCCATTTGTTTAGAGGTCATTTCAGGAAATTTTAGCCATTAATCAGAGTGCACTGTTAGTGTTTGTTTTGTTGCCATGGTTACCAAAGCTTCTGTTATACACAGGGGGGAGGTGGCTGGAGCATCTCAGCTGATTACAGAGCCCGGGGGAGGGGACAGACACACCATGTACTGATTTATAATAGAGGAATATGATGGGGCAGTTTTGATGGGGTAATTCTGATGGGGCAGTTTTGATGAAGTAGTATTTGGGAAGCATAAACAGGGCATGAGCGTTGCTAGGAAACAGTGGTTGTAAACACAAGATGCTGAGACACTCCAAATGCATGTGACTTCATCTGCTAGACTTGATAATGCTTGTAGACTCCTCCCACAGTTTTCACACTACAGAGACAAATAATATACCGAAACGAGCGGATTGTTCCCGATTGGTGTGTTATTACTTTGTGGAATGTTTTGCCGAATGGTCCACGAAATGACGTTTTTGCGGCGAAATTGGTCCCATAGGAATGAATGGCGAAATGTTCAAAACTAGAGTGGGAAGTGACAAAAGCTGACAACCCCATGATCAGCCAAAACATTATGACCACCCCATGATCAGCCAAAACATTATGACCGCCCCATGTAAAAAAAAAATATTTTTGAAAAAAAAAAAAAATTTTTGAAAAAAGTAAAAAAATAATTTTTGAAAAAAAAAAATCATTTTTGAAAAAAAAATATATATTTTTGAAAAAAAATATTTTTGAAAAAAAAAAAATTATTTTTGAAAAAAAAAAAATATTTTTGAAAAAAAAATTTCTTTTAAAAAAAAAATTATTTTTGAAAAAAAAATATATTTGAAAAAAAAAATATTTTTGAAAAAAAAAATTATTTTTGAAAAAAAAATTACTTTAAAAAAAATAATAATTTCGAAAAAAAAATTATTTTTGAAATAAAAAAATTCATTTTTGAAAAAAAAAATTACCTTTGAAAAAAAAAATTACTTTTGAAAAAAAAATCATTTTTGAAGAAAAAAAAATCATTTTTGATTAAAAAAAATTCATTTTTGAAAAAAAAAATTACTTTTGAAAAAAATGTTCAGCTCTTTCAGCGAATGATGGAACTTTTTTACTACTATTTATACTTTTTAAAATATTAAGCTTTTTAACACTTTTCACAGTTACTCAAGCCACCCCACCCCACCCAGTTACTCCGCCCACTCCAGTTGTAGAGGCAAGAACACTTTCACAATTTCCCCAGAAATTGTACCTTTTCTAGTTATTCTTATTCTTATTATAGCCAAATTTACCACCCTAACTCCTCCCACAGTTTTTACACTACATAGACAAGTAATATACCGAAACGTGCGGAATGTTCCCGAATGGTGTGCTATTACTTTGTGGAACGTTTCGCCGAATGGTTCACGAAATATCGTCATTTTTGCGGCGAAATTGGTCCCATAGGAATGAATGGGGAAACTAGAGTGGGAGATGACAAAAGCTGGAAAATCAGAACATGATTTCTAAACTGCTGCCACTCCCTCATTTTCAAGCCCACCTACACAAATCTTATATCAAAACGTTCAGCTATCCCTGCTGCCACTAAACATGTCCACGGCTAAGCCATAGTCCTGATAGTTTTCACAATATGACCATTTGTTTGCAACTCACGCCGTCCATTGACATTCATTGAAACTACACTCTAGCCCCCTCCAAATTTGAAGGGCAATTTCTAAACTGCGACTGTGCCTTCATTTTTAATATTTCAGAGACATACTATGTATCAAAATCTAGGTCAGGGTCTTGTGATTCTCACAATATAAAGATCTTCGCTGTAGGATGTATAGTTTTTAAAATACGGCCATTTGTTTAGAGGTCATTTCAGGAAATTTTAGCCATTAATCAGAGTGCACTGTTAGTGTTTGTTTTGTTGCCATGGTTACCAAAGCTTCTGTTATACACAGGGGGGAGGTGGCTGGAGCATCTCAGCTGATTACAGAGCCCGGGGGAGGGGACAGACACACCATGTACTGATTTATAATAGAGGAATATGATGGGGCAGTTTTGATGGGGTAATTCTGATGGGGCAGTTTTGATGAAGTAGTATTTGGGAAGCATAAACAGGGCATGAGCGTTGCTAGGAAACAGTGGTTGTAAACACAAGATGCTGAGACACTCCAAATGCATGTGACTTCATCTGCTAGACTTGATAATGCTTGTAGACTCCTCCCACAGTTTTCACACTACAGAGACAAATAATATACCGAAACGAGCGGATTGTTCCCGATTGGTGTGCTATCACTTTGTGGAATGTTTTGCCGAATGGTCCACGAAATGACGTTTTTACGGCGAAATTGGTCCCATAGGAATGAATGGCGAAATGTTCAAAACTAGAGTGGGAAGTGACAAAAGCTGACAACCCCATGATCAGCCAAAACATTATGACCACCCCATGATCAGCCAAAACATTATGACCGCCCCAAGTAAAAAAAAAAATATTTTTGAAAAAAAAAAAAATTTTTTTAAAAAGTAAAAAAATAATTTTTGAAAAAAAAATCATTTTTGAAAAAAAAAATATTTTTGAAAAAAAAAAAAATTATTTTTGAAAAAAAAAAATATTTTTGAAAAAAAAAATTTTTTAAAAAAAAATTATTTTTGAAAAAAAAATATATTTGAAAAAAAAAAATATTTTTGAAAAAAAAAAATATTTTTGAAAAAAAAATTACTTTAAAAAAAATAATAATTTCGAAAAAAAAATTATTTTTGAAATAAAAAAATTCATTTTTGAAAAAAAAAATTACCTTTGAAAAAAAAAATTACTTTTGAAAAAAAAAATCATTTTTGAAGAAAAAAAAATCATTTTTGATTAAAAAAAATTCATTTTTAAAAAAAAAAAATTACTTTTGAAAAAAATGTTCAGCTCTTTCAGCGAATGATGGAACTTTTTTACTACTATTTATACTTTTTAAAATATTAAGCTTTTTAACACTTTTCACAGTTACTCCAGCCACTCCACCCAGTTACTCCGCCCACTCCAGTTGTAGAGGCAAGAACACTTTCACAATTTCCCCAGAAATTGTACCTTTTCTAGTTATTCTTATTCTTATTATAGCCAAATTTACCACCCTAACTCCTCCCACAGTTTTTACACTACATAGACAAGTAATATACCGAAACGTGCGGAATGTTCCCGAATGGTGTGCTATTACTTTGTGGAACGTTTCGCCGAATGGTTCACGAAATATCGTCATTTTTGCGGCGAAATTGGTCCCATAGGAATGAATGGGGAAACTAGAGTGGGAGATGACAAAAGCTGGAAAATCAGAACATGATTTCTAAACTGCCGCCACTCCCTCATTTTCAAGCCCACCTACACAAATCTTATATCAAAACGTTCAGCTATCCCTGCTGCCACTAAACATGTCCACGGCTAAGCCATAGTCCTGATAGTTTTCACAATATGACCATTTGTTTGCAACTCACGCCGTCCATTGACATTCATTGAAACTACACTCTAGCCCCCTCCAAATTTGAAGGGCAATTTCTAAACTGCGACTGTGCCTTCATTTTTAATATTTCAGAGACATACTATGTATCAAAATCTAGGTCAGGGTCTTGTGATTCTCACAATATAAAGATCTTCGCTGTAGGATGTATAGTTTTTAAAATACGGCCATTTGTTTAGAGGTCATTTCAGGAAATTTTAGCCATTAATCAGAGTGCACTGTTAGTGTTTGTTTTGTTGCCATGGTTACCAAAGCTTCTGTTATACACAGGGGGGAGGTGGCTGGAGCATCTCAGCTGATTACAGAGCCCGGGGGAGGGGACAGACACACCATGTACTGATTTATAATAGAGGAATATGATGGGGCAGTTTTGATGGGGTAATTCTGATGGGGCAGTTTTGATGAAGTAGTATTTGGGAAGCATAAACAGGGCATGAGCGTTGCTAGGAAACAGTGGTTGTAAACACAAGATGCTGAGACACTCCAAATGCATGTGACTTCATCTGCTAGACTTGATAATGCTTGTAGACTCCTCCCACAGTTTTCACACTACAGAGACAAATAATATACCGAAACGAGCGGATTGTTCCCGATTGGTGTGCTATCACTTTGTGGAATGTTTTGCCGAATGGTCCACGAAATGACGTTTTTACGGCGAAATTGGTCCCATAGGAATGAATGGCGAAATGTTCAAAACTAGAGTGGGAAGTGACAAAAGCTGACAACCCCATGATCAGCCAAAACATTATGACCACCCCATGATCAGCCAAAACATTATGACCGCCCCAAGTAAAAAAAAAAATATTTTTGAAAAAAAAAAAAATTTTTTTAAAAAGTAAAAAAAATAATTTTTGAAAAAAAAATCATTTTTGAAAAAAAAAATATTTTTGAAAAAAAAAAAATTATTTTTGAAAAAAAAAAATATTTTTGAAAAAAAAATTTTTTTAAAAAAAAATTATTTTTGAAAAAAAAATATATTTGAAAAAAAAAAATATTTTTGAAAAAAAAAAATATTTTTGAAAAAAAAATTACTTTAAAAAAAATAATAATTTCGAAAAAAAAATTATTTTTGAAATAAAAAAATTCATTTTTGAAAAAAAAAATTACCTTTGAAAAAAAAAATTACTTTTGAAAAAAAAAATCATTTTTGAAGAAAAAAAAATCATTTTTGATTAAAAAAAATTCATTTTTTGAAAAAAAAAATTACTTTTGAAAAAAATGTTCAGCTCTTTCAGCGAATGATGGAACTTTTTTACTACTATTTATACTTTTTAAAATATTAAGCTTTTTAACACTTTTCACAGTTACTCAAGCCACTCCACCCCACCCAGTTACTCCGCCCACTCCAGTTGTAGAGGCAAGAACACTTTCACAATTTCCCCAGAAATTGTACCTTTTCTAGTTATTAAGTGTTCTTGCATAGCAAGACCACTTACTGTTATCTCACATATATATTATTATTCTTATTATAGCCAAATTTACCACCCTAACTCCTCCCACAGTTTTTACACTACATAGACAAGTAATATACCGAAACGTGCGGAATGTTCCCGAATGGTGTGCTATTACTTTGTGGAACGTTTCGCCTAATGGTTCACGAAATATCGTCATTTTTGCGGCGAAATTGGTCCCATAGGAATGAATGGGGAAACTAGAGTGGGAGATGACAAAAGCTGGAAAATCAGAACATGATTTCTAAACTGCCGCCACTCCCTCATTTTCAAGCCCACCTACACAAATCTTATATCAAAACGTTCAGCTATCCCTGCTGCCACTAAACATGTCCACGGCTAAGCCATAGTCCTGATAGTTTTCACAATATGACCATTTGTTTGCAACTCACGCCGTCCATTGACATTCATTGAAACTACACTCTAGCCCCCTCCAAATTTGAAGGGCAATTTCTAAACTGCGACTGTGCCTTCATTTTTAATATTTCAGAGACATACTATGTATCAAAATCTAGGTCAGGGTCTTGTGATTCTCACAATATAAAGATCTTCGCTGTAGGATGTATAGTTTTTAAAATACGGCCATTTGTTTAGAGGTCATTTCAGGAAATTTTAGCCATTAATCAGAGTGCACTGTTAGTGTTTGTTTTGTTGCCATGGTTACCAAAGCTTCTGTTATACACAGGGGGGAGGTGGCTGGAGCATCTCAGCTGATTACAGAGCCCGGGGGAGGGGACAGACACACCATGTACTGATTTATAATAGAGGAATATGATGGGGCAGTTTTGATGGGGTAATTCTGATGGGGCAGTTTTGATGAAGTAGTATTTGGGAAGCATAAACAGGGCATGAGCGTTGCTAGGAAACAGTGGTTGTAAACACAAGATGCTGAGACACTCCAAATGCATGTGACTTCATCTGCTAGACTTGATAATGCTTGTAGACTCCTCCCACAGTTTTCACACTACAGAGACAAATAATATACCGAAACGAGCGGATTGTTCCCGATTGGTGTGCTATCACTTTGTGGAATGTTTTGCCGAATGGTCCACGAAATGACGTTTTTACGGCGAAATTGGTCCCATAGGAATGAATGGCGAAATGTTCAAAACTAGAGTGGGAAGTGACAAAAGCTGACAACCCCATGATCAGCCAAAACATTATGACCACCCCATGATCAGCCAAAACATTATGACCGCCCCAAGTAAAAAAAAAAATATTTTTGAAAAAAAAAAAAATTTTTTTAAAAAGTAAAAAAATAATTTTTGAAAAAAAAATCATTTTTGAAAAAAAAAATATTTTTGAAAAAAAAAAAAATTATTTTTGAAAAAAAAAAATATTTTTGAAAAAAAAAATTTTTTAAAAAAAAATTATTTTTGAAAAAAAAATATATTTGAAAAAAAAAAATATTTTTGAAAAAAAAAAATATTTTTGAAAAAAAAATTACTTTAAAAAAAATAATAATTTCGAAAAAAAAATTATTTTTGAAATAAAAAAATTCATTTTTGAAAAAAAAAATTACCTTTGAAAAAAAAAATTACTTTTGAAAAAAAAAATCATTTTTGAAGAAAAAAAAATCATTTTTGATTAAAAAAAATTCATTTTTTGAAAAAAAAAATTACTTTTGAAAAAAATGTTCAGCTCTTTCAGCGAATGATGGAACTTTTTTACTACTATTTATACTTTTTAAAATATTAAGCTTTTTAACACTTTTCACAGTTACTCAAGCCACTCCACCCCACCCAGTTACTCCGCCCACTCCAGTTGTAGAGGCAAGAACACTTTCACAATTTCCCCAGAAATTGTACCTTTTCTAGTTATTCTTATTCTTATTATAGCCAAATTTACCACCCTAACTCCTCCCACAGTTTTTACACTACATAGACAAGTAATATACCGAAACGTGCGGATTTTTCCCGAATGGTGTGCTATTATTTTGTGGAACATTTCGCCGAATGGTTCACGAAATATCGTCATTTTTGCGGCGAAATTGGTCCCATAGGAATGAATGGGGAAACTAGAGTGGGAGATGACAAAAGCTGGAAAATCAGAACATGATTTCTAAACTGCCGCCACTCCCTCATTTTCAAGCCCACCTACACAAATCTTATATCAAAACGTTCAGCTATCCCTGCTGCCACTAAACATGTCCACGGCTAAGCCATAGTCCTGATAGTTTTCACAATATGACCATTTGTTTGCAACTCACGCCGTCCATTGACATTCATTGAAACTACACTCTAGCCCCCTCCAAATTTGAAGGGCAATTTCTAAACTGCGACTGTGCCTTCATTTTTAATATTTCAGAGACATACTATACATCAAAATCTAGGTCTGGGTCTTGTGATTCTCACAATATAAAGATCTTCGCTGTAGGATGTATAGTTTTTAAAATACGGCCATTTGTTTAGAGGTCATTTCAGGAAATTTTAGCCATTAATCAGAGTGCACTGTTAGTGTTTGTTTTGTTGCCATGGTTACCAAAGCTTCTGTTATACACAGGGGGGAGGTGGCTGGAGCATCTCAGCTGATTACAGAGCCCGGGGGAGGGGACAGACACACCATGTACTGATTTATAATAGAGGAATATGATGGGGCAGTTTTGATGGGGTAATTCTGATGGGGCAGTTTTGATGAAGTAGTATTTGGGAAGCATAAACAGGGCATGAGCGTTGCTAGGAAACAGTGGTTGTAAACACAAGATGCTGAGACACTCCAAATGCATGTGACTTCATCTGCTAGACTTGATAATGCTTGTAGACTCCTCCCACAGTTTTCACACTACAGAGACAAATAATATACCGAAACGAGCGGATTGTTCCCGATTGGTGTGCTATCACTTTGTGGAATGTTTTGCCGAATGGTCCACGAAATGACGTTTTTACGGCGAAATTGGTCCCATAGGAATGAATGGCGAAATGTTCAAAACTAGAGTGGGAAGTGACAAAAGCTGACAACCCCATGATCAGCCAAAACATTATGACCACCCCATGATCAGCCAAAACATTATGACCGCCCCAAGTAAAAAAAAAAATATTTTTGAAAAAAAAAAAAATTTTTTTAAAAAGTAAAAAAATAATTTTTGAAAAAAAAATCATTTTTGAAAAAAAAAATATTTTTGAAAAAAAAAAAAATTATTTTTGAAAAAAAAAAATATTTTTGAAAAAAAAAATTTTTTAAAAAAAAATTATTTTTGAAAAAAAAATATATTTGAAAAAAAAAAATATTTTTGAAAAAAAAAAATATTTTTGAAAAAAAAATTACTTTAAAAAAAATAATAATTTCGAAAAAAAAATTATTTTTGAAATAAAAAAATTCATTTTTGAAAAAAAAAATTACCTTTGAAAAAAAAAATTACTTTTGAAAAAAAAAATCATTTTTGAAGAAAAAAAAATCATTTTTGATTAAAAAAAATTCATTTTTTGAAAAAAAAAATTACTTTTGAAAAAAATGTTCAGCTCTTTCAGCGAATGATGGAACTTTTTTACTACTATTTATACTTTTTAAAATATTAAGCTTTTTAACACTTTTCACAGTTACTCAAGCCACTCCACCCCACCCAGTTACTCCGCCCACTCCAGTTGTAGAGGCAAGAACACTTTCACAATTTCCCCAGAAATTGTACCTTTTCTAGTTATTCTTATTCTTATTATAGCCAAATTTACCACCCTAACTCCTCCCACAGTTTTTACACTACATAGACAAGTAATATACCGAAACGTGCGGATTTTTCCCGAATGGTGTGCTATTATTTTGTGGAACATTTCGCCGAATGGTTCACGAAATATCGTCATTTTTGCGGCGAAATTGGTCCCATAGGAATGAATGGGGAAACTAGAGTGGGAGATGACAAAAGCTGGAAAATCAGAACATGATTTCTAAACTGCCGCCACTCCCTCATTTTCAAGCCCACCTACACAAATCTTATATCAAAACGTTCAGCTATCCCTGCTGCCACTAAACATGTCCACGGCTAAGCCATAGTCCTGATAGTTTTCACAATATGACCATTTGTTTGCAACTCACGCCGTCCATTGACATTCATTGAAACTACACTCTAGCCCCCTCCAAATTTGAAGGGCAATTTCTAAACTGCGACTGTGCCTTCATTTTTAATATTTCAGAGACATACTATACATCAAAATCTAGGTCTGGGTCTTGTGATTCTCACAATATAAAGATCTTCGCTGTAGGATGTATAGTTTTTAAAATACGGCCATTTGTTTAGAGGTCATTTCAGGAAATTTTAGCCATTAATCAGAGTGCACTGTTAGTGTTTGTTTTGTTGCCATGGTTACCAAAGCTTCTGTTATACACAGGGGGGAAGGTGGCTGGAGCATCTCAGCTCTGATTACAGAGCCAGGGGGGAGGGGACAGACACACCATGTACTGATTTATAATAGAGGAATATGATGGGGCAGTTTTGATGGGGTAATTCTGATGGGGCAGTTTTGATGAAGTAGTATTTGGGAAGCATAAACAGGGCATGAGCGTTGCTAGGAAACAGTGGTTGTAAACACAAGATGCTGAGACACTCCAAATGCATGTGACTTCATCTGCTAGACTTGATAATGCTTGTAGACTCCTCTCACAGTTTTCACACTACAGAGACAAATAATATACCGAAACGAGCGGATTGTTCCCGATTGGTGTGTTATTACTTTGTGGAATGTTTTGCCGAATGGTCCACGAAATTACGTTTTTACGGCGAAATTGGTCCCATAGGAATGAATGGCGAAATGTTCAAAACTAGAGTGGGAAGTGACAAAAGCTGACAACCCCATGATCAGCCAAAACATTATGACCACCCCATGATCAGCCAAAAAAATTATGACCGCCCCATGTAAAAAAAAAATATTTTTGAAAAAAAAAAAAATTTTTTGAAAAAAGTAAAAAAATTATTTTTGAAAAAAAAAAATCATTTTTGAAAAAAAAATATATATTTTTGAAAAAAAATATTTTTGAAAAAAAAAAAATTATTTTTGAAAAAAAAAAAATATTTTTGAAAAAAAAATTTCTTTTAAAAAAAAAATTATTTTTGAAAAAAAAATATATTTGAAAAAAAAATATTTTTGAAAAAAAAAATTATTTTTGAAAAAAAAATTACTTTAAAAAAAATAATAATTTCGAAAAAAAAATTATTTTTGAAATAAAAAAATTCATTTTTGAAAAAAAAAATTACCTTTGAAAAAAAAAATTACTTTTGAAAAAAAAATCATTTTTGAAGAAAAAAAAATCATTTTTGATTAAAAAAAATTCTTTTTTGAAAAAAAAAATTACTTTTGAAAAAAATGTTCAGCTCTTTCAGCGAATGATGGAACTTTTTTACTACTATTTATACTTTTTAAAATATTAAGCTTTTTAACACTTTTCACAGTTACTCAAGCCACCCCACCCAGTTACTCCGCCCACTCCAGTTGTAGAGGCAAGAACACTTTCACAATTTCCCCAGAAATTGTACCTTTTCTAGTTTTAAATGTAAGCACATTGTAAGAATGCAGTTTGTGCACATATGAATTTAAAACATACTACACCATATATAGTTTTTTTCTTTTTGTAATATACTGTCTTGTCAAGTGCAGCACTATTAAAGATCCAGGGTCAGTTAAGAAGATGTGGATTCCATGCTTTTAAAGTGTTGAAGATCCTTGGAAAGACATTTTGTGGATGGGGGTGGGAAAGACATTAATAGTTAGGGCTGATTTTAGAACTGATATTTTCTTCTGCTGTGGTGCAGAGTTTTTTCAGCTGCTGCTAAAGTGAGAAATTTTTTTTTATTCTTTTGGTCTCTAATGCGCTAATCCTGATATCATTTTATACTATTGTGTTGATCTCTGTGATTGGTCACAATGATCACATGGTACAGACAGGGCCAATCACAGCCCATCGGTACCATGTAAGTAGCTGTGGCCAATCATAGCTGACCACAATAGTAAACACTGAATGAATCCATTTCATTCAGTAAAATGTTTGATTATAACAGTGACTTTCAGTGGTATAAGCAATCATAATACATAAAAAAAAAAATTACAGAGCACTTCCCAGAGTAGTACAGTGTTACAATGGTAGCACTATATTGCTTTGGTAACAGTGTGTTAAAGAAAAGAAAAAAAAAGAAAAAAATATTATTTGAGATTTAGATACATATACTATAGTTTGTGGACTCTATAACTTTCCTACAGACTAAATAATATACACCAATTTAGGTTATATTCATCAACGAAATGTAGCAGAATACAATTTAGCCTAAATGTATGAAGAAAGATTTTTTTTTTTTGCTAAATTTTATAACAGAAATGAAGAAAAATGCTTTTTATTTAAACATTTTCAATCTATTTTCTTTAGCAAAAAAAAAAAAAAAATTGAAACAGTGGTGATTAAATACCATTAAAGGAAAGCTCTATTTGTGTGAAAAAAAATAAAAATAAAAATATCATATGGGTACAGTGTTGCATGACCACGCAATCATCATTGAAAGTGTGACAACTCCAAAAGCTGCAAATTGGCCTGGGTAGGAAGGGGATGAAAGTGCCCAGTATTGAAGTGGTTAATGTTATTAAAACTTACCATTATCTTTCAATTTACAGGCATTTTAAACTGTCAAACTATTCAAATGCTACTTCCTTGCAATGTGCCAGCCTGGATATGTTCTGTACACAGTGTACAGAATAGCCCCAGAAATTAAATTTCCTGGTTGTGTGATAGGTTCAGTGTTTTTTTTTCATAAGTCATACAAGTATTTCAGGCATCCCACACAATAGGAGCTTCATTTTGGTAACGTACTATCAATAATTTACCCCCATCTAAAGGGATGCAAACAGTTCAGCATTTCTCATTAGAGTACTGAGATTGCAGCAGTTGGTTACAATGGTAAAGCAATAAATCACTTTGAGAAAGAAATGATGACACAAAAAGCAACTTTATCTAACAGAGAAAAGTATGAATCTGTAAAAAATGTTTTTTTTTTTTTTAACTAAAATCCTTGCAATATACCGTATAAATAAATAAAGTTCTACTGCAGGAGAGTGTTTTTTCACTGTATGGATTATTCTGTACTGTAAACCAGCAGCTCTGAATACACAACTAGCCACAATTTCTAAATGATAAACTTTCTTTTGCAAGGCACACATAATATTGCACTAGCAAAATGGTCTTTATATTACCATTTATATGGTCACAGTGGAAAGATGTCATATGCTGAACGGACAGGCTATGGCTCCATTTTGTAGATGGGGGATATATAAGGCAGAGGGAACTGAATGTCCTTGCAATGCAGAGGAGACAGTCCCTCTTCCCCTTTGTGATTGAAAGCTAATGGGACCTTTTGATGGGTATTCAAAATGTTAATGAGATACAGAAGGGATATTGTATTGGAGTTGTTTTGTTCTTTTTTTTGTTCCTTTTAATAACAATGAAATTACCTGGTAGTTATGTAATTAGGTGTTTGGTGAAAACTTAAAGTACAGTTTGGGATACAATTGAGAAAAAATGGTAAAGTGCAATGTATCTTATGTCGTATATTATTGGGCTAATTAGATAGGACCTATGGGTACACTGGTGGGATAATAATTGCAGCTTTATGGTTAAATGGCTATTAACTAACCAATCATATATTTATATCTATCCTCCTCACCAGCACTTTATTTAATACACAAAAAATTTACTAGATACCCGAGATCCCTTCCAATGTGAGGGTGTTTAAAATGTATGAGGAGAATGTGGTACAAAATTATCAGCTTTATTGTACACTCTGCAATATATAGACACATCTGAATAATATCATGGGAAAGGCCTAGATATAACTGTGGGTAATATGCGGTTTTGAGTCTAAATATATGTGAAGCTTTATAAGTGAAATGTGTTGAGAAAAAAACTCCCGCTGGTACCAAAGCAAGTGGACCTCTGGACTATTTGATACATACCTTGTACATAGCAAGGGGTTGGTCACCTGTGGGGAGGTCTTTGTATGGAGGGAATTGGTATTTAAATTCATTGTGTGTGGTATAGCCTCATTGAAGACGCAGAAGAAATGTATGCATGTATATTTTTTAAAGTAATGTAAATAAATAAATGAAAAAATATATATATTTTTTATTATAAACCTGAAAGAAAAATGAATCACTAATCCAGTGCTCATGGAAAATACATTTTCATAGATAAAACACATATAAGCAGCTGCTATAATATAAAACAATCAATAACACATCTGCTTATAACGAAAATACACAATTATAATCGATAAAGCCAAAGCAGTGCTCATTCGGTAAATTGCACACCTCCCAAACAGTTCAACTTGATTACACCCTATGACAAGTGAGTTCATATATATAAGCTTTCTCCTCTGAGTGTGTCTTTGGGAATGAGTCGGGTTTTTTATTTTTTTTTAATTATTTTTATTGGTTTTATAAGCATATCATACAACTTTTGGACATGCCAACTAGGACAACGTCCATACTAGGTCAACATGACCTCATACCTGTCTAACAAAGACCTACTATCTAAAACACCCCACTCTCCCCGCTAATTCCCCCCTCCCACCACCCACAAACCAAAGCTCGACAAGATATCAGGATCTTTAGTTTCCCATCAATACACTAAAAGAGAAGCTTATGTAAGTATTCATATATTACGGTCTTAGACGCCTCTAAAGGCAAGCATTGAAATACATGAGACCTCTAGAAGACATTTTCATCCAAATATAGCACCTTCAGTCAGAAAACTTCCTCCACTATCCCACCATGGTGCTAGACTTAAACCACGTTTGCCACACTCTATCAAATTTCTTCATACAGCCTCTAGCCTCATACGTAGCCTTGTAGTAAGGTAGCATGGAGTTCACTAGGCCCTTCCAGGATGAAATACTCGGTGCCTCTGGCTTTTTCCAGGCCAACAAGATAACCTTTCTTCCATAAAAGAGGAGTACATTTAGCAGTGTTCGCATGGCACGTGTTGGTACTAGACCCAACAGACAAACCCTGACAGTCATCGGAATCGGTACTGATATTAATTCTGCAATATAGGACGTAATGTCATCCCAAAATCTCTGGATATGGGGGCAGTGCCAAAAAATGTGGTCAGCATCCGCAGGTGAATGAGAACATCTCCAACATTCCTTCCATGCCGTAGGGAAGATCTTACTCAGCCTAGCTGGAGTATAATAGCTTCTATGTAACCATTTGAACTGGATCAACCTATCTCTTGCGGACACCAAATGCTTAAATGGTTGGGACATAATTCGTGCCAGTCCTCCCCTTGCACATCCGGGACCTCCACCTCCCGTCTCTCCCTGCATCTGGCGATTGCCAGTGGGGTTACCTTAAAAAATTCTTTGTACGTTACCGAGAGAGGCTTGGCAAAGTCTCCATCTGCCAATAACGTTTCAAGAGACAAGGGCAGGGACTCCACCCTCAACTCTCTAAACTGCACCTGGAAGGCATGTCTAACCTGTAGAAATCTAAACAGATACGAATTGGGAAGATCATGTCTCAACTGTAATTGAGAAAAGGTCAATAGCTCCCCAAAAGATGTTATATCTCTTAACGTCTTGATTCCTTTAACCGCCCAAATCATAGGATTTGGTAGGTTCTAGAACTGTGGCAATGTCGGGTTCATCCAAATAGGGGTTGAAGGTGATACCCCTCCATAGCTAGAGCATGCCAATTTCACCGCTGTCACCTATGCCTTGATGGTGGCTTTCATTGTCAATGTCAAGGGCAGATCAGACCTGAAACCCCTAAACAAGGCAAATCGAAGACTTTCATATGATCTGCGGTGGGCTGCCTCTAACACCGTGGCCGCATCTCCATCCTCAGCCATCAACCACCTACGAGCGAAGACCATTTGCCCCGCTGTATAATATTTTTGCCAATCAGGCAGTGCCAAGCCCCCTTGATCTACAGGTTCCTGCAGTACCTTAAGGCCTATTCTTGGAGGCTTGGGAGCCCAGATAAAAGATGAGATGATGCTGTCAAGCTTCCGAAAGTATGATCTTGGAATCCAGACAGGTGCATGTCTCAGAAAGTATAAAATGACAGGGAGAAATTTAATTTTTAACAAACGAATGCAACCTATGAGGGACAGCAGGAGTTTTATCCATGTTTGAATCTTTTGTTTTAATAACGTTATCAATGGCAGCAAATTACGGGGCATGTAGTCCTGAACATTTGCTGTGATTTGTACTCCTAGGTACTTGATAGACGTGACCCACTGCAGCGGCAGACTAGGATCTGCCCTTGTCCTGGCCTCTGTATCTATTGGTAAAATGGAGGATTTGCCCCAATTTACTTTTAACCCTGAGAAGGTGGCAAAAAGATCAATGATTCCTAATGCCGCTCTCAGGGAATCCTCAGGGTCCTCAAGGAACAATAACATATCGTCTGCGTATAATGCCAGAGACTCATCTATTGTTCCCACCCGTATAGATCTTATATTTTTTGAGGACCTAGTTGCGACCGCCAGAGGCTCCAGGGCAAGGGCAAAAAAAAAAGGGGGATAGTAGACAACCCTGTCGAGTTCCCCTTCCCACTTCGGAGAAGTCCGAAATAGATGATCCCAGTCGGACGGCCACTTTCAGACATCTGTATAACATGGCTACCCATTTTCTGAATCTTGGGCCAAACCCCATAATCTCCAAGACCTTAAACATAAACAGCCAGTCTACAGAATCAAAGGCCTTTTCAAAATCTATAGAAACCTCTACTCTAGTGCTAACAGCCCTTGACTGAATTTGCAGGTGGGTGAATAGTCTTCTTAAATTTGTGTCAGTCGACTTCCCCGGCATAAAACCTGTTTGGTCTATGTTGACTAGGGATGAGCCGAACACCCCCCTGTTCGGTTCGCCCCAGAACATGCGAACAGGAAAAAAATTCGTTCGAACACGCGAACACCGTTAAAGTCTATGGGACACGAACATGAATAATCAAAAGTGCTAATTTTAAAGGCTAATATGCAAGTTATTGTCAATAAAAGTGTTTGGGGACCTGGGTCCTGCCCCAGGGGACATGGATCAATGCAAAAAAAAGTTTTAAAAACGGCCGTTTTTTCAGGAGCAGTGATTTTAATAATGCTTAAAGTCAAACAATAAAAGTGTAATATCCCTTTAAATTTCATACCTGGGGGGTGTCTATAGTATGCCTGTAAAGGGGCGCATGTTTCCCGTGTTTAGAACAGTCTGACAGCAAAATGACATTTTGAAGGAAAAAACTCATTTAAAACTACCGCGGCTATTGCATTGCCGACAATACACATAGAAGTTCATTGATTAAAACGGCATGGGAATTCCCCACAGGGCAACCCCGAACCAAAATTAAAAAAAAAAATGATGTGGGAGTCCCCCTAAATTCCATACAAGGCCCTTCAGGTCTGGTATGGATATTAAGGGGAACCCCAGCCAAAATTAAAAAAAAAAATTGACGTGGGGTTCCCCCTAAATTCCATACCAGACCCTTCAGGTCTGGTATGGATTTTAAGGGGAACCCCGCGCCCAAAAAAAAAAAAAAAACGGCGTGGGGTCCCCCTAAAAATCCATACCAGACCCTTATCCGAGCACGCAACCTGGCAGGCCGCAGGAAAAGAGGGGGGGACGAGAGTGCGCCCCCCCCCTCCTGAACCATACCAGGCCACATGCCCTCAACATTGGGAGGGTGCTTTGGGGTAGCCCCCCAAAGCACCTTGTCCCCATGTTGATGAAGACAAGGGCCTCATCCCCACAACCGTGGTCGGTGGTTGTGGGGGTCTGCGGGCGGGGGGCTTATCGGAATCTGGAAGCCCCCTTTAACAAGGGGACCCCCAGATCCCGGCCCCCCCCCTGTGTGAAATGGTAAGGGGGTACTTACCCCTACCATTTCACTAAAAAACTGTCAAAAATGTTAAAAATGACAAGAGACAGTTTTTGACAATTCCTTTATTTAAATGCTTCTTCTTTCTTCCTTCATCTTCTTCTTCTTCTGGTTCTTCTGGCTCTTCTGGTTCTTCCTCCGGCGTTCTCGTCCAGCATCTCCTCCGCGGCGTCTTCTATCTTCTTCTCCTCGGGCCGCTCCGCACCCATGGCATGAGGGGGGAGGCTCCCGCTCTTCTCTTCATCTTCTTCTTCATCTTCATCTTCTTCTTCATCTTCTTCTTCTTCTTCTTCTCTTCTTCATCTCTTCTTCCTTCTTCATTTCTTCTGCGGGCCGCTCCGCATCCATGCATGGAGGGAGGCTCCCGCTGTGTGACGCGTCTCTTCGTCTGACGGTTCTTAAATAACGGGGGGCGGGGCCACCCGGTGACCCCGCCCCCCTCTGACGCACGGGACATGACGGGACTTCCCTGTGGCATTCCCCGTGACGTCACAGGGAAGTCCCGTCAATTCACCGTGCGTCAGAGGGGGGCGGGGTCACCGGATGGCCCCGCCCCCGTTATTTAAGAACCGTCAGACGAAGAGACGCCGTCACACAGCGGGAGCCTCCCACCATGCCAGCATGGCTGCGGAGCGGCCCGGAGAAGAAATGAAGAAGGAAGAAGAGATGAAGAAGAGAAGAAGAAGAAGATGAAGAAGAAGATGAAGATGAAGAAGAAGATGAAGAGAAGAGCGGGAGCCTCCCCCCTCATGCCATGGGTGCGGAGCGGCCCGAGGAGAAGAAGATAGAAGACGCCGCGGAGGAGATGCTGGACGAGAACGCCGGAGGAAGAACCAGAAGAGCCAGAAGAACCAGAAGAAGAAGAAGATGAAGGAAGAAAGAAGAAGCATTTAAATAAAGGAATTGTCAAAAACTGTCTCTTGTCATTTTTAACATTTTTGACAGTTTTTTAGTGAAATGGTAGGGGTAAGTACCCCCTTACCATTTCACACAGGGGGGGGCCGGGATCTGGGGGTCCCCTTGTTAAAGGGGGCTTCCAGATTCCGATAAGCCCCCCGCCCGCAGACCCCCACAACCACCGGCCACGGTTGTGGGGATGAGGTCCTTGTCTTCATCAACATGGGGACAAGGTGTTTTGGGGGGCTACCCCAAAGCACCCTCCCAATGTTGAGGGCATGTGGCCTGGTACGGTTCAGGAGGGGGGGGGCCGCACTCTCGTCCCCCCCTCTTTTCCTGCGGCCTGCCAGGTTGCGTGCTCGGATAAGGGTCTGGTATGGATTTTTAGGGGGACCCCACGCCGTTTTTTTTTTTTTTTTTTGGCGCGGGGTTCCCCTTAAAATCCATACCAGACCTGAAGGGTCTGGTATGGAATTTAGGGGGAACCCCACGTCAATTTTTTTTTAAAATTTTGGCTGGGGTTCCCCTTAATATCCATACCAGACCTGAAGGGCCTTGTATGGAATTTAGGGGGACCCCCACATCATTTTTTTTTTTTTTTTTTTGGTTCGGGGTTGCCCTGTGGGGAATTCCCATGCCGTTTTTATCAATGAACTTCTATGTGTATTGTCGGCAATGCAATAGCCGCGGGTAGTTTTAAATGAGTTTTTTCCTTCCAAATGTCATTTTGCTGTCAGACTGTTCTAAACACAGGAAACATGCGCCCCTTTACAGGCATACTATAGACACCCCCCAGGTACGAAATTTAAAGGGATATTACACTTTTATTGTTTGACTTTAAGCATTAATAAAATCACTGCTCCTGAAAAATGTCCGTTTTTAAAACTTTTTTTTGCATTGATCCATGTCCCCTGGGGCAGGACCCGGGTCCCCAAACACTTTTTATGACAATAACTTGCATATAAGCCTTTAAAATTAGCACTTTTGATTTCTCCCATAGACTTTTAAAGGGTGTTCCGCGGCATTCGAATTTGCCGCGAACACCCCAAATTGTTCGCTGTTCGGCGAACTTGCGAACAGCCAATGTTCGAGTAGAACATGAGTTCGACTCAAACTCGAAGCTCATCCCTAATGTTGACAATAGAGGGGAGTGCCGTAGCCAGTCTGAGGGCCAAAATCTTGGTCAAAATTTTAAAGTCCGTGTTTAGCAAAGTTATAGGTCGGTATGATGGACATTCCTTCGGGTCCTTCCCTGGTTTTAAAACAAGAACCATATAGGCCTCCAGCATAGAGTCGGGTAAGGTGTCATGTTCATGGCAATATTCCAAGAGTAAATTAATTCTAGGGGCCAATACTTCAACATTAGCCTTATAGTAATCGGCAGGGAAGCCGTCCGGTCCAGGGGCTTTATTCTGGGGAATGAAAATATTGCCTTTTCAATTTCTTTGGTCGTAATTTTAGCTTCTAGATTATTCATGTCGTCCTCTGAAAGTCTTGGTATGGGTAGGTCAACTAAAAGGGAGTCTAAATCTGCAGGGTCATAAGAAGGGATTGGGGAGTAGAGAGATGAATAAAACCTGACAAACTCTTGCATAATACACCTGGGTTCACTAATCAATTCTCCCCTCTGATCTCTAATAATTGGAACGCTAGTAAGTGGATGATAATCAGCAACTAGCATAGCCAGGAGTTTCCCGTTCTTGTCTCCCTCTGCAAAAACTGTCTGAGCCCTTTTTACCATGTCTGCGCGAGCTTGACCTGTAAAATGTATGGATAAAGAACGTCACGCCTCCAACAAGGCGTCATACGAGGTCCCCGTAGGAGTTTCCGCATGAGCCCTCGCACTCTCCCGTTCCCTGTGCTGTAGAAGCTCAGTCTCTTCCCTGTCCTGTTTCCGTGCCGTTTTGATTGCAGAGATGCATTCCCCCCAGGTCACTTCCTTAAAGGCATCCCATACCATTGGAGGGTCCGCTGAATCTGCATTGGAAGACCAATATAACTGCATGGCCTCTGCCAGTTGGACAGAAACCTGCTCATTTTGCAACCATCTGGGTGAGAGTCGCCAACTTCCCCCCCTGCTCCCGACACAAAAGTCAGAGTAACTGCAAGGGGGTTGTGGTCAGTCAGGCCTTCAGCCAAATATGTTGCATCTTTTACAAAGGGCAACAATAGATTATTTTCAAAAGCTAAATCAATCCTGGCCGACGACCTGTGGGCCGCCGACGCATGCAAGAAGCCACTATAAGTTGGATACTTCCAGCGCCACAGCTCCGTAAAATCCGCCACTGACTTCCAGCCATTCAGATCATTGGAGCTTCCCCTAGCTGGGTTAGAAGTGTCCAACACTGCGTCAAGAACAGCATTGAAATCCCCCAACAGAACCACAGGGAGGTGAGCATATGGTGCTATTTTAGCTAATAGATCATATAATATCTTGGCCTGAAAGGGCGGGGGCACATAAATATTTACCAGCATAATAGTTTTATGACATATATCCATAACAACCTCCACATATCTTCCCCCTGGATCAGAGAACACCTGCTGAATTGTGCAGGGTATAGTTCTACTAATTGGGATAGAGACACCTCTAGCAAAGGTGGAATAAGTTGAATGTATGGCCTTTTGGATCCACGGTTTAGGCAGAGAAAGTATTCTACTGCCATCTAAGTGTGTCTCTTGTAGGAGTATGATATGTGGGCGGGTTTGTTTAAGATATTGAAATATTGAGGCCCTCTTAAGTTTGTGGTTAAGGCCTCGAACATTCCAAGATACAATCCTAATATCATCCGCCATTGCAATTTGTACTGTCAAACATGAACCAGAGTACCATTTGTAAAGGGGAGTTAACCACAGATGCAATGCATATTATATCTACTGGGAAAACAAATTTAGTGCATATATCCCTAGGTCGAGCTGTGGCTCCAGAACATCCCACCCTTGCTTTTATACCAGAAACAAAGTGTAAAAGGGGAGGGGTGCTGCGCTAACCAGAAAAATGCTGCAAATTTCCGTATGTGGTCAATTCATAGTGCTGACTACCCATAACACATAAATCGCATAATAAATAAATCGCATAAATTGGCGTTGGCACTAAAAAACTATTAAAACTATTGAAATCGTGATAATCAGCATCACGTGTTAGTGAGAAGAAATATATAAAGACATCTATATGTGAAAATCTATAAAATACATTAAATACATACAGAAAATAGGAATAAAAATCAGAAACGTGTCCTTATAAATTGTGCAAAATATATAAAGTGCCAGTGCTTTAAGGTGATCTGGATATCTCCATTCAGACAAATTAATCCAAAACAATATATAAGTAATGAATGATATAAATCAATATAGTAAAATATCCCAACAATGGTGATTTTAGAATACTGTGCTAGTCTGCAAAACAATAGTAAATAACATGCCAATAAGTGCAATAAACTAAAGTGCCAGTGTAAAAGTCATTTAAGGTGCATAAACAGGTTCTTGGTGTTCCAATCAAACAACAGTGGGGTGTCTGGGATGCAATTCACTCTGTGTCTTCTTTGTGCATAAAACACTCATGTAAGTAGTGGCCCCTTACCTAGTGGTGCTAGGTCAACCGCAAAAAATGTAGCTAAACCGCCAGGTCCTGAGCCTCAATCGCGTCCCTATGTCCACGCTTTCCGGCGTTGGATAATCCTAATGGCAACTGGTTACAAGTGGCTATGGTCCTAGCTGGGGTCCTGGACCAGCGCGGGTCCTAGCTCAGCCTCCACATCTCAGGTGTATATATACAAGAATATGCAGGACAAAGGTACTTGATAGTGAAGTATGTTACAACCAGATAGCGCTTTATTTAAAATCTTAAGTAAATGTACTCACATAAAAACTGTGAAGAGAGAGCCTGTCTCCTACGTGCAGCGAGCTCGGTCTGTATCCAGCAATGTGAAAAAGCCCAAATAATGAATGAATACTTTAATTCATTTAAAAAAGTTGAAAAAATTAATAAAAATTAAAATTAAAAATAATAATATATATATTAACAAAAAAATTGCGGTGAGTTCCCGCTGCAGCAATCGAAAGTTCGGCAGTTCCTTTTGTATCTCCTTTTCACCTCCACCTGCTCCAGTATGAATTAGTGGAGCTATATACGATACGGAAAAGAGCTGCATATTTAGTTATCTCAGGGGAGGTGTCAACAAAAAAAAGAAAAAGAAAAAGCAGATATGAACGAATAAAACCATGCACTTTTAATACAGGAGGAAAGGCCATCTCCTCATAAATTCAAGTCTGTATAGCCCAAACTGGGTACGTGGAGGTCACTAATGATGTAAAATATTCACAGGGAAAATATCTGAACATAGGCGTTAACCATAACCCCATACACCTCCACGGCCCTTCCATCTCCCTCAAAGGACAATGTAAATTGTGAGGAGACAATAGCCCTCCAGGCCAAGTACCTTTTAGGAGTTTAGATTAACCTTCTCCCCAACACATGCTTAACGGAAAAACTGCCAGGGTGATAATCCTAGAACTCGAAGAGCATGTTCAGGGTATAAGAAAACCATATCAGAAAAAAGAAAAACAAAATATACCAACTTCAAGTGCAGGTCTGTATGTAGGGTACAGGGCCTCAGAATTCTTTATCATCCAGTCACAGGCTTCTTCTGGGTGCTCAAAAAATTTTGACACCCCTTTATGCTGAACCCTAAGCTTGCTAGGGTATAGCATGCTATATTTAACTTCCTTCTCCCTTAGTCATCTTCGGACTTCATTAAACGATCGTCGTTTCTGTTGCATAGCTGCCGAGAAGTCTGGAAATAACATTACCCGCATGTTTTCATGTCGTAGCTCCTGCTGTTTTCTGGCCTGGTTCAGGATCATGTCACGATCGCGGAAATTCAGGAATCGAACCAGGAATGGCCGAGGAAAGGCACCTGGAGGTCTGCTGCCAGTAGGGACCCGGTGAGCTCGTTCTACAACGTAGGTAGGAGGCATATCTTGTATGGATAGCAACTGTTTGAAGAAGTTCTCAGTGAATTGAGCAGGCTTGTCTCCTTCAGCCCCCTCCGGGAGCCCTACCACCCAGATGTTGTTCCTCCTCTGGTGGTCTTCTGCATCTATGGCTTTGTGTTGCAGAGCCCTAACTTGATCTCTCAGGTCAGCTAGCTGGGCACCATGATCATCACGTGTCTTCTATGTCAGAGACCGCGTTTCCACCGTAGACAGGCGGCCCCAGATCTTATCCAAGTCGTGCCTTATTAGGTTGCACTCAGACGAGAGGTGGTCTATGCGTCCCATGAGTTCTGCTTTGCTAGCACTGATTGCCTCCAAGATCGGCCGCGTAATTGCCTCGGTGTCCACTGCAGGAGTCTGGTCAAGCGCCTGAGCAGTTCCTTCTGCTTCCTTAGCCTGTGCCATCTTAGCAGCTGCTGTTTTAGCACGTTGTTCCTTTGATGAGGAAGAAAAGATGGCGGGGGCGGGGCCAGGAGCCGTATCCTTAATGGAGCGGGACTGTCTCTGGTCCGAGGGTAGCTTAGCGGGCTTCTTTGAGGCAGATGAAGGCATTGCTGGGTTCAGTACACCCTCCCCTGTCCGGTGGTATAAATTTAAACCTGTACAAGCAGGTACAAAACACTCCAAAATCCCAGAGATTTATCAGGAGTAACGGAGCTGTGGAGGAAGGTATGCTGCCTCGATCACATCCGGCCGGAAGTTTCGGACTGAGTCGGGTTTATAGGTTTATTAAGTCATCCTTCACCACACCTCATGATTCCACTCCTGTCAAAATTTGCATTTACCACATGTATAAAGTAAATGCGCCTTTAGATGATAACTTTCACACCATAATGTCACTCCTGAGCCAGATCTTCCACTGGCCTCAGTATCTCATGACAAAAGGAGACAAACCTCATAATGTAATCCTGTTAAGGGCTTTATTCCCATAAGAACCCCCCTTTTTCCATTACAATTACAATAAAATAGTATATTAGAATATATAAAAAAGACGCTCTGCAGCATGATCCCTCTCACCGATCCTCAGAAATCCTGTCGGTGGTGTTTCCCGGGTAGAGCTTGTAGCTGCTGGCAGTCTTGCAAGCCATGTGGTCACGCCTAGATGCGTTTTGTCATTACGTCTTTATCAATAGGCCGACAGAATTTTTAAGGATCGTTGAGAGGGCTCGTGCTGCAGAGCGTTTTTTTTATATATTCTAATGCTGGTTTTAACTATTTTATTGTAAGTGTAATGGAAAAAGGGGGGTTCTTATGGGAATAAAGCCCTTAACAGGATTACACTATGAGGTTTGTCCCCTTTTGTCATGAGATACTGAGGCCGGTGGGAAATCTGGATTAGGAGTGACATGATGGTGAAATGCTTCATATCTATATTCATATGAACCTAAAAAAACATGACGTTTCTGTGACTGCAAAGTTTGTGCTCACTTATGCAAACCTATGAATGTGTTGGTGGAAAGAGAATTAAGTCTTCGGACATACTAATAGGGATAGGCGAACGGTTCGGCCCGAGCATAAGTTCAGGCCGAACTTTGGTTGTTCGGACGTTCGGCGAACAACAAACATTATGCAGTGTTCGCGGCAAATTCGAAAGCCGCGGAACCCTGTTAAAGTCTATGTCAAAGGTACTATGGGACTTTAAGGGCGAGCTCTTGTAAACAATGTATTTAAAATATATAAAATGTATTGTTTAAAGGTTAAAAAAGGTTAAAAAATGTAATTATGTGAAACAGCACCATACATGAGACCCGAGGGCTATAGGAGAAGCGTTTCTCTCATACTATATGTATATATTGTACTGTTTCATGTGTGGTGCTGTTTCACACTATTGCATTTTTTAACCTTTAAACAATACATTTTCTGCGTTTTAAATACATTGTTTACAAGAGCTTGCCCTTAAAATTACATAGTACCGGGGGGTATTTTTTTCCTTTGACTATACAAAATATTGGGATGTTGGCAACAAAAAATGGAGTGCTCATTTTAATGGCTTACATGCAAGTTATTGTCATAAAAAGTGTTTGGGGAACTGGGTCCTGCTCCAGGGGACATGTATCAATGCAAACAAAAAGTTTTAAAAATGGACGTTTTTCAGAAGCAGTGATTTTAATAATGCTTAAATTGAAACAATAAAAATGAAATATTCCTGTAGCCTCCCTGGCGGTATTCCCGAGTGTGGCTCGGGGTTAAAATTCAGGACCATTAGCGGTAACCCCGAGCCACACTCGGGATTGCATCGCAGGATCCTGGTGCCTCCTTACTTACCTTGTCCCCGGGATCCTGCGATGTCCCCCGCAGTGTCCGAGGGCTGTGTCCTCCTCTGAAGCCTCTCTGTGCCAGGCTCCGTTCCCTGCGAGCGTCGCGACGCACGGGGGCGGAGCCTGGCGGCAAATTCAAAAAATGTAAAAAGCATAACACATACAGTACTGTAATCTTACAGATTACAGTACTGTATGAAATCATTTCACATCCCATTTGTCCCCAGTGCTCTGGCCGATGCCCTGCATGCAGTTTTATATTGCATATACTGTTCTTTCTGCCTGGAAACTGGAGATTGTCCATAGCAACCAAAAAGTGTCCCTTTACGTCAAAAATGGCTTTAGACCAGCTAGAAAACAGCGATAGTAAATTAGAACACTTGCAGAATTGAGCGATAGTGAATCATGTGGAAATTTTATTTTATTACTATTTATTTGTATTTTTTTTAATTATTATTTTTTTTTTATTATATTATAATTTATGTTTTTGTGTTTCAAACTTTATCATACCCGGGATATCTACTAGACTCTTGTTTGGACAGATTTAAGTGTGTTATTGTTAAGAATTACAGACCTACAATATAAAACGCCAAATTTCCATGCAAAATAATTGTACCGCTTTCAGCACCTAAAATCAGAAAGAATCATACCACCAGGGAGGTTAAATATCGTGCCTGGGGGGTGTCTATAGTATGCCTGTAAAGTGGCGCAGTTTTCCCGTGTGATAAAACTCATTGCAAAAAATGGCATGGGTTCCCCCCCAGTCCATTAACAGGCCCTTTGGGTCTGGTATGAATATTAAGGTGAACCCCGAACAAAAAAATATTGCATGGGGCCCCCCCCAAAATCTATACCAGGCCCTTCAGGTCTGGTATGGATATTAAGGGTATAAGGGTAACCCTGCATTAAATTAAAAAAAAAAGGCGTAGGGGTACCCCCAAAATCCATAGCATACCCTTATCCGAGCACGCAACCTGGCAGGCCGCAGGAAAAGAGGGGGTCGAGAGAGCACCCCCCTCCTGAACCATACCAGGCCACATGCCCTCAACATGGAGAGGGTGCTTTGGAGTAGCCCCCCAAAACATCTTGTCCCCATGTTGATGGGGACAAGGGCCTTATCCCCACAACCCTTGCCCGGTAGTTGTGGGGGTCTGTTGGCAGGGGGCTTATCGGAATCTGGAAGCCCCCTTTATCAAGGGGACCCCCAGATCCCAGTCTCCCCTCCATGTGAATTGATAACAAGCAGGAGTCTCACAAGAGCATATAAACCAAGAGCAATAGGCCTTTTTTTTGGGGGGGGGGGTAAATGAAACTCTTCCATTACATACATTTTTCTGCACTTAGAATACGGGCAAAGAGCTAACACTTCCTTTCAGCTTACTTTAATGGAAAACTTTTTTTAAAATAGTCAAGACAACTCAGCATCCAGCAGCTGCTGAGGTAATGAACGCTTTTGTCTGGAATATGTAATATAGCATTAAGAGTGCAGGGGTTTTATATATATATATATATATATATATATATATATATATATATACATATACAGTATATAGCAAAAGAGTGCAGAGGTCAGAAGCATGTAAAGTACTGAATGTTAGGGTCATGCTACGGTTGTGTGCAGCAGCTGTCAAAAGGCTCTGAGAGGGTCCCTGTAACTAATGTACACTAGTGTTTTCTGAATTTAGTTTAACCCCTTAGCACCTAAGTGTAAAGCAAATCTTAATGCCTAAGCCTCATTTGCAACTTTGACATGTGTTAATAAAACCATACATATCATCACAACTACTTTGTGCATCCAGGTGGATTATACCTTGTTTTGTTCAGGACAAATTGGGCTTTCATTTTGTGGTAAATGGTAATGGATATCTCCTGATTTTTTTTCATGATCTAAGGAAAACTGGGCAAAAATATATTTTTTAAGTTATACTGTATATTTCTTGCTACTACCATAAGCAACCACCAAAGAGCAACCTAAAATAAATTCTCCTTCTCCTGACGATCGCAGCAATACCACATATGTGTATGTTAGTTGTTGTTTCTATCTACTTTTTTTAATCTTACCTAAAACACACTGACACTGATACTAATTAAAAAAATAAATCCTGTCCAAAAAATACTGACCCTGACCTTTGGCCCTGACCTTGAACTTTGGCCCCCCAACCTTGACCCAAACACTAAATATGGGCTGACCTTGATCAAACCTTGATCTAGGTATTTTTTTATTTTATTTATTTATTTATTGATATATTTATATATTTTAAATATTACTATTTGTTTTTTTTTTACTCACACTTTTTTTTTCTATCTCTGCATGTATCTGTCTCGTCTATTCACAGAGACAGAAAACACGGGGGCGGGCTTCACAGTGAATGATCACTGTGACAGCCAATCAGAGGCTATCGCAGAGATCAGGAGACCCAGAATCAGATATTCCTGGCCCTGATCATTAGAACGGGGCCCGGGGGTCTCGGTGAGACCCCGGTCTCTGTGCTGGGAGCACGCCGTGCAGCACAAAGTGAGATACGCAAATATGCAAACCTACAGAAAAAAGCCCAGCCCAGTGGGGCCGCATATTTGCGTATGGTCGGCGTGAAGGGGTTAAAGTGGTTTTAACACAATATTGAAATTGAAAAGTTGTAAATGTAAAGAATTAAAACAAATTAAAAATATGCATGCACAATAAATTTATCAAATCTTTCATTAATGGATACCAGGAAGGAACAAGTGTTGTAATTACTGGTCTTGGGTCTCACCTGACTCCATTTCTCTTATTTACAGACAGATATTATGGACAGCTGCTCCATTCTATTCTCCAAAGCTGTCCTAGGATTTACAAAGGAAAAATGCATATGTCCTAATTCTATGCATGTCCCAGGACCCTGGTTATTATAGCAAATTGTAGGGATCCCAAGAGAAGGACAAGCCCAAATAAATATTTTATTGCCAGGCACTGAAGTGTCAACAGAAGCGTGGAAAACCAATTTAAAAAGGACAACGATTAGGCTCAGGTGGCTTGTTAATCATGTCATCAAAGACTCTCTTGACAAGTGCCACATAATTAGTGTGACAATCATGACTGTCAAGGTGATAACAAGATGCCATGCTAATTGCCCTGGGTTTGCTACCGGACATTTGGGATCATGGGTCCTCTAAAAATCCCAAAGAATGTCACTGGCTGTGTGCAGTTGTTCACCTAAACATGCCCCTCCCGACCACCTGACTCTGTTCATGTTATGCTCATTTACTCCTACTCTCAAAAGCTGGACAAATGACTTAATCTCTAGAGTTCTATAGACTGGCCTGGACTTGCTGCTTGTGCCAATGCATTACTGCAGTCATTTGTCAGTATACCAGTGAGGAATAAAATGAGTTAAGTAGATGTAGACCTAATCTGCTCTTTATTTGGCCTGATTTAAAGCTGAACTCCAGTCTTACCTTGCATCCTGCGCAGTTGTAAAGGTTCCTCTTCAGTACTGCAATTGTTTTTTAACCTTCTCACAGTGTATATCCACTTGCCCTCAGGAAGATTTACCCCTCTTCATGACCAGGCCATTTTTCATGGCACTGCGATACTTTAACTGAAAATTGCGCAGCCGTGCGACACTGTATCCAAATGAAAAGTACAGGCGGTCCACTAGTTACAAACATCTGACTTACAAGCGTCTCCTACTTACAAACGGAGGGAGACAACAGGAAGTGGGAGGAAATCTACCCCTAGGAAGGGAAATTCACTCCTTTAAGAGTTGTTATGGGAAAAAGGTACCTCCACTAAAGCTTTATCAACAAGGCTTGTTTCCACAACAACCCAAAATTTTCAAAATTCAATTGTCATTGGGACAGAAAGTGAGGTGAAATCTTCTGAACAAAGGCAGAGACAGCAAAAGAAACCTTACAGGGGTGTTAACCCTTCCCTATGCTATCCAAAGAGCTACACTTCAAAAATGTACCTGTTCCGACTTTCAAACAGATTCAACTTAAGAACAAACCTACAGACCCTATTTTGTTTGTAGCCCAGGGATCGCCTGTATGTCCTTTTTTCCCACAAATAGAGCTTTCTTTTGGTGGTATTTTATCAGCACTGCGGTTTTTATTTTTTTGAGCAATAAACACAAAAAAAAATTTTGAAAATAAAAACAATATTTTTTACTTTCTGCTATAAAACATATCCAATAAAAAAAAGAAAAAAAAATCAAATTTCTACATCAGTTTAGGCCAATATGTATTCTGCTACATATGTTTGGTAAAAAAAAATCCCAATAAGCATTTATTGATTGGTTTATAACGATATTGCTGCAGACAGTCAGGTCACTAACTGAAACTTTTGACACTTTTTCGCGACCAGTGGCACTAATACAGTGATCAGTGCTAAAAAATATGCACTGTTACTGTACTAATGACACTGGTTGATAAGGGGTTATGCACTTCCTGGTCTGGGGCACGCGTGATTAGACACAGCAGGAGCCAGTGGCGGCTGGTGTGCAATTATCTTGGGGCGGGGGGGTAAAAAACCTTCAGCCTTTATGACCACTTTAAATATATCTAGCTATTTCAACATCTCCTCTCCACATCAATGACTATGTAGTGTAAAAGGCTGTAAACAGGTCACTTTGAAAAAGCTAATTTTTTCCTCAGTTTAGGCCGATATGTATTCTTCTACATATTTTTGGTAATAAAAATCGCAAAAAAGCGTTTATTGATTGGTTTTCTCAAGAGTTTATTCTTTACTAGTAATGGCGGCGATCGGCGATTTTTAGCGGACTGCGACATTATGGTGGACATATTGGACACTTTTGATACATTTTTGGGACCATTGGCATTTATACAGCGATCAGTGCTATAAAATGCACTAATTAATGTGTAAATGTCACTGGCAGGGAAGGGGTTAACACTAGGGGGAGATCAAGGGGTTAACTGTGTTCCCTATGTGTGTGTTCTAACTGTGGGGGATGGGACTGACTAGAGGAGATGAGAGATCGTGGTTCCCAGCTCATAGGAACTCACGATCTCTCACTCCTCTCCTCACAGAACTGTTTACACACACACGTCCTGTTCTGCCTCTCGTGTCCGCGATTGCTCGTGGCTGGCGGTCATCGCAACCACTAGTCACAAGCATCAGCACCCCCGCTAAGCTATCTCGCTTAAAGGAATCGACGTTCAGCTACGACGGTTCGCGGGATCATGCCGACCTGCCGCAGTATAATGGCGGTGGCTGGTCGGCAAGTGGTTAAATAGATTACCAATATCTGCACATTTGCAAATACAAACACAACTCTATAATCTCCAATATATTAAATGAACCAATCATATACTATTAATAAAATGTGAAACAAGAAACACCAATTCCCATTAGTGCAAACACAGTCTCTCTATGCTTGTGAACACATAGGGGTTGATTTACTAAAACTGGAGAGTGCAAAATCTGGTGCAGCTCTGCATAGAAACCAATCAGCTTCCAGGTTTTATGGTCAAAGCCTAATTGAATAAGTTAAAGTTAGAAGCTGATTTGCTACCATGCACAGCTGCACCAGATTTTGCACTCTCCAATTTTAGTAAATCAACCCCATAGTGCCTTGAAAAAGTATTGTAGAACCACTTTTCACTGCAATTACAGCTGCAAGTCTTTTTGGGTATGTCTCTACAAGCTTTGCACATCTAGAAAGTGACATTTTTGCCCATTCGTCTTTGCAAAATAGCTCAGGCTCTGTCAGATTGGATGAAGAGCGTCTGTGAACAGCAATTTTCAAGTCTTGCTACAGATTCCTAATTGGATTTAGGTCTTAACTTTGACTGGGCCATTCTAACACATGAATATGCTTTGATCTAAACCAAAAAAAAAAAACAAGGAAAGGGGCGCCTCTGAGTATATATCAACAATAATTTATTCAACAAACAATATCCACTCACATGGAAAACTGTAATGTTGCGTTCCAGTACGTCTCTGGGTAGAGCAATTTTCAAGTCTTGCTTCAGATTCTTAATTGGATTTAGGTCTTAACTTTGACTGGGCCATTCTAAGACATGAATATGCTTTGGAAACAAAATAGGAAAGAAATCAGCGCGTGTATGACAATAAGCAGCTGAACACCAGGGTCAATCAATCAAATCCCTTAAGTAAAATGTAAAAAATGGTGCAGCGCTGAGTAAGCTGAACTAAACATCAAGGGATATTAAACGCAGTTGAAAGAGTAAATCCTCATACAGCATAAAATAGAAGCATTTTAAATGCAAATCAAAAGTCCAAAAAGTCCATAAAAAACTTTGTAAAAATCTATTAAGAAATTCCACCAAGTGATCGTGATGTCATGCTGATATGGGTGACTGATGTGCCCTTCACCGGTATCTGAAATAGCCTCTCACCTGACGGCCAGGACCCTTTAATTACAGAGGGTCATGCAAGCCTTCCCTTACGGGTCATAAACGTGGATGGTGTTCAGAATCAGGGACCAAGAGCTCTGTCACACACCGGGTGGAAATTTCCAGATATTCCAATGGTATATCTGTTATGTGACGGCTCTCGGTCCATTCGATTAATGTCACAGTCCCTCTTCCTCCTCTTCTGTCTTCAATAATGGAAGTAATTCCGATCCTTCAATCCTCTGGAAAACGGCACTCCCCACGTCCAGCAGTGGACTGCTCCTGATGTCCCACTCAGAAGAAGCTGTCCCCCAGTCCTACGCAGAAATCTGGTTCCAGGGTGGAGCCACTTATGTGTGTACAGAGCAGCCTTGGACTTGCGGTCCAATAGCCTGGCAGAGACCTGCTGCGTTCTGTGCATGTACAGGGGTTTCACGTAATTCATAGAATGGACAGACACTCTTCATGGTTCTGACAGATCCTATGGATCTCATAGCATGTCTGCGCATACACGAGATTGTGCTGCATATGTCATTCCTAGATAAGGATGAAGAAAGTTAAATACATAAAAAAAAGGCTCCTGCCATAAACAATCAGTCAGTACTCAGACCATTCATACGGTAGCACTTACTCACAAACACATACGATACTCCAGCTTCAAAATGATTTGTCCTTGTTTTCGCCTCCCTGATGAGGCTACTTTCTTGCAATTGTTGCAAGCATGTCTCCAGGGGCACTCGATCCGACCACTCATTGTCTCCATTGACACACAATTCGGCCACTCACGTTTTCTTGTCTGTCGTTTCTCCCTTAGGTCAGTCGTGTTCAGGTTGTTCCATCCCGCACTAGGTTGGACGTGCTTTCTAAAACAAAGGAAGATTGAAAAAAAAAAGACGAAAAAATTTTTTTTTATAAAAATTATATATATATATATATATATATATATATATATATATATATATATATACACACATATATACAGTTTGTCCTCACATTTTTGTAAATATTTTATTATATCTTTACATGTGACAACACTGAAGAAATTACACTTTGCTACAACGTAAAGTAGTGCGTATACAGCTTGTATAACAGTGTAAATTTGCTGTCTCCTCAAAATAACTCAACACACAGCCATTAATGTCTAAAAAAAGTGAGTACACCCCTAAGTGAAAATGTCGAATTTGGGCCCAATTAGCCTTTTTCCCTCCCCAGTGTCATGTGACTCATTAGTGTTACAAGGTCTCAGGTATGAATGGGGAGCAGGTGTGTTACATTTGGTGTTATTGCTCTCACTCTCTCATACTGGTCACTGGAAGTTAAACATAGCACCCCATGGCAAAGAACTCTCTGAGGATCTGAAAAAAAGAATTGTTGCTCTACATAAAGATGGCCTAGGCTATAAAAATATTGCCAAGACCCTGAAACTAAGCTGCAGCATGGTGGCCAAGACCATACATCGGTTTAACAACACAGGTTCCACTCAGAACAGGCCTCGCCATGGTTGACCAAAGCAGTTGAGTGCACATGCTCAGCGTCATATCCAGAGGTTGTCTTTGGGAAATAGACGTATGAGTTCTGCCAGCATTGCTGCAGAGGTTGAAGGGGTGGGGGGTCAGCCTGTCAGTGCTCAGACCATACGCAGCTCACTGCATCAAATTGGTCTGCATGGCTGTCATCCCAGAAGGACGTCTCTTCTAAAGATGATGCACAAGAAAGCCCACAGTTTGCTGCAGACAAGCAGACTAAGGACGTGGATTACTGGAACCATGTCCTGTGGTCTGATGAGACCAAGATAAATGTATTTGGTTCAGATGGTGACAAGCGTTTGTGGCGGCAACCAGGTGAGCAGTACAAAGACAAGTGTGTCTTGCCTACATTCAAGCATGGTGGTGGGAGTGTTGTGGTCTGGGGCTGCATGAGTGCTGCCGACACTGGGGAGTTACAGTTCATTGAGGGAACCATGAATGCCAACATGTACTATGACATACTGAAGCAGAGCATTATCCCCTCCCTTCGAAGAGTGGGCCGCAGGGCAGTATTCTAACATGATAATGACCCCAAACACACCTCAATGATGACCAATGCCTTGCTAAAGAAGCTGAGGGTAAAGATAATATACTGGCCAAATATGTCTCCAGACCTAAACCCTATTGAGCATCTGTGGGGCATCCTCAAATGAAAGGCGGAGGAGCGCAATGTCTCTAACAGTCACCAGCTCCATGATGTTGTTATGGAGGAGTGGAAGAGGACTCCAGTGGCAACCTGTGAAGCTCTGGTGAAGGCAGTGCAGGGAAATAATGGTGGCCACACAAAATATTGACACTTTGGCCCCAATTTGGACATGTTCACTTAGAAGTGTACTCACTTTTATTGCCAGCGGTTTAGACAAAATTGGCTGTGTGTTGAGTTATTTTTGAGGGGACAGGAAATTTACACTGGTATACAAGCTGTACACCCACTACTTTACATTGTAGCAAAGTGTCATTTCTTCAGTGTTGCAACATGAAAAGATATAATAAAACGTTTACAAAAATGTGAGGGGTGTACTCATTTTTGTGAGATACTGTATATATATATGTATATATATATATATATATATATAAAATACTTTCTTCTAACAGGCACCATGCTTCTGCAACATGGCCTCCCCCGATGAGGTTCCTACCACAAGCTCTCAGTTGCTGCTCATACCACTCATTACCCGTTTACAGGCACCGCAAGCTTCTGCTACACAGCCTCCTTCTCGAGGTTCTTTGCCACAAGCTCTCTATCACCACTCATACCACTCATTATCCGTTTACAGGCGCCATGAGCTTCCGCAAAACGGCCTCCCCCATGAGGTCCCTGCCACAAGCTACCACTTATTACTCATTCACAGACACCATGAGCTTCTGCTACACAGCCTCCTTCTAGAGGTTCTTTGCCACAAGCTCTCAGTCGCCACTCATACCACTCATTTCCTGTTTTCAGGCACCACAAGCTTCTGCAACACGGCCTCCCCCTTGAGGTTCCTGCCACAAGCTCCCAGTTTCCACTTATACCACTCATTTTCCCGTTCACACTTACAACTCATGCGACTTCCTAGGTCGCAAACGCCAACATGCTTCAGCACACCTCTTTTCAGTGTCAGCTCATTTATTTACGTCACTCGGTCAGCATGTCCTTGGTTATCCCCATACATGTTCGCTTGTTTTCGCCTCCTTTTGAGGCTACTTTCTTGCAACATGCATTGCAAGCTCATCTCCAGTGGCACTCAAACCAGCCACTCACGTTTTCTTGTTTGTCAGGTCAGGTTGTTCCATCCTGCACAAGGTTGGACTTTTTTTCTTGCAGGTAATATGACATATATACACACATGCATGGCTTTGCATGCTTTTACCCAGGGGGGTTTTGTGAAGTTTTATGGGGAGGGGGCGGGCTTAGGGCTCTCCTTCACGCCAGGTTAAACTTGGACCTCCATGTTACCTTTTTCAGGTTCCCGGTCACCAGATTAGTCTCAGCTACAACCAGGACTTCTATTCTGTCAGGGCACGTGTCAGGTGGGTAGTACACGGGACACTCTCCCACATCAACCTGTAGCACCCTTTATTCATCTCAATATCTCACATACACAAATTGGGCTGCCGGTCTGGCGCTTAGCTACGGTCACATTTTCTTTCTTACATATTTTCTGAAGGACATCATCAAACTATGCAGACACGGTTGCTAAACAGTTGCTTGCTAACAGTTCAGGCGTTAGCAGGCTAATCATACATCACCTACTACAGAACGCAACATTCCTACTTAGGCCACAACTAGACTGCAGCTTCCCACTCCAGTACACCCTGGGGCTCTGGTTCCCAGGTCCATGCATGACATTGATCAGGCACTGGGCTATCGGTTATTTGGCTAGTCACCCCCTGGCTAACCTCAGTTGCCCCGCACTCTTCTAAATTTCTACTCTTCAGCGTTCGCCAGAACTCATTGTGTTCTTCACTACGCCTGTAACTCCTTTTTCTGTTCTTCCTCCCCCTTGGTTCTTACTTATTGTTACGTACTCTGTCTCTCCTCCGCTGTTCTCATTTTCCAAAAACTATTCTTAAACATACACTCTACCCCCTCCTCTCTTTTCTCATTATAGCTGGAGTCATGCCATGGTTCGGCAGTGAAGACCTTGCCTCCGCCCCTCTGTCACCCACCACGGATTTAGAACCAGGCAACACTCAGTCCCTCAGGGGATGGACTATCCCCAAGTTCACAGTAAAGCTGCGGCATAGGGACATTCTCTACCCCGCCAGGGCCAGGAAAGCTGAATTATTCAGGCTGCTGTCCCCAACACCAGCAGCAGCTGCACCCGGCACCCAGCAGGCATCCCTGCAGTCCATCTCCTCAGCTCTCGCTTAGCTGCACACCACGATTGTCACGCTGACTGCAGCAGTCTCTGACGTGCAAGTGAGAATAGGGGTCCTAGAGGTGCGCCAAGTGGTGACCACCCTAGACATGGTCTCAGCCTCCATCTTGGCACTACCACCCACAGGTATGCCGGACACTAGTTCCACTATTTTTCCTGCATACCTCATCCCTGCCAGCATCAGGAAGGACATCCTGAAGGGAAACAATGTTAACCTGGCCTCCCTTCTCATTTCGGTCCACGATCTGGCCGAGAGTAAGTCCTACACCTTGGGGGGACTTGTCCATGGTTCTGAAGGCCAACGACCCCAGGCTCAATCGCAAACTGTCGATCACTGAGTTTGTGCTGGCCTTTAGCATGTTCAGGGACGTGTTGTGCTTGGCCAACCCGGGCAGGAGGGAAGAGATGGATTTGTAACTCCATGCCGTGGTTGACTTAGGGCACAAATACAGAAGCTCTGCGCTTTACGACTACCACCACTCATTCATAGCCGGAGCCGCAGCCAAACTGGCCCAGTTCCAAACCAGCATGAATTGGAGCATCGTGGACACCGAGTTGTTCTGCCACCACTTTGCGGGTCTGCGTTCCCCACTTTGTGGAGCTTGCCAGTCCTCCATGCACATGGCAAACTGGTGCTCTAACATGGATGCTAGACATTCCTTGACCTTCCCTCCTACCTCTAGTGCCGCTCAAGGCATGCCTGCCCATATGCAACATCCTCAGGTGAACAAGTTGGGATGGCCCATCCAGTTACTAGGCAAGATGCCTATTTGCAACAACTTCAACTATGGCACCTGCAGCTTCAACCAATGCGACTGCTCCACATTTGTGTCAGCTGTCATAGAGCTCATCCCAAGAGCACATGCACCTTCAAGTGACCCAACTCATCTTGACTGAATGTACAATGGCTGGAGTTCTACCTTTCCTCTCACCCGTCACCCATATATGCACTATTCTTGGTGCGCGGGTTTATCTCCAGATTCTAAAGTGCTGATGTGGATTCACTATAAAATAACAAAACACCAAAAAGAAATGTGTAAGCTGCAATCAATTAGTGCTGTGACACCTGTTGCTATAAATCAATATAAAATATGTTAGTGTGCTTGTCAAACCCATCTGTTGGAGTGGTGCTTATATATAAAATCCTAAACCATAAAAATACCCTGATATCATAATCAGTAAAGTGAATAAGTGCAAATAAATATTCAGTCAATAAAGTGAATAAATGCAAATAAATGCATCAAAAAACATATACCCTGATATCACAATCAGTAAAGTGAATAAGTGCAAATAAATATATCAAACAATAAAGTGAATACATGCAAATATATGCATCAAAAAACATATAAGGGAACACACATCCCAGGTATATGTAGATGGAAGAAAAAAAAAACAGTGTCTGTGTAAATCCAGCTAAGGTCTAGATGTCCAAACAATTGCCTTTGATGAACTTGCTTGTATTTCAATTATCACAGATCACAGTTGCATGATGAATTACATTTGCAAGGTGATGATTCACATAAAGATAAAAGAAAAACCATCATTGCGCAGTGTTTTTGAATGCTACAAAAACTGAGCAAACAATGTAATTCACTTACACATTTGCAGTAGCTGAATCGCTTTTGTTATAATGGTCAGACAGCTTCACCACTCATACAGCTATCGCTGTGTTTGCCAAACACTATGCGAAGACGTCACTGACTCCTTCTCCCCACGCGTATCATCACATGTCACATGACTTTCTCAAGGGTAGTCATGTGACCGGCCAAGCTTCCTATTTAAGCTATGGACAGCATATTAGTTGCCATAGTGATATTGGTAAATAAGCAAGTCATCATTCCATTAAGTCTGCATTACAGCAATACTTATTTTTAGTAATAGATTACACAATATAAGTTTTAATACAATTTTTGTAAGACACAAGTTAAAATCAAATTTGGAATTAAGAAACATTATTCACTAAAAGGATCTATTGAACACAGACTTCAGCCTCCCCCCATGGTCAAAAAGTCCCTCACCTGGATCCTAACTCACCAGGCACAGTGCCAGAAAGTCATCCATTACCTTCGACTGCTGTTTGAATGGCCCGACGAGCCCCCCTCAGATTTAGACAATTTAAGGGTAGTGTTCAGCAACCTCAATGTGCCAAAAAGTTGAAGGCCCTGTGCAGTCCATCACCTTCCTAGGAATCACCCTTGACACCTGCTCTATGCGGGCCAGCCTACCCCCTGACAAGTTGTCCCAGATAAGAGCAGCCTTCACCACCTCACGAAGTTACATCAAGAGACAGCTGCAGTCCCTGTTAGGCATGCTGAACTTTGCTATGAGGATTGTCCCTTAGGGGCGTTCCTTCATTTCTCGCATCCTGGTCTTTCTTTCCCACGCACAGGACCCTGATCAAACCATCAAGCTAGACCAGGCAGCTGCTGCAGATTTAGCAATGTGGGACAACTTCGTTGAGAACTGGAACGGCATGTCCATGTTCATCCCAACAGCTTCAGCCTCCTCACCTGAGCTGTTAGTAGGCTGGAAGGAAAAGACAACAAATGGGCTGGAGCTAGACTGGCTCGGCAGGTGTAATAACAACCTGTGATTACTAAAAAATGAGTAGAAGGCTATATATATAGATACCTCATCCAAACAAAGATTTTAGAAAAAAAGGAGCAATTTTACAGACTTTAAGGGTATCAGAAAGAGACGCATCAATCAAAAAATATTTATTACAAAATTTGTTAAAATAACAGCATCTACCTGGCCTTCTATGGCTTCCTACGGCCTGGTGAGTTCACTTACAGTGGCCCCGGTTGCCAGGTTCTACGCAGGTGCCATCTGGCCCACCTTCAAGACAATTTTGTCCTACTTCTGGCAGTGTCCAAAACTCATCAGTCCGACACCAGGGTCGACATCAAATTTTTACAGACCCACAACGAACGGAGTCCAGTAGCAGTTCTGGACCAGTTGTTATCACACCTGCCGAGCCAGTCTAGCTCCAGCCCATTTGTTGCCTTTTCCTTCCAGCCCACTGATGCCTCATACACACGATCAGAAATTCCGCCAGCATAAGTCTGATGTGAGCTGTTGGTCGTAAATTCAGAGTGTGTGTATGCTCCATTGCCAGCAAAAGATTGAGAGCAGGTTCACTATTTTTCCGACAGAAAAAGTTCCTATCGGAAATTCTGATTGTATGTAGCAATTCCAACGCGCAAAATTCCTACACACGCTCGGAAACAATTTGACGCATGCTCGGAAGCATTGAACTTCATTTTCTTGGCTCGTTGTAGTGTTGTACATCACCACGTTCTTGACGGTCGAAAGTTCAGAGAACTTTTGTGTGACCGTGTGTGTGCAAGGCAAGCTTGAGTGGAATACCGTCGGAAAAACCATTCAAGGATCATGTGCATGTGGCATAACAGCTAGCCAGTTCATCAGACATGTTTGCATCCTCCTGGCTAATCTAGGCCTCAACCCTAACCAGTTTTCTGGGGTGTCGGATCATGCCAACAGAAGCTTAGGCAGATGGAAATCCACATGCTTCTTCTGGTTCTTCTGGTTCTTCCTCCGGTGTTCTCGTCCGGCATCTTCCTCCGTGGCGTCTTCTTCCCTTCTTCTCCTCAGGCCGCTCCGCATTCATGATGGAATGGAGGGAGGCTCCCGCTGTGTGACGCTTCTCCTCTTCTGACGGTTCTTAAATAACGGGGGGGCCACCCGGTGACCCCGCTCCCCTCTGAAGCATGGGGACTTGACAGGAACTTCCCTGTGGCATTCCCGTGACGTCAGAGGGGGGCGGGGTCACCCGTTACGTAACCGGGTCACTGGGTGGCCCCGCCCCCGTTATTTATTTCAGAAGAGGAGAAGCGTCACACAACGGGATCCTCCCTCCATGCCATCATAGATGCGGAGCGGCCCGAGGAGAAGAAGGGAAGAAGACGCCGTGGAGGAAGATGCAGGACGAGAACACCGGAGGAAGAACCAGAAGAACCAGAAGAAGAAGATGGAGGAAGAAACCGAAGGAAGATAGAAGATAGAAGAAAGAAGATAGAAGATAGAAGAAAAAAGAAGCATTTAAATAAAGGATTTGTCAAAAACTGTCTCATGTCATTTTTAACATTTTTGACAGTTTTTTGTGAAATGGTAGGGGTACTTTTGTACCCACTTACCATTTCACACAGGGGAGAGGGCCGGGAACTCGGGGTTCCCCTTAATATCCATACCAGACCTGAAGGGCCTGGTATGGAATTTAGGGGGACCCCCACGTCATTTTTTTTTTCAATTTTAGTTCGGGGTTCCCCTGTGGGGAAGTCTCATGCCGTTTTTATCAATTAACTTTTATGTGTATTGTCAAACTGGCAATTCATTAATAGCCGCGAGTAGTTTTAAATGACTTTTTTTCCTTTGAAATGTAATTTTGCTGTCAGACTGTTCTAAACACAGGAAACATGCGCCCCTTTACAGGCATACTATAGACACCCCCCAGGTATGAAATTTAAAGGAATATTACACTTTTATTGTTTCACTTTAAGCATTATTAAAATCACTGCTCCCGAAAAAACGGCCATTTTAAAACTTTTTTTACATTGATCCATGTCCCCTGGGGCAGGACCCAGGTCCCCAAACACTTTTTATGACAATAACTTGCATATCAGCCTTTAAAATTAGCACTTTTGATTATTCATGTTTGTGTCCCATAGACTTTAACGGTGTTCGCGTGTTCTTTTGCCCCAGTTGAAGACCTCCTAGTGTTGAAATGCGTTGAGCTAGCATTCCTTGTATCCCACATTGCCTTTACTTTTTATCATCCCCTGTTTTGTGATCACTTTTATTGTACCAGTGTCTGTCTATTGACCTTTTATCATTAAAACCATCCGGTTTGACCTGCATCATTGGAGTCCTCCTCCCTCCTTTTTTACATGTTTGTCCTTTGGAGCCTATGCAGGAGTAGTTTGGGAGACGATTGCTTGGCTGTAGAGTACCTGTTGAATCCACGGACCGAGAGCTGGGGACACCGTATTGGACCTGCCCCATTCTCCTACGTCCAGTACCAGAGCAGCTTCCGATCCATACTCCATAGGATCCCAAGCCTACATGACCCCTTTGTCGTATGACATTTAGGGTCCACCATAGCTGGTAAGAGTATTTATTTACCTCTGAAGTGTCACTGAAAATGACTACAGACAAGCATTTCAATACTTCATTGTAATTGAAGACACCCCCACTGGAAGAACACATTATTTTACATCCTTGTGGACTTTACGTTACACACACTTACTGTGTTGTATACAGTTTTGTTGATTTTTGTTTAGTTTTAACATTTTGGTTTATTATATTTGCTCCAAGTTTTTCACATTTATGATACACTTCACATTCTTCAGCAGTGCTACACTGTCACTTTATTATTCATTTGTAACCAGATGTCCTTCCTCATTCTTTAGGGGGCCAATATGGTCTGTCCTCCCTTTTTTACTGTTTATATACTTAAAGAATTTCTTGGGATTTTTTTGCTCTCCTCCACTATGTGTCTTTCATGTTCCATCTTAGCCACCCTAATTGTACCCTTACATAACTTGTTGCGTTCTTTGTAAAGTCTGAATGCTGATGATGATCCCTCAGCGTTGTATTTTTTGAAGGCCTTCTCCTTTGCTTTTATATGCATTTTTACATTGGAGTTAAGCCATCCAGGACTTTTGTTCGCTCTTTAAAATTTATTTCCCAATAGGATGCACTGGCTAATGCCCTCATTCAATATGCTCTTAAAGCAAACCCATCTCTCCTCCGTGTTCTTTGTTTCTAAGATTTTATCTCAATTTATATATTCTAGCAAGGTTCGTAGTTTAGGGAAGTTGGCTCTTTTGAAATTCAGTGTCTTTGTGTTCCCCATGTGTTTCCTATTTGTGTGATTTGTACTGAAGCCAATTGACCTGTGATCGCTGCTTCCTAAATTGCCCTGTATTTCCACATCCATGATAAGGTCTGTATTGTTGGTAATCAGTAGATCTAGTAACGCCTTGTTTCTAGTTGGTGCGTCTACCATCTGACCCATGAAATTGTCCTGCAAGACATTTAGGAACTGGCGAGCCTTAGACGAATGCGTGGTTCCCTCCACCAAGTCTATGTCTGGATTATTAAAATCCCCCATTATGATAACACTTCCCATCCTTTCTGCTAATCCAAATTGTGATAGGAGGTCCGTCTCCCCCTCCTCCCTCAGGTTAGGGGACCTATAGCATACTCCCAGTATTATTTTCCCCTTAGCTTCATCCCTTTGGAGCTCTACCCATAAGGATTCCACCTCCTCCCTAGCTCCCTTATTGATCTCATCTCTCACATTCACTTGTACATGATTCTTGATATATAGGCGTACCCCTCCCCCTTTTTTACCCTCTCTATCCCTGCGATAAAGGGAATACCCTTGAATGGTTGTCAGCCAATCATGAAAGCTGTTGAACCAGGTCTCTGAAATTCCCACAAAATCTAAATCCTCCTTGTTCAACAGTATCTCTATTTCACCCATCTTGTCCGCCAGGCTCCTGGCATTGGTGAACATGCCACGTAGTTTAGACAGGTCGCATACTGTCCTCTTATTGGGTGTTCCGAGATTGCAAATAGGACTTGTTACTATACTTATTTTGGGTTTGTGTGCTTTAGTCAACCTACCACTGATGCCCCCAATACTACCCTCTGGAATATGCCCTAGGCTGACTATCTCTTCCTCTGGACCCTCCCCCTGTCGTCTTTTTTAAGAACCCCTCTAACTTTTCGCCATCTTTACTCCCAGCAGATCTGAACCCTCCTCATTTGGGTGCAGTCTGTCCCTTCTATAGAACTGGTGACCGACAGAGAAGTCATGTGGCTCAAGGTACCAATAGTATTCCTGAAAATACTATCTTGAAGGTCCTTTTCCTCAATTTAGCTCCTAAGTCCCTAAAATCATTCTTTAGGATACTCCATCTGCATCTGATTTTGTCATTGGTGCCAATGTGCACCATGACAGCCGGGTCTTCCCCAGCCCCTCCCAGTAATCTGTCCACCAGATTCGTGATGTGCAGAACCCGAACGCCCGGTAGACAGCATACAGTTTGACACTTCAGGTCTTTGTTACAGATTGCCCTCTCTGTCCTTCTAAGAATTGAGTCCTCTACCATCAGAATCTGTCTATCCTTTCCCTTCGCTTTCCCCCCACTCTCACTGGAGGAGTTCTTCCCCTGGCAGCTAGGAGAGTCCCTCAGCTCCAGCAGTGCTGGTCCCTGACCGGTTTCACCAATGTCACTCAATGGAACGTACTTATTTGGAAGCTCCAGAACAGGATCGGCCCCCCTGGCACTTCCCCCTCTATCCTTCCTGACTGTCACCCATCTACTCGTTTCTAGTGCCAGAACCTCTTTGTCTCCACCGCCTCTGTACTGGCCCCTGTAGGCACCTGCCGGGTATGTTCCTGGCTCTCCTTTAGTATGGAGGGTCTTCTCAGTGCTGACAGTTGCTTCCCTAGATTCAGAACCTGTACTTCCAGGGAAACAATGTGCATTACATTTTGCACAGCAGTATTCACCCTCGATCAGATAATCAAGGAACGTATACATGCTGCAAGATGTACACCGAGTCGCATCTCCACACCCGCTGGGCTACTAATTTAATGACACTAATACTCAACAATACAATACACAGGTACTCAATAGGAAGATACACAGGTACTCGCCACCCATGTGCACTCGCAGGCCCACGTGCACTTGCAGACCCACATGCACTCGCAGACCCTGTGCACTCACAGACCACATGCACTCGCAGCCTACGTGCACTCGCAGACCATGTGCACTCACAGCCTACGTGCACTCGCAGACCATGTGCACTTGCAGCCTACGTGCACTCGCAGACCACGTGCACTCGCAGACCACATGCACTCACAGCCTACATGCACTCGCAGGCCACGTGCACTCGCAGCCTACATGCACTCGCAGACCACGTGAACTTGCAGACCACGTGCACCCACAGCACTCAAGTACTCACTGCCCACGTGCACTCACAATACACAGGTACTCACAGTACACAGATACACACAATACACAAGTATACACAATACACAGGTACTAATGATCCACAAGCACCACTCAAACACTCAGGTACTCACAATACACAGGTACTCCCAACACTCACAATACTCAGGTACTGCCAACACTCACAATACTCAGGTACTCCCAACACTCAGGTACTTCCAACACTCAGGTACTCACAATTCTCATGTACCCCCAATACTCAGGTACTCCCAACACTTCCAACAGTCAGGTACTTACAATACTCAGGTACTCACAATACTCAGGTACACAAAATACTCTGGTACTCCCAATACTCAGGTACACACAATACTCAGGTACTCCCAATACTCAGGTACTCCCAATACTCAGGTACTCACATACACTGTCAGTCAGGTTTTGGTGTTGGTGTCTCTGTGTCACTCTGCACAGCCTCCCCTTGTAATCTGACACTAGCAGTCAGTCATCTTGAGTGCCGCTGCTCACTAACCAGTCTCACACTCTCCCTCCTCTGGTCTGCACTTCACTTACCCGCTGCCTCTTCCTGTCAGCCTTCCACCTCCGGTCCCACTGGATGTCCTCCCGCCTCCTCTGTCTGCATCTGTGGGGTGATTACTGTCCTCAGTACACCCGCTCTCACACCACGGTGTCAAGCTCTGCCACCACTGTGGGTCCCCGGGTCACCCACTGCCACTCACAGTCGTGGAGGGTTTGGTCCGGTTGTGGGGGGTCTGGTCCGGTTGTGGGTATATATATATATATATATATATATATATATATACAGTATCTCACAAAAGTGAGTACACCCCTCATATTTTTGTAAAATTTTTATTATATCTTTTCATGTGACAACTTTGACCCAGTACAGCAAAGACATGAGTATAAGGACAAAAGGGGGGTGGTAGTTGGTGCAACCAAAATTGTGCAGGATGTGGGGGAAAATGTATAAGAAAAGTGCAAACTCAGGGGGCAAACAAAAAAACAAACAAAAAAAATGTATATGTGTATGTGTAAAGAAGAAAGAAAAAAACAAACAGGGATCATTAGTGAAATGTAAAGGAGTGTTTGGAGATGAGAAAATACTCACCATGGGTTATGGGTAATGTGAAGTTAGCAAACAAATATGTCCAACGTGTAGAAGTGGAAATGTGAATCCCTGTCCACTAATCTCCCATTTGTACCCCAGAATGGGCATTAACGGTCCCACCCCTAACGCCACGCACAGGTGGCTAGGGAGAGCGTGTAAAGGCTGGACCGGCATTCAATGCCTCGTGGGGGATGAACGACGAGAAGGAGCGGGCATCCACAAGTTGCCTGGGGGTGACGTACTGCGCACAAATGTGATTACTCCATGTTGACATGGATGTCATGCGTCGGGCGCAGAAACATGGCACTGATGTATAGGTGGCCCCCCCATCAGACAAGAAAAGAGGGGACAGCAGGGGAGGAAAACCTTCCTATTAATACATTGCAGCTTCCGGGATATAACAGACACCACATTCACCAGAGGGAATGCCCCAATGGGAACAGGCTCTTGTGATGGCCTTTAGAAAATAGATGAAACATGAATGTCTAAAAGTACATTTTAATGAGAATAGGGCCAAGGCAGCATTAGACCATGTTGGGCAGAAAGGTGACTTCGACCTGGGTTCAATACAGCAATAAAAAATATAAGGTGTGATGCTGCCAGTGACACACCTCCATACCTATGTACATATGCAACAAAACAGAATTTAGCCCTGGGACTTTAAATGAGGACCCTGGTGGCCATTTGATGTAGAGTGAACATATTGTATAAATTCATTAAAATAATAACATGGTAATCATCATACACAAGGTGCATAAACAAGTGCCAAACCAATAAGTAGTAAATACAGGGAAAAATTATCCCTGGTTGTTTTTTTCTTTCTTTTTTACACATATACATTGATTTTTAGTATTTTATTTTCATTTTCCCCTTAAGTTTGTCCTTATATTCAGATTCCGATTTGTAAGTATGGGGTCCCCTTAACCACTTGACCACAGGGCACTTAAATCCCCTTAATAACCAGACCAATTTTCAGCTTTCGGTGCTCTCACATTTTGAATGACAATTACTCAGGCAGGCAATACTGTACCTATATGAAATTTTTGTCCTTTTTTTCACACAAATCGAGCTTTCTTTTGGTGGTATTTAATCACCACTGGGTTTTTTATTTTTTGCGCTATAAAAGAAAAGAGACTGAAAATTTGGTAAAAAAATGAATTTTTCTTTGTTTCAGTTATAAAATTTAGCAAATTAGTAATTTTTCTTCATAAATGTTGGCCAAAATTTATACTGCTACATATCTTTGGTAAAAATAAGTACAAATTGGTGTATATTATTTGGCCTTTGTGAAAGTTATAGAGTCCAAAAGCTATGGTGCCAATATCTGAAAATTGATCACACCTGAAATACTGACGGCCTATCTAATTTCTTGAGACCCTAACATGCCAGAAAAGTACACATACCCCCCAAATGACCCCTTTTTGGAAAGAAGACATTCCAAGGTATTTAGAAAGATGCATGATGAGTTTTTTGAAGTTGTCATTTTTTCCCACAATTCTTTGCAAAATCAAGATTTTTTTTTCTTTTTCTTTTTTCACAAAATTGTCATATTAGCAGGTTATTTCTCACACACCGCATATGCATACCACAAATTACACCCCAAAACAAATTCTGCTATTACTCCCGAGTACGGCGATACCACATGTGTGAGACTTTTACACAGCGTGGCCACATACAGAGACCCAACATGCAGGGAGCACCTTCAGGCATTCTGGAGCACCCAGGCCAATTCTGACATTTTTCTCCTACATGTAAAAATCATCATTTATTTGCTAGAAAATTACATAGAACCCCAAAACATTATATATATATGGTTTTTTAGCAAAGACTCTAGAGAATACAATGGCGGTTGTTGCAACTTTTTATCTTGCACGGTATTTGCTCAGCAATTTTTCGAACGCGTTTTTTTTTTGGAAAAAAAAAGTTTTGTGCTTTAAAAAAAAAAAACAGTAAAGTTAGCCCAATGTTTTTGCATAATGTGAAAGATGAAGTTATGCCGAGTAAATAGATACCTAACATGTCACCCTTCAAAATTGCACACGCTCGTGGAATGGCGCCAAACTTCGCTACTTAAAAATCCCCATAGGCGACGCTTTAACATTTTTTACTGGTTACATGTTTTGAGTTATATAAAAATAAATATTGCGCTGTCAAAAAATAACAGGTGTGAATAAGCAGCTAACACTTACAAGTGATCTAATCCTGTAGTTATAGTCAAATAAAGAAAAAGTGTAGCGCTAACACATATAATAGATACTCGTGCACAATGTGTATAATACTTGGACAAAAAGATCATTAGGGATGAGCTTCGAGTTCGAGTCGAACTCATGTTCTACTCGAACATTGGCTGTTCGCAAGTTCGCCGAACAGCGAACAATTTGGGGTGTTCGCGGCAAATTCGAATGCCGCGGAACACCCTTTAAAAGTCTATGGGAGAAATCAAAAGTGCTAATTTTAAAGGCTTATATGCAAGTTATTGTCATAAAAAGTGTTTGGGGACCCGGGTCCTGCCCCAGGGGACATGGATCAATGCAAAAAAAAGTTTTAAAAACGGCCGTTTTTTCAGGAGCAGTGATTTTATTAATGCTTAAAGTCAAACAATAAAAGTGTAATATCCCTTTAAATTTCGTACCTGGGGGGTGTCTATAGTATGCCTGTAAAGGGGCGCATGTTTCCTGTGTTTAGAACAGTCTGACAGCAAAATGACATTTGGAAGGAAAAAACTCATTTAAAACTACCCGCGGCTATTGCATTGCCGACAATACACATAGAAGTTCATTGATAAAAACGGCATGGTAATTCCCCACAGGGGAACCCCGAACCAAAAAAAAAAAAAAAAAAATGATGTGGGGGTCCCCCTAAATTCCATACAAGGCCCTTCAGGTCTGGTATGGATATTAAGGGGAACCCCAGCCAAAATTTAAAAAAAAAATTGACGTGGGGTTCCCCCTAAATTCCATACCAGACCCTTCAGGTCTGGTATGGATTTTAAGGGGAACCCCGCGCCAAAAAAAAAAAAAAAAAAAGGCGTGGGGTCCCCCTAAAAATCCATACCAGACCCTTATCCGAGCACGCAACCTGGCAGGCCGCAGGAAAAGAGGGGGGGACGAGAGTGCGGCCCCCCCCCCCTCCTGAACCGTACCAGGCCACATGCCCTCAACATTGGGAGGGTGCTTTGGGGTAGCCCCCCAAAACACCTTGTCCCCATGTTGATGAGGACAAGGGCCTCATCCTCACAACCGTGGCCGGTGGTTGTGAGGGTCTGCGGGCGGGGGGCTTATCGGAATCTGGAAGCCCCCTTTAACAAGGGGACCCCCAGATCCCGGCCCCCCCCCTGTGTGAAATGGTAAGGGGGTACTTACCCCTACCATTTCACTAAAAAACTGTCAAAAATGTTAAAAATGACAAGAGACAGTTTTTGACAATTCCTTTATTTAAATGCTTCTTCTTTCTTCTTTCTTCCTTCATCTTCTTCTTCTTCTGGTTCTTCTGGCTCTTCTGGTTCTTCCTCCGGCGTTCTCGTCCAGCATCTTCTCCGTGGCGTCTTCTATCTTCTTCTCCTCGGGCCGCTCCGCACCCATGGCATTTGGGGGGAGGCTCCCGCTCTTCTCTTCATCTTCTTCTCTTCTTCATCTTCTTCTTCATCTTCTTCTTCTTCTTTTTCTTCTTCTTCCTTCTTCTCTTCTTCTCTTCTTCCTGTCTTCTCCGGGCCGCTCCGCAATCCATGCTGTGGCATGGAGGGAGGCTCCCGCTGTGTGACGGCGTCTCTTCGTCTGACGGTTCTTAAATAACGGGGGGCGGGGCCATCCGGTGACCCCGCCCCCCTCTGACGCACGGTGACTTGAGGGACTTCCCTGTGACGTCACGGGGAATGCCACAGGAAAGTCCCGTCATGTCACCGTGCGTCAGAGGGGGGCGGGGTCACCGGGTGGCCCCGCCCCCCGTTATTTAAGAACCGTCAGACGAAGAGACGCCGTCACACAGCGGGAGCCTCCCTCCATGCCACAGCATGGATTGCGGAGCGGCCCGGAGAAGACAGGAAGAAGAGAAGAAGAGAAGAAGGAAGAAGAAGAAAAAGAAGAAGAAGAAGATGAAGAAGAAGATGAAGAAGAGAAGAAGATGAAGAGAAGAGCGGGAGCCTCCCCCCAAATGCCATGGGTGCGGAGCGGCCCGAGGAGAAGAAGATAGAAGACGCCGCGGAGAAGATGCTGGACGAGAACGCCGGAGGAAGAACCAGAAGAGCCAGAAGAACCAGAAGAAGAAGAAGATGAAGGAAGAAAGAAGAAGCATTTAAATAAAGGAATTGTCAAAAACTGTCTCTTGTCATTTTTAACATTTTTGACAGTTTTTTAGTGAAATGGTAGGGGTAAGTACCCCCTTACCATTTCACACAGGGGGGGGGCCGGGATCTGGGGGTCCCCTTGTTAAAGGGGGCTTCCAGATTCCGATAAGCCCCCCGCCCGCAGACCCTCACAACCACCGGCCACGGTTGTGAGGATGAGGCCCTTGTCCTCATCAACATGGGGACAAGGTGTTTTGGGGGGCTACCCCAAAGCACCCTCCCAATGTTGAGGGCATGTGGCCTGGTACGGTTCAGGAGGGGGGGGGGCCGCACTCTCGTCCCCCCCTCTTTTCCTGCGGCCTGCCAGGTTGCGTGCTCGGATAAGGGTCTGGTATGGATTTTTAGGGGGACCCCACGCCTTTTTTTTTTTTTTTTTTGGCGCGGGGTTCCCCTTAAAATCCATACCAGACCTGAAGGGTCTGGTATGGAATTTAGGGGGAACCCCACGTCAATTTTTTTTTTAAATTTTGGCTGGGGTTCCCCTTAATATCCATACCAGACCTGAAGGGCCTTGTATGGAATTTAGGGGGACCCCCACATCATTTTTTTTTTTTTTTTTTTTTTTGGTTCGGGGTTCCCCTGTGGGGAATTCCCATGCCGTTTTTATCAATGAACTTCTATGTGTATTGTCGGCAATGCAATAGCCGCGGTAGTTTTAAATGTGTTTTTTCCTTCCAAATGTCACTTTGCTGTCAGACTGTTCTAAACACGGGAAACATGCGCCCCTTTACAGGCATACTATAGACACCCCCCAGGTATGAAATTTAAAGGGATATTACACTTTTATTGTTTGACTTTAAGCATTATTAAAATCACTGCTCCTGAAAAAACGGCCGTTTTTAAAACTTTTTTTTGCATTGATTCATGTCCCCTGGGGGAGGACCCGGGTCCCCAAACACTTTTTATGACAATAACTTGCATATTAGCCTTTAAAATTAGCACTTTTGATTATTCATGTTCGTGTCCCATAGACTTTAACGGCGTTCGCGTGTTCGAACGAATTTTTTTCCTGTTCGCATGTTCTGGTGCGAACCGAACAGGGGGGTGTTCGGCTCATCCCTAAAGATCATTAAAAACCAATACATAATATATTCATGGTGTAAGAATAAAGTGCAAGTGTTACACTTATCATACAATTTGCAGTAAAATATATAAGAAAGTCTCTAGATGGTATATGTAACACCAAAGATTGTGAAAAAAACTTGTTTGTGTGTTGATAGAAGATCCACCACCTCATTAAATTGGGGGCTTACCAGAAAGATTGGACACAGATGGGTATACACCCACTGGGTCAATCTAGCTTGTAACTGTGGGGATCCACGATGGTATCTGTACCGCAAAAGCGTTAATCCAGGTAATCCAGATGCTTGAAAGTATAATAAGTGTAATAAAATCCTCCCTCCACTGCCAGCTGCACATCACCAAGAACCTCTTGGTGATGTGCAGCTGGCAGTGGAGGGAGGATTTCCCCTCTGAACACAAAGATGTCACTTTCCAGGAACACCCAATAAAACTGCCGCCAGATGCCTGAGTGGATCTATCCCCTATATCATATTACACTTTCAAGCATCTGCATTACCTGGATTAACGCTTTTGCGGTACAGATACCATCGTGGATCCCCACAGTTACAAGCTAGATTGACCCAGTGGGTGTATACCCATCTGTGTCCAATCTTTCTGGTAAGCCCCCAATTTAATGAGGTGGTGGATCTTTTATCAACACACAAACAACTTTTTTTCACAATCTTTGGTGTTACATATACCATCTAGAGACTTTCTTATATATTTTACTGCAAATTGTATGATAAGTGTATCACTTGCACTTTATTCTTACACCATGAATATATTATGTATTGGTTTTTAATAATCTTTTTGTCCAAGTATTATACACATTGTGCACGAGTATCTATTATATGTGTTAGCGCTACACTTTTTCTTTATTTTACATGTTTTGAATTACAGAGGAGATCTAGGGCCAAAATTATTGCTCTCGCTCTACTGATCGCAGGGATACCTCACATGTGTGGTTTGAACACCGTTTTCATATGTGGGCCGGACTTATGTATGCGTTTGCTTCTGCATGCGAGCACATGGGGACAGGGGTGCTTTAAAACATTTTTTTTTATTATTGTTCATTTTACTTTATTTTAGTTTGACACTTTTTTCCTAAAAAATAATTTTTTGATCACTTTTATTCCTATTACAAGGAATGTAAACATCCCTTGTAATAGAAATATGGCATGACAGGTGCTCTTTACAGTGAGATATGGGGTAAATAAGACCCCACATCTCACCTCTAGGCTGGGAAGCCTGAAATAATAAAAAAAAAACGATCCTGGCTTCGATCGTAGCGGGGAGTCGGTAGAAGCACCGGAGGGTGGCGGGAGGGGGGACGTCCCGCTCTCGCCTCCTGTAAGAATGATCAAACAGCAGAACAGCCGCGATGATCATTCTTATGGTGTAGGGAATTGCCGGCTGAAAAAGCTGATATCTGAATGATGCCTGTAGCTGCAGGCATCATTCAGATATCCCAGCACAAAGTCAAGACGTCGTATGACGGTGTGCGGAAAGTGGTTAAAACGCATTTTTTTTAACACAAAGTTGTCCATTTATACAATATTTCTAACACATAGCATAAACATACCAAAAATGACACCCCAAAATAGATTCTCCTACTCCTCCTGAGTACGCCGATACCACATGTGTGAGACTTCCACAGCCTGGCCACATACACAGGCCGAGTACAGCCGAGTATGGCTGAGCATGTCAGAGTATGGCAGAGTATGGCTGAGCATGGCAGAGTATGGCTGTGTATGGCTGGGTATGGCGGGGTATGGCAGGGTATTGCAGAGTATTGCAGGGTATTGCTGGGTATTGCGGGGTATTGCAGGGTATTGCGGGGTATTGCGGGGTATTGCAGGGTATTGCAGAGTATTGCAGGGTATTGCAGGGTATTGCAGAGTATTGCAGGTATTGCTGGGTATTGTGGGGTATTGCAGAGTATTGCAGGGTATTGCGGGGTATTGCAGGGTATTGCAGAGTATTGCTGGGTATTGCGGGGGTATTGCAGGGTATTGCAGGATATTGCTGGGTATTGCAGGGTATTGCAGAGTATTGCAGGGTATTGCTGGGTATTGCAGAGTATTGTGGAGTTTGCAGGGTATTGCAGGGTATTGCTGAGTATTGCAGGGTATTGCTGGGTATTGCTGGGTATTGCAGGGTATTTCAGGGTATTGCAGAGTATTGCGGGGTATTGCGGGGTATTGCAGGGTATTGCAGAGTATTGCTGGGTATTGCGGGGTATTGCAGGGTATAGCAGGGTATTTCTGGGTATTACGGGGTATTGCAGAGTATTGCAGGGTATTGCGGGGTATTGCAGGGTATTGCAGAGTATTGCACAGTATTGCACAGGGTATTGCAGAGTATTGCACATGGTATTGCACAGGGTATTGCACAAGGTATTGCAGAGTATTGCACAGAGTATTGCAGGCTATTGCAGAGTATTGCAGGGTATTGCTGAGCATGAAGGGATGGCTGAGCATGAATGGATGGATCCATGAATGTGACTGCACATGTCACAGAGTAGCGTTGTGGGCCCTTACACATATGGCCCACAGCGCTGCTGCCATCCAATCACTCCCCCCCTGTACCGATCGGTACACAGAGGGGAGAGAGGAACCGGCGTCATGTCATGACGCCGGTTTGTTTACATGTGATCGCTCCATTGTTTGACGGAGCGATCACATGGTAAATGGCCACGATCAGTGGCTGTTTACCGTGATCCGTGATGCGCCGGGTCCTCTGTACCGGTCATGAATGTTCTCGGGGGCGCGCCCCAGGGGGCGTGCGAAAGTGGAATTCTGAGAGGACTTCACTGTATGCCCTCCCAGAGTTAAGCAACCGCCCTGTAGCCGTCATTCAGCTATGGGCCGGTTGTTAAGTGGTTAATAGAGTCCCCTAATATTTGCAATACATTATTTGCTATTGTGATGCATATTTTCAAACTGATATGCTATTTTATAGACATGTTTTATGAGCATCCACTCCTGAAGAAGTGATCGGTAGCTCACGAAATGCGCTGAGTTTTAATATGCCTCTGTACCATCATGTATCTACATAATTGCAATCTCCAAGCGTCTATTACACCATGTAGTTACTAATTATCGGTTTGGCACTTGTTTATGCACCTTGAGTATGATGATTACCTTTTAATAAATGTATACAATATGTTTACTTTACATCAAGTAGCCACCAGTGTCCACCTCATTTAAAGTCCCAGGGCTAAATTTTGTTTTGTTGTACATGTGCATAGGGATGGAGATGTGTCACTGGCAGCATCAGACACAGAAGGGAAAGGGGGCAAAGGGGGGGAACAGCGGGACTTTATATGAAACAAGACACTTGGGGTAGATTAAATCAATCAATATGATAAAAATAGTAATTTATTGGCAACAGAGAGGGTGGTAGTACAGTAGATAAATTAATGATAGGTCAATATGTAATTAGCAGAATTAAAAGGTATGATAATAACATAACACAATAAAATACATAGTACAGTAGCATTGTTACACATGATTAATAATAACCCAACAGTACATTCCAAAGTGTGTGTACAGTAATAACCAATAACATTAATTGATGATTTAAATGGATCAAACCCATAGTAGAATCATGGTTACTGGGGCATAGCATCCAATAGTAAAAATTCCAACGCGTTTCGTGGATTATTTCCACTTATCAGGAGCAGCTATATATTGGGGGTACCTGTGGTAAATAATATATTAATAATCAATGGTAATTGATTATAAAAGGAAAGAGAGGGAGCATAAACAATGGTCCTAACAACTCTTACCTATGGGTAGCGAGTAATATACATACAAATAATGGTAGTGATGATATGGATAAGAGGCAATGGGAGGTGACGCGTTTCGTGCATTATTTCTACTCATCAGGAGCAGCTATATATTGGGGGTACCTGTGGTAAATAATATATTAATAATCATGGTAATTGATTATAAAAGGGTCTGGTATGGATTTTTGGGGGCCCCACGCCATTTTTTTTATTTTGGCACGGGGTTCCCCTTAAAATCCATACCAGACCTGAAGGGTCTGGTATAGATTTTGAGGGGGACCCCACGCCATTTTTAAAAAAAAGTTTGGCCGGGGTTCCCCTTAATATCCATACCAGACCTGAAGGGCCTGGTATGGAATTTAGGGGGACCCCCCCACGTCATTTTTTTTTTAAATTTTGGTCTGGGGTTCCCCTGTGTTTTTATCAATGAACTTTTATGTGTATTGTCGGACCAGCAATTCATTAATAGCCACGAGTAGTTTTAAATTACTTTTTTTCCTTTGAAATGTCATTTTGCTGTCAGACTGTTCTAAACACGGGAAACATGCGCCCCTTTACAGGCATACTATAGACACCCCCCAGGTACGAAATTTAAAGGAATTTTACACTTTTATTGTTTCACTTTAAGCATTAATAAAATCACTGCTCCCGAAAAAACGGCCGTTTTTAAACCTTTTTTTTGCATTGATCCATGTCTCCTGGGGCAGGACCCAGGTCCCCAAACACTTTTTATGACAATACCATGCATATAAGCCTTTAATATTAGCACTTTGTATTTCTCCCATAGACTTTTAAAGGGTGTTCCGCGGCTTTCGAATTTGTTCGGCGAGAACACGAGTTCGACTCGAACTTGAAGCTCATCCCTAGTTGTTAGGACCATTGTTTATGCTCCCTCTCTTTCCTTTTATAATCAATTACCATTGATTATTAATATATTATTTATCACAGGTACCCCCAATATATAGCTGCTCCTGATGAGTGGAAATAAACGCGTCAAGCTTTTTACCATTGGATGCTATGCCTCAGTAACCATGATTCTACTATGGGTTTGATCCATTTAAATCATCAATTAATTTTATTGGTTATTACTGTACACACACTTTGGAATGTACTATTGGTTTATTATTAATCATGTGTAACAATACTACTGTACTATGAATTTTTTTGTGTTATGTTATTATCATACCTTTTAATTCTGCTAATTACATATTGACCTATCATTAATTTATCTACTGTACTACCTCCCTCTGTGTTGCCAATAAATTACTATTTTTATCATATTGATTGATTTAATCTACCCCAAGTGTCTTGTTTCATATAAAGTCCCGCTATTCCCCCCCTTTGCCCCCTTTCCTTTCTGTGTCAAATTATCGGGGATGGAGACCTGTGTACCGGATGGTCACGGCTCATACAAAGTCCCACCTGTATTTATTTCCTATAAACTGGCGGCATCAGACCTTATATTTTTTATTGCTGTTTGTCATATAACGCTTTCTCCTATTTCTATTTTTACCTTCTCTTATTGTCTTTTATTTTTTATATTGAAAAATAATAACTTACTTTGCTAATTTGCCATGGACTAGACATGATGCCCTGTCACCATATAGCCATGGAATTTCTTGGTGACGGTTAAGAGTTTACATTATCTTTAATGTGGAAAATACATTCGGATTTCTTTTGTAAATCAAATTTCACTTATGTAGAGATTAATTTTAATGTGCATTCCACAATAATATCAGTGTTTACAAATTTGACTCTCTACTCATTTAGTGTTTCATGAACAACGAAGAGTTGTAATGCGTCATTTAGAATTCTGGGAACTTAAAGTGAATGCTATTTCAGTCTCCAAATTGTACAGCATTGACATGTTGTCAGAATGTCATCTTCTTCTGCTATACCTTGACTTGTTTTTTTCATCCTGCTAGTTGGCATGCGGTGCTTCCTTCTAAAACGTTAGCAGGAAATTATACTTAAAGCATTAATTAGAATTGCATAAGACAAAAAGACCCTTTTTATGGCTCTGTACAAGTTATAAATTATAAAATGTACTTGATACCAAGCTAAGGTCAAAATTTTAATTGTTAAAGTTTAACAATTAATTTGGTGCCTTTGAATTGAAAAAAAAAGAGCAAAAGCCCCAGGTATAAAATCATTGTTAAAAGGCTAAGTATTTTTACCGTGAGTGACAGTCACTGTCTTCTAGTTCTGACTTTTCCCAGAGCTCTGTAAATGTCAGTGTTCCTGAAGCTTTTAAGGCCACTTTTTCTCCAAGTCCAAATTAATAAAATGAAGTCTGTTCATTCAGTACATCTGGCTCTCTGGCACAGCAGGTAAACTATAAAAAAAAATCCTTCAAAATGTTTTTGCTAATACTAGGTGCCTACAGATACTTTACAATTGAGATGAAAAGTGATTACTGTCCTAAGCACCTTGTTACAGTTAAAATGCTTTTAATTGAGTTTCATTTTATGACTATAAAGTGGACCTGAACTCAAAAAGTGAAGATTTTCTATGTTAAAGGGAACGTCTAGAAATGTTAATTGTTCTTAACCGGTACTGTGAAAAATCTGTCTGGGATTCCTGTTGAAAAATGGAAGTGCACTTATTAATATGTGAGGATATCTGGGCACTCCTGTGCCTACAGCCTCAAAGCTGTGTATATGCAGTGTGAGATCTAAGGCACTTCTGCATTTAACTGCAAGTATTACCAGATTTGGAGTGAGATTTGGTGATGTGCTGCTCACTGTTCTCCTTGCTGGAGGCTCTGACATTAGGAAGCAAAGCTCTGCCTCTACAAAGATAGCCACCCCATACAGAGAACAGAGCCAAGTAAGGCATGGTAAATCAATAATTAGGTAAAGATCATCTGTAGGGAGACCACAGACTATGCTGGTGACTAATCTTTTGGCCTCTACCATTTAGTTTTTTTGGGCACAGCTTCCAGAGTTCAGTTTCTCTTTAAGACAAAATGGATAAAGATTTTACAAAATCTTAACATAAACAATCACTAGTTATGTTTGTTTTACTCTGGACGTTTTTATCCTAAACCTTTAGAAATCAGGTTGGGCTTTTTTGGTACCTATGCCTGCTGTGGATAGTCTACTTAGAATTCAGAATTAGTCTTTCTGTGTATTGTAACTGGCCAACTGGAGTTTTCAACAATAATTTGTGACAATTTATTTAAATTAGTGGAGATTATATTTATGGAACATTAAACTGTGACCCATGTCAATGTTCTTGCTATCCCTTTTTACAGCACTTGTGCATTGAAGCTGTAGTACAATCTTTACTGCTGTCCTTGATACAGTATCATCCTAAAGGGCCATACACATGGGCCGAATATCAGGTGGTGTCAGCTGGTTCAATGGAAACCGGCCAACATTTGACCCATGTGTACGGCAGCCGGTCCAACAGCAGCCGGCCAAACATTCGCCTTCTGTCAAAGCGACGTGACCAAAAAAGGTCTGCCGATCAGCATCCGATCAGCCAATGGCCGATGTGTTCTGGCGGGGGGGAGCCTACCCTCTGCCGGAACACAATAGCTCAGCAGGGGAGATCACTGCACTAAAATCGCCTCCTGAGCTCTTCAGTTTTTTCATTCAGACGGCTGGGTTAAACTAAAAGAAAACTCAGTGTGTACTAACTAGGCTTGAGATAGCAACTTGGAAAACTCTGTGTAACAAATCAACTGCAGAAGTCAAATCTGCAATGCCTGTATATAGTCCTGCCTGGATACATTGGCATCAGCCCTCTTTTACTGATTGGCAGAAATGTTATCAAAATTGGATGTTTTAGAAACTGATTGATGAAGGATAAGCTTTACTTTACATTTTATTTCATCATTGGCTACTAATAATTATTGATTGGGAAGTCTTTAAACATGATTTTCCAAGAAATTGCTTGATGCTGTAAGAAGCACAAGAAAAATCAATGAAAGTGCGAATCCTTTTTATGTTTTCTGTTTTAATATGATAGTGCAGCCTTTAATAATTAACTCTTGGTAGCTGAAGTAGGGGGCCATGACTTCTGAGCTTCCACAACTATCATGAAGTAAGCATAACTATACAGCTCATAATAATTGCAGACAACTAAGTTGAAATTTTACCTGAGGTCATAAGTAATATCAGGTATTTTTTCTGTATGTTTGAAATCATATTTAATTTATAGCTAAATGTAACTGAATGCCAAGGTAAAACTATAAAAGAATTATAACCCTTTTAGTGACTTGTCCAAGGTCATGAGCAGAGATCCAAGAATAAACGTTTAGTTGGCAATTCACAGTGCAGCATTTTATCATCTATTTAGGTAGTACTTTGTCAAGCTAACTTTTATTTATTTGGTTGCTGCTTTGTTCTGTTTACAATTCTCTAAAATATAAAAATACAGAAAATAAACACTTTTTCTTTTATATGCAAGGAACTAATTAATTTATCTCTAGTGTGGTTGACACATATATATATACCGTATTTATCGGCGTATAACACGTGCCGGTGTATAACACGCACCCCAAGTTTAGGAGGGAATTTTAAAGAAAAAAACTTTTAGGAGGGAAGTTTAAGAAAAAAAACCTTACATTTAAATGCCCATCAATGCAGCCTCATCAGTGTCCATCTGCAGCCTTGTCAGTGTCCATCTGCAGCCTTGTCCCCCATTGCAGCCTTGTCCCCCATTGCAGCCTTGTCCCCCATTGCAGCATTGTCCCCCATTGCAGCCTTGTCCCCCATTGCAGCATTGTCCCCCGTTGCAGCCTTGTCCCCAATTGCAGCATTGTCCCCCATTGCAGGCTTGTCAGTGTCCATCTGTAGTTTTGTCCCCCATTGCAGCCTTGTCAGTGTCTATCTGTAGACTTGCCCTTCGTTTGCAGAAATCTGTCATTTGAAAATGGCGCCGCCGCTCTCGGCAGCTCTCGGCCATTCTCGGCGGCTCTCGGCCACTCTCGGTGGCTTTCGGACATTCTCGGCGGCTTTCGGATGCACTCGGCTTTCGGCGGCTCACGCGAGATTGCGAGAGCAGCCGAGAATGGCCGAAAGTGGCCGAAAGACGCCGAGAATGGCCGAAAGCAGCCGAGAGCAGCCGAGAGCCACCGAGAATGGCCGAAAGCCACCAAGAAAAGCCGAAAGCCGCCTAGAGCGGGCAAAAGCCGCCAAGAGCCGCCAAAAGGCTCACAATCGGCGGGGATTTGGCGTAAAACACGCACACACAATTTCCCCCTGTTTTTAAGGGGAAAAAAGTGCATGTTATACGCCAATAAATACTGTAATATATTTTTAAGATCCCCTTTTCATTTGCTTGATATTTATAGAATGTAATGCCAAACTATGTATAGCTAAAAGTTTTTTTTTTCGTTTTGGATAGAGCGGGGAAGGGTTAAAATCCATGTCAGTTTATTATTTGCTGTCTGAGATTTCCCCTTAATATGCACCCAGAAATATAACAGGAGGAGACAGGAAATTTTCCCAAAGTGAGTGGAATTCCTCTCTTAGAACATTGTTACCTGACCAGGTGTCCACATTAGAAAATCCCCTCAGACTATTTCTCTAAATACAACTTTAAAATGTTGGATTCCCCATCACTTTGTGTCCTGCTGACTATGGTTATAAGTACAAACAATGAAGGTGATTATACCAATCAGGGACACAGCCAGCAATCCAAACTTAACAAGTAACCTTTCCCCATACTATCCAAAACAAGAAAAGAAAAGGTTTTGACATTACATACACTAAAAGGAAACCTGTGATTTGCTCATGCAGGGCAAATAAACTGGTTTGAGTAATCCCCCCATCTCAAGCAGCACATATTTGCCTTTCATTCATCTCTACTTCTCCATTTAGCTGATGGGAGTAAATAAATTGCCAAGTTTTCTGGAGAGGGAGAGTTAAAAGTGAACCCCTTGCTTTGCTCTATCATACAAATTACCTGTATGTTAATCAATAGGGAAGCTATCAGCATCAACACTTTAAATACATACCTCTTTCTTTTCATCAATGTAAAAAAACACTGCTGACAAGCTTACTAATGTGGCCTAAACTCTAGGCAAAAATCATATAGCTGCAATGAACATTGCGAGTGTTTCACATTGTTAGAGAATAGAAAAAGTTATTGCAATTCTACTCATGTGGTAGATTTGCACTAAACATAAGAGGATCAGGAAAGCACAATCACTGTGCACCATTATAAACAAGAAACATAACCATCATATGTATCGAGCAAAAATAGATGATAGCATGTCTTCATAATGAGTTTTCAAATGCCCAACTGTAGCCACCATCACAGGTGCATGTGGCAACGTGACAGCACAGAAATACAATTAGTTGTCACCCCATAACAATAAGTGCATTAACAAAAAGTTCATGGCAGGGTCACCAGGCATTCTTTTAACTACTTTAAGACCGCCCAAAGTACTTTTACTGTGGATGGGTGGCACGGGCAGGCTGGATCATATGCGTATAAAATAGTAAAAATAATCAGCGCAACCATCAACTCAACCCTGCATCAAAATGCTCAAATTATAATGCCTTGTGACCCAGGCATAAATTGCTGCTAACATTTCCTGGTGTGTTCAATAAAACCACCACATACAGTGCCTTGAAAAAGTATTCATACCCTTTGAAATTTTCCACATTTTGTCATGTTACAACCAAAACATTAATGTATTTTAGTGGGATTTTATGTGATAGACCAACACAAAGTGGCACATAATTGTGAAGTGGAAGGAAAATGATAAATGGTTTTCAACATTTTTTGCAAATAAATATGTGAAAAGTGTGGTGTGCATTTGTATTTACCCCCCTTTACTCTGATACCCCTTACTAAAATCTAGTGGAACCAATTGCTTTCAGAAGTCACCTAATTAGTAAATAGAGTTCACCTGTGTGTAATTTAATCTCAGTATATGAAGCCCTCAGAGGTTTGTTAGAGAACCTTAGTGAACAAACAGCATCATACAGGCCAAGGAGCACACCAGACAGGTCAGGGATAAAGTTGTGGAGAAGTTTAAAGCAGGGTTAGGTTATAAAAAAATAAGATCCACAGCTCAGGTGGGAGAATCTGTCCATACTACAACTATTACTCATGCACTCTACAAATCTGGCCTTTATGGAAAAGTGGCAAGAAGAAAGCCATTGCTGAAAGAAAGCCATAAGAAGTCCCGTATGCAGTTTGCGAGAGGCCATGTGGGGGACACAGCAAACATGTGGAAGAAGCTACTCTGGTCAGATGAGACCAAAATTTACCTTTTTTGCCTAAACGCAAAATACTATGCGTGGCTGAAAACTAACACTGCATATCACCCTGAACACAACATCCCCACCATGAAACATGGTGGTGGCAGCATAATATTGTGGTGATGCTTTTCTTCACCAGGGACAGAGAAGCTGGTCAGATTTGATGGGACAATGGATGGAGCTAAATACAGGGCAATCTTAGAAGACAACCTGTTAGAGTCTGCAAAAGACTTGGACTAGGGCAGAGACTCACCTTCCAGCAGGACCACAACCCTAAACACACATCCAGAGCTACAATGGAATGGTTTAGATCAAAATGTATTCACGTGGTAGAATGGTCCAGTCAAAGTCCAGATCAAAATACAGTTGAGAATCTGTGACAGGACATGTAAATTGCTGTTCACAGATGCTCTCCATCCAATCTGACAGTGCTTGAGCTATTTTGGAAAGAAGAATGGGCAAAAATGTCACTCTCTAGATCAGTGTTTCTCAACTCCAGTCCTCAAGGCGCCCCAACAGGTCATGTTTTCAGGCTCTCCATTATTTTACACAGGTGATTTGATCAGTTTCACTGCATTAGTAATTGCCACAGCCATTTCATCTGAGGGAAATCCTGAAAACATGACCTGTTGGGGCGCCTTGAGGACTGGAGTTGAGAAACACTGCTCTAGATGTGCAAAGCTGGTGGAGACATCCAGGTGGTTCTACAGAGTATTGACTCAGGGGGGCAGAATACAAATGCATGTCACACTTTTCAGATATTTATTTGAACAAAATGTTGAAAACCATTTATCATTTTCCTTCCACTTCACAAGTATGTGCCACTTTGTGTTGGTCTATCAGATAAAATCACAATAAAACACATTTATGTTTGTGGTTGTAACATGACAAAATGTGGAACATTCCACGGGTATGAATACTTTTTCAAGGCACTGTAAGTGTACTAAAAAATATACATAAAATAAGTGCATTGCAACAGGTATATAAATATATTACAAAACAAAATAAAAATTAGTGCTACAATAAAGTGTGTCATTTTATAACATGCATGTGAAGTCTACTCATTGATCAGACAACACTTCCACTTTGCAATCAGAAACACCATATAGTAATGTGAACAAAACTCAGCATATATCTAAAAAGTCCCATATATATATATATATATATATATATATATATATATATATATATATATAGTGAAATATAGTGACAGTTCATATATCTTCTCAGTGCTTCTGGTGACCCACCACCAGTGCCTGCTCACCTCAAGTATCTGACCCCCCACTACAGAGTCTAATACACCTTTGACCGATTCCTCCTCTAGGAGATGCACCAAGAACTCCTTTTCTTCCAGTCCAGGGGTATGGTTGCTACCTTTCCCTCTTCACTCCTCAGTCATTAGCAAAATTATTATTATTATAATACGCAATTTATATAGCGCCAACAGTTTACGCAGCGCTTTACAATGTATAGGGGAGACAACACAATTACAGTACAGTCCAATACAAAAGGTACAGGAGGGCCCTGCTCGTAGAGCTTACATTCTAAAGGGAGGGGGTGGTGGTACAAAAGGTAATAGCTGCAGAGAATGATTTGATGGGGGTGGCTTGGGGACAGTTGTTATGTGGGTGTGGGATAGGTTTCCCTGAATAAATGCGTTTTCAGGGATCTCCTAAAGGTGCACGGGGTAGGGGCTGATCGGACATACTGGGGCAGGGAGTTCCAGAGGATGGGAGAGGCTCTGGAGAAGTCCTGAAGGTGAGCATGGGAGGAGGTAACAAGGGAGCTAGAGAGCAGGAGGTCCTGGGAGGAGCGGAGGGGACGATTTGGGCGATATCTGCAGATGAGGTTGGTGATGTAGCTGGGAGCGATATTGTGGATGGCCTTGTATGTTATGGTAAGCATTTTGAATTTTACACAGTGGGGTAGGGGAAGCCAGTGAAGAGATTGGCAGAGAGGGACAGCAGTCACGGAATGATTAGTGAGGTGTATTAGTCTAGCAGCAGCATTCATAATAGACTGAAGGGGGGATAGCTTGCTTAAGGGTAGGCCATTAAGGAGAGAGTTGCAGTAGTTAAGGCGGGAAATAATCAAGGAGTAAATAAGTTGCTTTTTGGTGTCATTAGTCAGGAAGGGTCGAATTCTGGAGATGTTGCGGAGGTTAAGGCGGCAGGATTTAGCCAGTGATTGGATATGGGGGCTGAAGGACAGATCAGTGTCAAGGAGTACACCCAGGACCCTGGCGTGTGTGGAGGGACCAATGGTTAAGTTGTTGATATTAATGGTGAAGTCACAGGAAGGGGGGACCGTGAAGGAGGATAAATAAACCATATCATATCAATGGATCATGTTCCTATAAATAATCCATCTTATTCTGGGTTGGAGGCACGCAGCTTACCCCTCCCATGACCGCTGTGTAAGGGTGGATTGCAGATCCCCGTTAGATACCGGGTCGCTATACGATCACATGATCACCTTGTCATCAAAGCTGTTATGAATTAATTTTATTCATAATAGCTGTGATTCCTATAGTGATGATGTGATTGGCCCACAGCTAACCTGAGCCAATCACAGCACCCTGTACCATGTGATTAACCGTAGCCAATCACACATCACTATACTCACAGCTGTTATGAATGTAACCCATTCATGACAGTTCAAAACATTGCTATTACAGTAATAATCATAATCGTGTTTTTAAAAAAAAAAATCCCTGCGTCATCTCTGGTGACAGGTATCGGACCTCCTTCTCTTTAAAGCTAAAGTGGCAATGCAATTCTGTAGGAAGATATCATTAGCAGAAATTATTAGCCAGGACTCTTAGGGAGCAACATAGGTCTTCATATATACCACATATAAAGCGTAAAGATGGACAGATGGTTTCCCAGCCAAAAGATATTGCACAGACGTTTGGAGAATGTTACTCCTCCTTATATAAACTTGCTGCCTCTGCTCTATCCTCTCCATCTTTGGAGGAGTATCTTTCCTCTGCACATCTTTCTCATCTTCAATCCTCAGTTTGTGGTGACCTTGAAGCCCCCATTACTGTTGAGGAATTACATACAGTGGTGAAGGCCACTAAAGCTGGGAAGGCACCGGGTCCCGATGGATTTAACATACAGTATTATAAGACTCTTCTTACCTTATTAGGCCCACAACATAGGTCTTCATATATACATAAGTATATATATATATATATATACATAAGTAAATTGACCAATACGGAGCCGTATCAAACTTGAAAAAAAATTATACTAAATTTAAAGTTTTGGAAGTGGCCTTATCTCCTTCTTTGCGGAAAACCTTACAACTTATTTTCAAATGTTCGCTGCATTAAATTTTTTAGGCACATATATTTCTTCAAAGTTGGCCGATACTTTTGCATTGAACTTTCCACCTTGAGCAACAGTTTAGTATTGTCCCTTTACACAGGGCACTGTGGTGTTATGCAACCTTACCAGCTTCTATTAAGAAGCATCCGACTATACGCCCCACACTCTGAGTAGGTTTTACGGTCTGTCGGACCCCTAAACTCTCCTCAATACATTCACCATTATTCCCTATTTTATCCTGGCTTCCTCCAGGCTCAGTGTCTGGTCTGTTTCGTAGTCTTCTTGAGACGGGATGTTTCCAGGCCTCTCATTTTTTTACTTCTTTTTTTTATATAATCTTTATTTTTATTTTATGTATTAAAAGGAACATACAAACATATAGTCTATGGTCATTCTTACTACAATACAGTGCAATTCTTACAGTGCAAACATAGACGTTCCAGACAATAACAAGTTGTCTAACCAATCACAGGACAAGGTAAACACCGGAGGGGTGAGGGAAGGAGGGGGAGGGGGATAAGGGATCAAGTCTTCTTCAAACTGTATTGCACTGTGGAACAGTCAAAATGATTCCCAGGGGGGGGTCCTGCCATGGCACCTTCTTGGACGGACCCGTCACAGAAGCCCTCCATTCTGTATTGGAGGGGGGGGTCTCGTCCTTGCTTTAAGGTCCCCGAGATGCCCACCGGGCGGGTCCCTCGGGAGGGGGGCCATAAGCCTCCAACTAACCTCCACCAAGAGGGAGGCGCCCCACGGGCATCCCCTGGGGTCAAAGCCCCTGAGAGGTGCCTGTGTCGCCAGGCGGAGCCCCTTTTCCATAAGTCTGCCCTGGTATTAACTCTATAACATTTAATAAGGAAGATACAAAACTTGCCTTTTTTAAGAGGAAAGAAAAGAAAAAAACACAACAAAAAATAATAAATAACTCCCACGAGACGCCTAGCGTCTCGTGTGAGCCTTCAACTGTGGACCTTGTGAACCATGCATAAGGAAAGAAAAGGTCTGCATCCGGTGCAATCAATAGGGTGGTGAGACCAGCCATTCAGGTACGCACGTCACCACAAACAGGCCTCCTTAGCTTCAAGGAGGGCTCCGCTAACTCCAACAGCGCGACTTCCAGGCTAGAGGATACAGGATTAGTGTCAATAGTGAATCTCCGCCACTGGGCCCAGATACTATCAAAGCGCTCACTCCTATTCCTGCACCTCGCCACCCACTCCTCCGCCTCTCTGATATCTTCCACCTTCTGTAACCATTCTTTTAAGGTAGGGATCCGTGGGCTCTTCCAGTGGAGAGGAACCAGCCTTTTAGCAGCGTTTAATAAATGAGGAAGGGCGCTTTTTTTGTAACGGCTCAGAGGGAGGGTGGGGAGGTGCAAGAGAAAATGCTCTGGGGAGAACGGGATCTCAATCTGCAGAGCATTTTTAATGGTAGCCTGTACTTCCGTCCAGAACGGCCTAATTACTGGGCATTCCCACCACACATGAAGGAGGGTGCCTCTCTGACCACAGTCACGCCAGCAGCGGTCAGAGACCGAGGGGTAAATACGTGCTATGACGGCTGGTACCCGGTACCAACGAGTTAGGAGCTTGTAGTTAGTTTCCTGCGTTCTGGACTCTATGGAGCTAGAATGTGCTAATTTATACATGAGTAGGCGCTGTTCTGGTGAGAACTCTATCCCTAAGTCCCGCTCCCATTCTCTTATAAAAGCCGGCTTGCAAGCAGCGGAAACTGAACCCAGTAGCCTATATAACTCAGAGATCAGATGGGGAGTTGGTTCTTCTTCTATGAAAAATCTTTCTAGTGTGGTAATGGTGTCTAGCCCTCTCATCGAAGCTCCCTCTGTTGCAATGAAGTGTTGGAGTTGCTGGTGTCTCCACCAATCCATGGGGAATCTGCCATGGCTAGTCCTCAAGGCATCTAGGGGTATCAGACTACCCTTATCTACAAATTTGCCACAGCTATAATTACCATCTGTAACCCATGTTCCAAAAAAGGTCCTTTGCTCCCCAGGAGGGAACCACCTGAACCCCCCCAGCGGTGCCAGTGGGGAGCCCGGGGGCACCAAAGCGTACAGAGCATTCGTGCGATCCCAGACCCGCAGGATATGGGTAGTTAGCGGGGAGGACGTCTGTGAGAGTCCTCTATATTCACGAGGCAGCCAAGGCGCGTAGGATAAGTCACGACCTGCCAGGCTCTTTTCCAAGGAGACCCATATTTTTGAACCCCCATGATGTCGCCAGTTGAGGATATGTTGGATCGCAATGGCTCTGTAATATCGTCTTATATCCGGGAGGCCCAGGCCTCCCATTTCCTTGGCCTTCTGTAGTAAAGACGCGGCCAGTCTTGGCCTTTTACCATGCCAGATGAAATTAATCATCAGGCTTTGGAGCTGTGTAAAGAAGCTCCTGGGGAGAGGGACCGGCAGCATTTGTAAGTAAAAGAGCACCCGTGGAAGGATGTTCATCTTGAGTATGCTAAGTTTGCCCAGCCACGTGAAGGAGGTCTTGGCCCAATTCTGTAAGTCTCTACGCACCATGCTCAAAAGGGTGGGAAAATTAGCCGAGTAAATATTATCAAATCTATTGGTAAGTTGTATACCCAAGTACTTAATCGATGTTGTAGCCCAGCTAAATGGGAAAGCTTGTTGTAAGTCATTAGCCATCTTCGCAGGGATGGTGACGGGCAGGATTTCGGATTTCGAAAAATTTATTTTAAAATTGGACACCTGACCAAAAGTTTTTAGTTCCCTCATAAGGTTTGGCAGCGACACCAAGGGCTGGGTCAAATGAAAGAGCACGTCATCTGCGTAGGCTGACAGTTTGTGTTCCGTTGACCCCACCGTCACCCCTCTGATGTCAGCACTCGCCCGTATTGCTCGAAGCAGTGGCTCCATAGCCAGAGCGAACAAGAGGGGGGAGAGGGGGCACCCCTGCCTCGTGCCATTCCGAATGGGGAACCCCTGGGATAAGTGGCCATTTACCTTGACCTTCGCACTGGGGGTCGCGTAAAGTGCCATGATCCATCTAAGCATATGAGGGCCTAGTCCCCAAGCCTCCAGCACCGCCTTAAGGTATGACCAATCTATTCTGTCAAAAGCCTTTTCGGCATCCGTGGACAGAATAAGGTATGGGGTGGAGTTCCTATGGGCACATGCCCATTGTATAAGCTGCATGGCCCGGATGGAGTTATCCCTAGCTTCTCTACCTGGGATAAATCCCGTTTGATCGGGGTGGATAAAGGAGGGCAAGACATATTTAAGTCGATTTGCCATGATCTTAGCAAAAATTTTTATATCGACGTTAAGAAGTGATATTGGTCGATAGCTTTGTGGGAGAGTAGGGTCCTTGCCTTCCTTCGGGATTACGGTGATGTGGGCTAATAATGCCTCGGGGGGGATCTGGTGGGTTGTGGCTAGAGAATTAAAATACCTACACATATGATTTTGTAGCAAAGGGAGAAATTTTACATAGTACGCTTTGGAATATCCATCCGGGCCAGGGCTCTTCCCATTAGGCAGGGCCTTCACTGTCGAGATGATCTCCTGAGGGGAGACGGGGGCGTCAAGGTCTAGCTGCTGTTCGGGTGTCAGGGAGGGGAGTCCGGCTGAGGCGAGGTAGTCGCCAATAGCTTTCATTTTCGCTGTCCGCCCTGTGTGGGAGATCTCCTTATCTAGGTGATATAAGTCCGCATAATAATCTCTAAAGATGGAGGCAATCCCGGAGGAGTGTAATGTAGCTGTACCGTCAGGGGACCGAAGAGAGTGCACGTGAGCTGTCAGTCTTCTCCGCCGGAGCGCTCTAGCGAGCATTCTACCACACTTATTTCCCTGTTCGTAGTATTTATGTGAAAGGTAGCGTAGTTGTCTGCGCGCTCGACGGTCAAGGAGGCGTGAAAAGAGTTCTCTCAGTTCAATCAACCGATCGCGGGCTTGAACATCTCCCTGGCGTTTGTGTTTAAGTTCTTCTTCCTGTAAAGCTGTCAGTACCCTCTGGAAGTCTATCTGCCTTTCCTTTTTAAGTTTAGAGCCTAGGGAGATCAGCTCCCCCCTGAGTACCGCCTTGTGGCTTTCCCACACCACTCCGTCTGCCATATCCTCAGACACATTCTCTGTGAAATAATGTGTAATGGTCTCGGAGACCTTAGCCACTACCGAGGCATCGTCTAGGAGGTTTTCATTGAGCCTCCAGGACCAGGCCCTCTGCGTTTCGTCCGGGATTCGCAGCACGGCCCACACCGGGGCGTGATCTGAAATAGTGATATTGCCTATTTCAGCTGACTGCAATAGCTCAAGGGTGTCGTGGTCCACACACATTAAATCAATGCGCGTGTACACGTCATGCACCCCCGAATAGTAGCTGTAGTCCCTCTCTGACGCATGAAGAGCTCTCCACGTGTCTATAAGGAAGCTGTTCTGCAGTGACTTGCGAAAATGCTTGAGGAAGGCTTGGGAGTGAGTGGGGCGGCCTCGGGATGTGTCAACGAGTGGGTCCGGGCTCACATTAAAGTCCCCTCCAAGAATTAGGTGCCCCTCCCTGAATTCGTTCAGCTTGTCTAACACAGAGTCAATAAAGGAGAGTTGTTGGGCATTGGGTGCGTAGAGAGTCGCAAATGTAAATTTTTTGTTGGCCAAGACCCCCTTCACAAAGACGTATCTACCCTGCGGGTCGACTCGGCTCTCCGAGAGCTGGAATGGGCAAGACCTATGGAACGCAATGGCTGTACCTCGTGATTTGGCCACCGGGGAGTTGCTAAAGAACCATTGGGTGTATAAGTGTGTAGGTATCTTTGGGAGGGACTGTTCCCTAAAGTGAGTCTCCTGCAGGAAAACCACCTGGGCCCCCAGCCTCTTTAGTTCCTGCCAAAGCCTGTTGCGCTTGTGTGGAGAGCAGAGCCCCCTGACATTATAGGACAGTACCTTTAGTGACTGCGCACCTGACCTGGATGATAGTTGACCGGTCACATCCCCTCTGGGTCCTCCGTGCATGGTTCAGTCCGTCAAAAGGCAACCTGAGGATCAAAGCAATAACCGTTAGCTCTGGAAAGTAATATCAGGCACAGAATGATATGAAGGGGGGAGGTGGTGGGAGGGGGGAGGAGGGGGGGATTAAGGGGGGGAGGTAGTTAGGGAGGAGGGGGGATTTAGGGGGGTTAGTGGAGGGAGTGGGTAGGGTAGGGGAGGAAAAGGAGGGAAGGGGATACGGGTAAAAACAACAGAAAACTATAGAGCTCACCCGGGAGGGGGGTATCAACCCAAAAACCGCCCGGGTGAAAGCTCGGAGTCCCACAAGGGACTGTCACCTAGTAAGGTGAGGCCTAAGTGGGGTACGTGGGTGACCACCAAGGGGACGGTTAGCCCTTCCATCCGTCCAGTCCATTATGACACATAAACAGGGTGGAGGAAAAGAGAACAAAAAAAAAAAAAAAAAAAAAAACCCCCCCCAGTACCTATCACCAAAAGGGGAAAGGAGATTATGTAACTCGAACTCCCAAAAAAGTGCAAAAAAAAAGAAAAAACGGTGGGCAGGAAACCAGACAGCCAGGCTAGGAGCTGAACCGCGGACCCCCCCAGTCCATCATGGCGCCCAATGGTACTCAGAATTGGGAAGTAGTGCAAAGGGCTTCGCGTGCAGCGTCCTGCACGTGGAAGTAGGATAGAACAGCAATGCGTCCGTTGGGCCCAGTGTCCTGATGAGGGCACCTATGATGAAGAGGGGATTATGTCCAGAGAATTAGTGAGAGCAGCAAGGGCGTCAGTGGTTTGTTCAGTCACTGGTTGTAGAGGTGCCCGGACGTGGGCCCTCTGTTTGCCTGTTACGACCTCGGGAGCGTCTGTTTCCTGCCGCCTGGATCCATGGCTGAGGTAGCGGGGGCATCTGGATGTCCGGAGTGGTGCGCCAGTCCGGGAAATCCACTGGATTAAGCTCCAAGGTATGTAAGAAGCGGGGGAGGTCATCCTTTGTGCGTAGTATAGCCCAACGGCCATTCTTGGAAGCCTGGAGGCTGAATGGGAAGCCCCAGCGGTATGTGAGGCCTGCTGCTTGGATTTCCATTAAGAGTGGGCGTAGGGCTCGCCGCTGCATTAGGGTACGCCGTGAGAGGTCCTGGTAGAAGGACAGTTGAGCTCCGTCAAAGTCAAAGACTGGTCTGTTACGCATCTTTTGCATTATACGGTCCTTCAGTGTAAATTTGTGCAGCTTGCAGATCACATCCCTGGGGTTGTCGGGGTCTTCTGATGGGGGCCGAAGTGCCCTGTGCGCTCTGTCTATCTCAATCGGCACCGATGGAGGCAAACTCAGGATCTCACGGAACACTCCCTGCAAGGTGGGAACAATGTCCTTAGGTGCAGTGGCTTCAGGAAGGCCTCGTATGCGAATATTCGCTCGCCTGCTGCGGTTCTCCATGTCATCCAACTGACACAGAAGGGCCTCAATCTGGTGACTATGGGTGACAGTCTGTTCTTTGAGCTGAGCTATGGCGGGTATAGTGTCATCAAATTTCTGCTCCAGAGTCTCTACCCTGTGACCCAGTTCAGTGGTATCTGTTTGCAATTGCTCAATGTCCTGTCTGAAGGCCCTCTCAATCCTGCTGGTAAAGCGCTCTAGGTCCTCCTTAGTGGGGAGAGACCATAGATGCTGCCTGATGTCCCTGTCCTCCGTCAAATCTGCCAGGTTTGTGCCCCTGTCCTGTGGTGACGTGGGGCGGGGGGATGCAGGGGGGATGGAGTCGCTTACCAGCCTGGGAGATGAGATAGGAGACAGTGCTGGGGGCGCTGGCTGAATTTCCTGCTGCAGCGTGGCCGTTCGTTCCGGCGCCATCTTGGATTTTCCCCTCTGCTGGCGGGGGGTGTCGGAAAGGAAAGAATCCAGCGATCCTTGGCCGTTGGGGTGAGCTCTTTTCGGCTGGGAAGAAGCTCGCCGCCGCTGTGACATGCCCTGTGCGGAAATCGGGGGGTAATCACCCCTGTAGCTGCTTTTTTAGCTGCGGACCGGACGGAGCTCGGGCTCAGCACGTCCTCACTCCTCCATAGCCAGGCCACGCCCCCCCTCATTTTTTTACTTCTGACACATGGCCTACAGTTTCTACATTGATACAGTCGGGGGGTAGGTTTTGGTTAAACTTTTGACAGGCGCTACAGATAAATCACTATTTTCAATCCCCAGCACCCCCGGCAAATTTCAGACGTCAACAGACAAAGTTTGAACCGTATAGCGAGGATAAAGATTCTCTCCCTCGGACTCTTTCTAAAATATACGCTTTGTTAATAGCCCCTCCTGATGATTTTTTGATGCCGGGTCTTAAAAAATGGAAAAGAGAAATGAGAAAGAGATCTTGATAGAATCTTTACAACTGCCCAGTGTCAGAAAATTTTCTATCTCTTTGAAATCATCAATTTTACACGTATTCAGGAATCTAATTATAAATTACTAACGCAATGGTACTGTACTCCGTCAGTCCTTCACAAGATCACAAGATTTTTCCAGAAGCGATGCCGAGAGGGACAGGGAACTTTATTCCATATCTTCTAGCTTTGCCCAAGGTTTAAACAGTACTGGTTGGAAGTCCAAAGAATATCTCAAAAATTGACAGATGCCCCAATACCAGAGGATCCAGCCTTCTTTCTGCTCCACTGTACACAAATTCTGACTCAGACATATAGGAAATCAGTACTTTGTCACCTGGTTAATGCTGCTGTGTTGGAGGGATCCTAATCCTCCTACCATTGCTATGTGGCTCAATAAGGGGTAGGAGTATCAATGCTATGAAATATCTTGTGTTTGTGGCCCAGGACAGAAGGGAACAATATACTAATGGCCATACTGGATCACGCTTGTAAACTCAGATGAGGGGAGGTTACTCTTGGAGAGCTGTACTGGGGACTGAGGTCCTTCTGTCCTTTTTGGTCTATACACGCATGCAGTCCATCACTCTAGCTCTTTTTTCTTTCTTTCCCTCTCCCCTCTTTCCCCCTCTTTCCCCCTTTTTGTTTTTTTCCCCCTTTTTTGTTGTTTTTTTCCCCCTTTTTTGTTGTTTTTTTTACCCTTTTGACTGGGAAAAAGAAGGTGCTGAAGTGTTCATTTGAACATACTCTAATATATTATTCTGAATCATTTCTTTAATTATGGTATAAGTGAGAAAATAATGCGTGACTTAGTGGTGTCTGAACATTTTGCCTCTAGTGGCCTGCATCATGGTTATTATAATAATAGGCTGTTTTGAAATGGCTTTGTATTAGGTAAAGATTTTGAATTTATTATGTAGTATATTGTTTTGATGGATGTGCAGTTCTTTTGAATAAATAAAGAATTATAAAAAAAAAAAAAATCCATGATTACCCCCAGTGTAGTATAGTGTCACTTTGGTGACAATTAACTACTCTGATGAAAGTGCGTAAAAACAAAAAAAGAAAAGAAAAAAAGAAATAAAGTAGAAAAAAGAGAAAAAATATAAAAAAAAACTGCACTGGTGACAGTGTGTAAAAAAAATAGTAGAAAAAATATATATTTACGGTAATTTCTCGATTTTCCAAAAAATTGTGATAAAAAATTATAACTTCAAACAGCTCGCCATGCCTCTTACTAAAAACCTTGGACTGTCTACTTTCCAAAAAGGGGACATTTGGGGGTATTTGTACTGTCCTGGCATTTTAAGTTCCATTTTAATTTATGAATGTAATCACATACCCATAAAAATCCCTCTGACAATTCACGTAAAATAAACTAATACTGTAGATTAAATGAACACTTGCTAATATTTTGAAGGATGTGAATATTTTTATTTCTCAGTATACATTTCCAGGTGGTCTACAAACAGTAGATTAAACTAGTGTAGTTAGAATACCTTCATTTTGGAGCCCCTTTCAACAGGTAGGGGATGAGTCCACCAAAAGCAGATGTATTCTTGGGCTAAAGCACATAGATCCTTCAACCAAATCTATAACAGCATTTTCAAGGGGATACATCAAATTAAAGTTGTTACAGGCTTTGAATTGAGTGAAAGCTCTCTTATTTATTCATCCAGGCCCAATGGGATTGCTTCTTCAAAGAAAACAGTGATTTACGGAGTCTTCTTTCCATCGTGGCATGTGTTTATTGATTTTGAAGAGCAAGGGGACAACTAAGAATGCTATTTAAAATTGTTTTATGATTCAGTGAAGGGAACTTCTAAAGTGCTGCAACATCATTTAAAAAAATTCATTGATAGACGATAGTCACAAAAAGTTTATGACTGCTAGACCTTAAAAAACATTACATTTTAATTATTTGTCATCCAAGCATTCACAAATTCAACTGACATCGTAAAATATTGTGGTTTTTTTTTCTATACTTCAGACTTGATGATACTTAATAAAATAAATAGACATTACAAACTTTTTCTCTCGTTTAAACATTCATTTTAAAATATTTGTAAAAATACCCTGAAACTTAACAGATGTAACATATAGGTTGATCTTCAAAGTTGGTTACTGAAAAATAAATTCACAATTTTTACATGTGTGATGTTAAAATACAGACATGATGAAATAATTATGAAAACATTTTCAAGCCAACATTTTTTCCCCTTTTTTAGATTTTCTGCTTGCTGCCCTCTTGGGATGCATTCAAGAAAAATCTACTATGGTTGTAAAGTATCAAAGGATTTTAGTGGTTTGAGAAAACCACATGTATTGATTTTTTTCATAATCTGAACTTTACAGTGACTTAACTACTGAGCAACAACTGCAACCATGGTGGGCAGGGGGCTGCTTTCAATTCTACCCTTATATTTGATTTGAATTTACAAAATATTGCTTGCTGATGCAATCATACCTGTCAACAGAGAACACAGTGGCTCTTGAAGATACATTTACTTTCATCTATTCCTAAAATAAGGGGCAGACAAGGTACATGTCAGGAAAAAAAGAGAGCAGTTTGATATATGCAATATACATAATGTGTAGTCTTGCATATTATATGTTTAGCCTTGCTGGGTTTAAAGAATATGATCAAGTTTAGAAATAGTTTAAAAGTCATGATTTTATGGTTGCTTGATTAAACGTATTCACTGCAAAATGTTTACAGTTAATGAGCCAGGGGTTAATTTTGGCAATCACATAACCTGGCATGTATTTTGGAGAGCATAACACAACATTTCTGGTTAAATTATTAATTATGATATGTATGTATTAGAAACAAACATTTTCATAAATCATTTGTTAAAAAATCCATGTTATTATAAATAATAATAAATAATAAATAAATAATAATAATAAAGGGAAGGGTGTAAACCCCTATTGTGTTCTTTTGTGCTGTCTGTGTCCAACTGGGGAGATTTCACTTTACTTCCTATCCTAAAGATGCTACAGGAAACTATAGGAAATCTTACGGACATGAAGTTACCTTCTATCTTAGACAGTTGTCAGTGGAACGTTTGTCCCATTGGATGGTTATCTTCACCTTTTGTTCTGGTGACAACAAATTTTGGATTTTACCTTATTTTCTGCCACATGGCAGAGGACCCCAGGACAAACAGAAAGATAAGTCTACTTAACAGGGAAACAAAGAGCCAAAATAATTGACACAGGACCTAAACCTTACCCACTATCTTCAAAACTAAAGAAAATGGTTTTGTCCTATACTTTAAACTTTTGTCTATATGATGCTCCAGAACAGAAGCCTAAATTCAAAGAAGCCTGTACTGAGAGAAATGCAGAGACTGCTATTACTAACCTTAATCTGAAAGTGCTCTTTGCTTGGTTCTCTCTAATTGCTTTACTTTCTGAATCACTGGTCCAGGAAATTCATGACACAAATATAGTTAGAGCAAAGTCAAATCTCCTAAGCTTCATAATTGTTCTGAGTCAGCGACTCATCTGATCGGCCTGACAGCCATGTCATTAGCATTTTCAAAAGGAAAGGTCAGCATTGCGAACCTACATAAATCTAGAACTGCAAGTTTTGAATAATATTGACAACAACTAAATGAGAGAGTGAGCTATTAATTTGACTTCTTTCTGTAGAGAATGTTAAAAAGTATCATTTTGTTTTTAATAAAGATTTTTTAACATATAACTCCCAGTTAATTGATTATTAATCATAATTGCCTCCTAATTAATCATCCTTCCTATTTTATTTTTATATTTTATTATTATTTAAAGAATATGTTTTTATTAGGTTTTCCCATACAGAATAGCATATATAATTCCAGAGGAGACACACCCCAGAATGTTGCAGAATGAATAAGAAGTGTTTGACAGCAAGACCTACAGTATTGTATGCAGTGTGATAAGGCAAATGCAATAAAGAAGCAACAGACTAATGTTATAGGGAAGGCCATATGGGGGAAAATGTTATGGTGTTGTTACCCCACTGGACCAAAGGGCCACATAAGAGGTGTAAGAATAGAGAAAAAGGTGATGGATGGAAACAAAACAAGGGAAGTGAGGGAAAGAGAGAAGAGAAAAAGGCAGGAGGGAGAAAGAGAGTTGGATAAAGAAATCATGGAAGAGTAGTATCAGATGCCCTAAGGGGGAAAAATGGAAAACCCAAAAGCTCTATGAAGGTGATTGTCTTTACTGTAAAATACTTTTAGGCTTTGCTGATCACAGGTGGACAACTCGAATGCTCAATGGAGGTGATTTACTAGGGGGAAATCTGATGTTCACATTTTGAAAGGGAATTTCCCTATAACTCAGTGATTGAGGTGAAGCTCTGCTGATTTATATAATTCAATCATGTGCAAGCAAGAATACAGTTTGTTTTTTCCTTGCACATATTTGGGTATTCTGTGCAAAGTGAATTTTCGCCAAATGTACTAAAGTAAGAGAAAATTCCCTTGAAAAGTGAACAGCCCATTTGCCTCTTAGTAAATCAATTCTCTTGTGTTCATGTACGTATGTAGTGTAATGGTCATAAAGTCAGGACGTCAACTCCCCCAAATGTTGGAAGTAGGTGAATTTGAAGAGCCATTTTTTCATCTTTGAGGCACATGTAGTTTTTCCCGATGTCTCTGAATAACTGACCTGGCAAGTAGTTAGAAAAAGCAAAGAAAGCCTTATTTTTCTGAGATGGAACCTCTGCACCTGTGAATGACCTCTTTGTTTATGGCAAAGATGTGGGACCAAATATGCTGAATCAGGTTTCCTAAAATCACAGGCATCAGACCCACATATGAAGATATAGCCCAGTCTAATTGAATAGTCCCAAAGCAGTCTGGGAGAAGAAATACAAGCAGGAAAGAAAGATTGTAAAGGTCAATATTTGGACTTTACCCATGGCAAGGAGACAAGTGACATAAGCATTGTGTGCTGTCTATGTCAACCCATATTTTATCTTTTGTGGAAAAATCTATCTAAGATATGGGTTGCAGATTTATTGTAGAGGGAAACAAATGAGAAGCCTAGCTCCCCAGAACGTTTCCATTGTGTCAGACTTTTATAGCTCAATCGTGGTGAAGGGAGTGTCCAGATGTAGCACAATTGTGCTGACTTAAACGTCATAAAACACTTTGTGAGACAGAGATCAGTATGCTTTAAAAAGCGTACAGCATGCAGGGTAGGATACTAATTTTAAAGAATGTTAAATGTCCAAACCAGGAGTGTTTTTAGTTTGACCACTCTTTGAGTCTGTTGAGCGTTGAACATTGGAAGGTTCTTAGGTTTATAATGGTGCATGTGGTCTACAGATTTGCAATAGTATTTGATAGCTTTAGAAGCCCGCTGAAAAAATAAATTATTTATGAGATGTTACCTTAGGGAGGGGAATGTCAAGTGGAAGTGATTTAAATGTATCTATGTAACTATGTAAGTGTGTTGACCTTGAAGTTACTAAACAGTCCAAAGATGGAAAACTCTTGTAGGATGTTAGGAAATGCTATTTTTTTATGTCACCTTAGTATTGTTGCTTTCAATCTGGTGTGTGCAGTGTTACCTAATATGTTTAACTCAATAGTTGTTTTTGTACGTTTGTGATGTGTGTGTATGTTGAGGAAGGGGGCCTTAAAAAATGTGCTCTTTTTATTCTTTATTGTCTTAATATAACTGATAAGCCCTCTATGTGATACATGAGCATAAAGTATATGGAGTGACAGCTTCTGTTTAGTGAGACATCAGGGGTCTATTAGGCCTCTAATGTCTTCCTTGCACTCTATTAAAACTAAACAAGCACAAATCATGCTTCCCCAGCCACAGCAGTAGGGGAATGACAACTATGAAACCCAAAGTGAAGAAATGCTTGCTGCTTCATTTACCAGAAGGACGATCTGTGAATAAGCATCAGTCAATGTTTGCTTATGCCCCTTTGCTCTTCCTGCCAAAACCCACAATGGCCCTCCTGGGCCTGCAAGAGGAACAGTAGAGCTTAAAATACATGGCAGGAGGTGGTCAAGCAGAGGTGGAATATTGCAGGGTGTATGAAAGTGATCTGGCAGACTTACAGTCACCCAATCACTTTCATCCAAAAGCCAATCAGTTAGCTTAACAAGTGTGAAAACAGTCCTGGCTTCTCAGTTGGCTTAACACGTGTGAAAACAGTCCTGGTTTCTATAGCAGCTGAAAGTGTGCTTAAAAGCATGTGCTGTTGCTAACATAAACCTTACATTGGTGGTAGTGAAAGGGCTAATTGTCAGATTTTTGTGGAGTGGACAGCCCTTACACATACCGTTACATATCAGCACTGGCTCAGATAGAAAATTTATTTTTTTCGGATGGTGAGTTAAAGAGAAACGTGAATTGATCAAGTGGGTATAGACGATGTATATTTGTTTGGGTATTTCATATAGCAATCCCAGTAAAGGCTATTAATGCTTGTTCAGCATCTAGAAAAAAGGAGACAAATGCAGCGTTTCTGTTTAGTAGCATAGTAAATAAAGGTAATGTTCCTGATAGTGCTATCCCACGCTTTCCTCAAGGGGATGAACCTATCTGTTCTATGTGAATTAGGGATCGTATTTTGGAATAAATCTTTTGGTCCATGTCAATCCGAACATTTGGGCACTAGTTAGAACATCATGTGGGAAGCTTTTGATTATTAGGAATCAAGGCAGCGTATGCCTCTAGTACATGATTAGGCAAAGGTGTCTGAGGTGAGATGGCATTAAAAAGACTCTTCATAATGGGTGAGAGGTCCTCTTTAAAATGTTTGTAGAAGGCATGTGTGAATCTTTTGGGGCCTGGGCTTTTGAATTTCAAGGGGAGTAAAGAGGGCTGACAGGGCATTAATGAAAGAACTAGGTAAAGAAGGAAGTTTGGTGGACTTGATGTATTCCTGGTGCCTAGTCTGGTAGTAAGGCAGGAGGATGTCTCTGTAATGGTAACAGATATTATACAAAGCTGTATAATATGCATGGAATGTTAAGGCCATAGGTGTGAGCAGACCATGGCATTAGGGTGTGCACCCAAAGCTCAAACACACGTGTGTGTGTATGGATATATATATATATAAAAAATATATTATAAAAAAATATTTTATTTTATTTTTTATTATTTATATTTTTTATTTTTTATTTATATTATTTTTTTTATTTCTTTTTTATCATAACTTTTTTTTAACATTTCTTCTATTTTTTACAATTTAATTAATTAATCAATTAATTAATTAATTAATACTATATTATTATTATTATATGATTTTTTTAGGAGCTCCATTGGGGGGCTTTGGTGACACATCAGAGGTCTAAATATATATTTTTTATTATTTTTATAAAAAAAATATTTTATTATTTTTTTTTTATTATTTATATATTTTTTTGTATTTATATTATTTTTTACAATTTTATTTAATAATATATTATTATACAATTTTTTAGGAGCTCCATTGGGGGGTGGCTTTGGTTTGATATCAGAGGTCTAAACAGACCCCTGATATCTCACTTTTAAGACAGAGATTCCCCAGTCCCTTCTTCCGCAGCCAAACAGCTGGGGGAATCTGTGCAGCACAGCATGATTAGGGTGTGCCCAGGCACACCTGGCACACCCTGTGCGCACGCCTATGGTTAAGGCTATGTCACAGGGACTTTGATCAACATTTCCCTCGGAGGTCACAACTTTAGTGATGAAGGTTCAATATTGTTCAGCAGAGTACACAATGAAAGGGGGGGGGACACAGGGAAGGGAAGGGAGTGCTGCTCACCCCTGATGATCAAAACAAAAAAGGAAAGGATTCCCCAAGTGGGGTTTTTTTGGCAGCAAAAAAAAGGAAGGTAGAAGGCCAATAAATATAAAAATAGATAAATTTTATTGTACAAAAGTAGCTTCAACACACTGGTTAAAAAGATGAGCTCCAATACAGAGTGTTTACAAATCACATGACACTCAGCACATACAATGTAAGCACATATTCATAACAACATTGCATATGTGTTGACAAATATCAGAATTGTAGACCTGACGCGTTTCGACCTATATATTCCAGGTCTTCTTCAAAGGTCAATCTGCTAAAATTATACCACAAGGGTGCATATGTCAAAAATTAAATATGTATATTTGAAAACAGGTATACCACATATTGATATGGCATAATTACCCAATGATGAGTGTCCTAGAGCAAGAAGCTTTCTGTCAGGGAGGTCCCCTTAAAATCAAAGAGTTGCCTGTTCACCTTTCCCCAGAGGTCCCATGGCACCACCGCCGCAGCCCCCAATCCCAGGGGAAGGTCCCAAAGATGTGGCTTACAAGAGATCACACTGTAAAACGCCCCCTATCTAAAGGCACGGACTCCTCGGTCGATCAGATGGGGAGGACACCTGCAGCAACAACCCAGGAAGGAAAAAACAGTTCGAAATGATATACATTAATATGCACTCCAACGTTGAGTCTGAGGAATGTATATGTGTATGTATATGGCTGCCATGCCCCCCAGCACGGTCTCCCTAGAGCGGTCCCATCGGATGGGGCGTCTGCACCTGTTACCAATCAACCCTCGTCGGATACACGCCCTAAATCAAGGGCATATATATCTTCCCATCCTTTTCCAGACTACACTGAGTACCTTTCTGTCCAGCTGGTGGCTTCCTTTGCAGTTTCACTTTGTAAGTACACTATTATGATAATATGTTCTCGCACTGTTGTTGTCCTGTATACAATACTTGGTCTATTACAATGACCATACATACAATTTAAATACTTGAATGTATACAATATCTCTCTATTTTATACTTTCAGACTTGCTAAATGCTAACTTGGCTGGGCGCTTATTGAGCCTGTTCAAGGTTGTGACCAATCCCGATGGGACCGCTCTAGGGAGACCGTGCTGGGGGGCATGGCAGCCATATACATACACATATACATTCCTCAGACTCAACGTTGGAGTGCATATTAATGTATATCATTTCGAACTGTTTTTTCCTTCCTGGGTTGTTGCTGCAGGTGTCCTCCCCATCTGATCGACCGAGGAGTCCGTGCCTTTAGATAGGGGGCGTTTTACAGTGTGATCTCTTGTAAGCCACATCTTTGGGACCTTCCCCTGGGATTGGGGGCTGCGGCGGTGGTGCCATGGGACCTCTGGGGAAAGGTGAACAGGCAACTCTTTGATTTTAAGGGGACCTCCCTGACAGAAAGCTTCTTGCTCTAGGACACTCATCATTGGGTAATTATGCCATATCAATATGTGGTATACCTGTTTTCAAATATACATATTTAATTTTTGACATATGCACCCTTGTGGTATAATTTTAGCAGATTGACCTTTGAAGAAGACCTGGAATATATAGGTCGAAACGCGTCAGGTCTACAATTCTGATATTTGTCAACACATATGCAATGTTGTTATGAATATGTGCTTACATTGTATGTGCTGAGTGTCATGTGATTTGTAAACACTCTGTATTGGAGCTCATCTTTTTAACCAGTGTGTTGAAGCTACTTTTGTACAATAAAATTTATCTATTTTTATATATATTGGCCTTCTACCTTCCTTTTTTTTGCTGCCAAAAAAACCCCACTTGGGGAATCCTTTCCTTTTTTAGCAGAGTACACAATAAACTTACTTGATTTATTACTATACTCATGGATTGATCCAAGAAAGAAGCATCTGCAACAGACTTGAGATTGATCCAGCAATTTGTAATTTGGATTTCCTAAATCATATAGTATTTACCAAGATCCCAGGTATGTTTGTGGCCTTGCTATGATTTATTATTATCAAGAAAGAGATAGGTGGAATTTTGTAAAGACTTCTCTTTTTTTAATAAGGGCGCTATAAGCTATTATGGAAAACTTCTAATATACATTAATGCCGCGCACACATGATTGGACATTCCGACAACAAAATCCTGGATTTTTTTCCGACGGATGTTGGCTCAAACTTGTCTTGCATACACATGGTCACACAAATGTTTTTGGAAATTCCGAACGTCAAGAACACAGTGATGTACAACACGTACGATGAGCCGAGAAAAATTAAGTTCAATAGCCAGTGCGGCTCTTCTGCTTGATTCCGAGCATGCGTGGAATTTTGTGCATCAGAATTGTCTACACACACTCGGAATTTACGACAACGGACTATGTTGTCGGAAAATTTGAGAACCAGCTGCCAAAGTTTTGTTTTTTGAAATTCCGACAGCAACTGTCCGATGGAGCCTACACACGGTCGGAATTTCCAACAACACGCTCACATCGAACATTTGTTGTCGGAAATTCTGAGCGTGTGTATGTGGCATTAGTGTTTTTCATGTAATGGGGAGTGGGGTGGTGTCTGTTTAATGGTCTGTGAGAAACTTTGAAATAGTCTGAGAAGTAGACATTTGTACGGCAATGTTCATTAGCACTTGTTGAATGCAAAGGTGGCTGACATCTTAGGTGTATTTAGGATGCGCAACACCTATTGTGAGTGCTCCAATAGTAAATTAAACAATAAGTAAATACTATTTAGTAAATACCACTACTATAAATCCACAAAAATGTTAAAAATACCCCAATCTCAATGTTGCATTAATAAAATAATGATACATGCACCCATTTATTGTACATTGATAAGTTACAATAACACTTATCCTTAAAGTAATAAAAATAATACACCTCACATAAACATGTCTATCACATAAGTCCCTTCAGTCTCCTGTGGGTGGCGCCATCCACTTTCACGTGGGGGGTCCTCTACGGCCTCCGATAGTGGGTAAGGTGTGTGGCGTCGGCTCCAGTCGCAGTCAGTGTAATGATTTTGCTGGTTGTGACTGGGGTTGATGTCGTGTGTGTCGTCTGGGGGTGGGGGCTGCGGGGGGTCCCTTGTCCTGGGGGCTCTTGCACTGGTCATTGTGCGGGGGTGGATAGCACTGCCGGGGGAGGGGTGTTGGGTGTGCCGTGCACTGGTGAGCTCTTTTTTTCTGGCTTTCTGGTGGGAGGATACAGACTTTTCATTATCCTATATTACAATCAATAATACTTATGTCAGCTGCTGTTATTTTTCATGTACCCCACTAATTGAGTGCGGATATCACCCCCTGTTATTTACCATATGTTATACCATATAGCATATAAATATATAATTTAGCTTGATAAAAACATAAGTCCCTTCAAATGTGCCTTCTTCAAAGTAATGAAAAATCCTCCACATGCATCAACGGCACAAGTGAGTCTCACCACCATTTATTATGTGCTCTCACCTGAACTTGTGGACCTATTAGTGTAAGCAATGTCTTACAGTCTTTTGTTGGAAAAGTGGGGCCTGAGGAAGACTTAAAGTGATTGTAAATGATCACCTTGTAAAACAACCCATTCAGTTTAAAATAGAAATGAAAGGCAAAACATTTTTTTATACATATAAAAAATAAAAATAAAAATACATTTTTCCACTTTTTTTTTATAAGTGATCACATTCCCTCTGTTCTCAGCTGCATAAGAGCTAGGGGAAGGAGAAGCAGCAGCACACTAAGCTTCCCAGTGAATGGCTGAGCAGCGGAGGCATGTCAGGACAAGTTTGATCATTGGATGAGAGCTGGCAGAGTTCCCAGCATAGCTAGAGAACTGACAACGGTGTGCTCTCCTGCTTGGTGGGGTCAGTTTTTAATAGCTAATCAGAGGGACTGACAGGAATACCAGGGATTTCACACAAAGGAAGCAACACAAAGAGAACAAGATACTTTCTCATACAATTACATTGTACAGCAGGCACATATCAGGGATATGAAGTATTGGGGTAACAAACGCTTTAATGTGAGTTTCTTAAGGAAGATGATTTGTTTTTGTCGCTTGTGCATGCGGTGAAGTACCTGAGATCACTTGTGAGGGCTTTTAAAGCTCTGGACATTGTGCGTTCCAAAATGGATATGAACCATAATACCATTGGTGCAACATAAAAGCATAGGCCTGGGGAGAACTATGTTCTGTAGGCACTTGGAGAAAAAATTTGAAAAAGGAAAGGAGAGAAGAAGTTAGAGAGGTTCTTGACCATGTAAGGTGTAACATAGATCAACTGAGATTATACAAAAGGGTCAAGCCCAAAAACGGCAAAAGGAGGAACAAGCAATAGCCTCAGAACTAGAATATGTAAGACCGAGGTCATAGGAGTATATGGGGATACCAACAAAACTCAAGGGACAGGTGAGAAAGCGAAATGGGTGAGGAGGGTCCATTGGTGAGGGGGAGTATAGATGAGGGGGAGTATATGTAGTAGAGATGGGTCGAATATCCCCCTGTTCGGTTCGCAGCAAAACTCCCGAACAGGGGAAAAGTTGTAACACGAACAACGAACCCCATTGAAGTCTATGGAAGTCCAACGGGAAAAATCAAAAATGCCCATTTTGAAGGCTTACTGTATATGCAGATAATTAGCCATAAAAGGGGTATGGGGTCCATATACTGCCCTGGGGGACATCTATCAATGCAAATTAAAAAAATAAAAACAATATTTTTCTCATGATCAGTGATTTTAGTGATGCTTAAAGTGCAACTATAAAAATGAAACATTCCTTTAAATTTAGTGCCTGGGGGGTCCCCTTAGTCTTCCTGTAAAGTGGAGCATCTGTAGCATGCATAGAACATACTGCAGCAAAAATGACAAAAAAAAAGTCAAATCACATTTAAATTGACTCATGGTTGCAATTGCCGGAACCTGGCTATTGAAATAAAAAATAGAGAAAAAAACGGCGGGGGTCTGATATGGATTTTAAGGGGAACACCACACCAAAATGTTTTTTTAAAACAGCGTACTATCCCCAAAACTCCATACCAGACCTTTATCTGAGCATACAGTGCCCCCCTCCTGAACCTTACCAGGCCACACGCCCTTAACATGGGGGATGCTTTGGGGCAGGGGAGCTCTGCCCCGCCACCCCAAAGCACCTTGTGCCCATGTTGTGACATCACGGGCTGGTGCATGCTGTGTCCGTGACATCTCAAGGGGCCGTGCCACCAGGTGACATCGACAGGTGGCCCCATCCTTACCTCTATAAGAACTGTCAAACAGCAGAGGAGGCATTCGGCAGTCGGCCGTCAATAAAGGAAGAGGGGTTTTTTTTGTTCTTTTTCAGGTGTGGCAGGTGGCGTGATTGACAATGGATTTACATCAGCAGACACTGTTTTGTTTTTTTTTGTTTTTTTATTAAAGGAATTGTCAAAAACTGTCTGTGTGTGTGTGTTTTATTACTTTTTGACACTTATTTGGTGAATAGTTAGGGGTACTATGTACCCCATACTCATTCACATGGGGGATATGGGGCCCCATTGTTAGAGGGGGCTTCCAGATTCTAATAAGCCCCCTGCCTGCAGACCCGCACAACCACAGCCCAGAGTTGTGAGGAAATGACCCTTGTCCCCATCAACATAGGGACAATGTGCTTTGGGGTAAAGCACCCCCATGTTGAGGGCATGTGGCCTGGTATAGTTCAGGAGGGGGGGGGGCGCTCGCTCATCCCCCTTTCCTGAGCTGCCTGGCTGCATGCTCAGATAAGGGCCTGGTACAGCATTTGGGGTTATACCACGCATTTTTTTCTTTAGATTTTGCCACGGGGTTCCCCTTAAAATCCATACTCATGTCTATTCTTTTTTTTTTTAAATATTTTTTTACCAGCAATTTTTTTTTATACCAGCTGTCAGTGGGGAAGCCCATTTACAGCTGATGGCTCATAAGTACGCAGTGGCCGGCTTCTTGGCCTCATTCCTTAACAACCAACCTTTACAGAATACACTGTGCAGCATGCAGTGCATTGCAGGGCGTTTGGCAGGGCGAACACCCGCGAAACACCCTACAAATTCGTGTGTTCTCCCCAAATGGGGCGAACAGCCAATGAAATCCTCCTGGGGCCGAACTGTTCACCTGACATGAATATGTAGGACTCAAGCTAAACCTGGTACACTCTTCTATCAAGTGTGGACACTGTGAGTAAAAAGCAGAGAAAATGAGGCATATAGCAGTGGGGATTCAAGAACTGAGACTCTGGCACCCCCAGGCTGTTGGAGATGCCTTTTGGTCTCAGGAGAGTGAGAAGTGGGTATAATTATGTTTATATACCACTGCATTAGGAGCAGGTAAATCAGTAAAGAAGTAAAGTAAGATGTGTAACCAGCATGATAGAAGAAGTAGTGTCTACACATCTTGAGCACCCACTTGTCCCTTACCCCATGAAGGATTCATAAAGGATCAAGCCCATCCTGTCAGAAGCAAAGCTCAGCCCCATGAAAAATCCCCATGAAAAATCTTTTGGTGTAGAGTTCATGACATGTGGGAACACCCAACAAAGCAAATTACCCCTTTATCAAGTTATATGGAAGGTATACATTAAGACTATGTTTGTGGATACTGGCTCTGTGGGATTGAAATATCCTACCAGGCCAAGTGGAAGAACCAATGGCAAAATGGAGAGTAATACACAGATCCCCAGGGCCTGCAAGGCAGCCATGGAAAATCTACAGAACTCAAGTGAAGGAGTGGGTGTGGGAATAAACATAGGGTGGCTTGATCCTATTCCACAGATGCAGTGAACTGACAAGGTCAGGGATAGGGACATACATTATATCCCCAGGGAACAGGGCATAAAGTACAGTAAAATAACAAAAGTGAAATGCAGTGTGTAAAGACGCAAAGAAGGACTGCCCTGAAAAAACACAGTTCACGTTTGGAAAGGGGAAAAAGCTAATTTCAGTGTGATATAATTGCATAACTCTAGGAGAGTGACTGTGAGAGTGTCCTACCTTGTATAAGAACAGAGACCATACAAGATCTACCCTGAGCATCCTGAGGTAGCATAGGCACACATATAACACAAATGGTGTAAAAATCAACACAAAGTCCCACAAAGTAGGTAATAAGAGATGGTAGGACTTCACAGCTATCTGCCAGCAGGAGCTGACATTCATGTAGGCAGGGAAAAGTCCAATAGTCACCTCAACCCCCCCCCCCCCCCCCAAAAAAAGTATATAAAGTACTCAGATAGTGCTCAATTGTGCAGCAAGTTTGAAAATGACTGGCTAAGCTATTGCTAGACTTGCCAGGCTTCACACGTTTGTTGCACAATTGCAGCAAGCCCACATTGAATGACTCCAGATCAACTTTCTTTACAAAGATTCTGCAAGTCTGCTGCAATTTCTGGTTCAGCTATGTTTTGCAATAGTCATCCCACCACAGGGGTCACTGTGACTTGCAGAGCTCTTGCTGTAGATTCACCACTGGAACTTTGCTCCTGTTAGAGACTTGTCATGCAAATTTGCTACAAATTGGAAAAGTGTCAACTAGAACTTGTGCTTCAAGTACTCTGCAAGTGTACAACTTGCCAGTGTAAATGTGCAGCAAGTTAACAGACTTACAATTCAACACTGCCACAAATTTGTGTCAAGTTATCTTTGCTCTCTGGGTACATAACAGCTATATAACTAGAACATATGAGTTACAGTTATGTTACAGATACTCCATGCTGCAGAGGTAGGTGAATAGGCAGCTTCTAAGGGGTCGATTGTGAAACTGAGACTGATGGTTCTGGTGGTGATGGGATGAGGAAGTCATCTTTTGCCACTGTTCAGGCAGAGCAAGTGGGAACCATACAGGTGGATTTGGTCGGGCCACGGCTCCAGTTCCACAGTAATGAGGCTTAGGGCCTTCAGGAATTCAGAGAAGTCAGTATTGGATCAGAAAAAAATGTGCCTTCTCATTCTACCTCACCAACAGATGGAATGAAAAACCCCACTGACAAACAATGCCTGTATCCTGTAGTGGGGATGGAAATGGCCGATTGACTAGAGCTCTGACTTTTTCTTGTCGTACTGCACTCCATAACTAGTGAGTGAAGGGCAATGATAGTGGTAACTCAGTGTTGTCTCCTTCTAGGTGCTGGAGCCCTCTCACTTGTGTCTGCTCTTGGCCTTAGGCAAGCCATGCCCTCATTCTTCCCTCATAATTGTAGAGTCATTAAATAAGGGACATGTTGCAAAATAAAATAGGTATCCTGAATCTATTGTAACACTTATGCCGCGAACGCCCGGTCAGACTTTCCGACGGGAAATGTTCGATGTGAGCTTGTTGTCGGAAAGTCCGACCGTGTGTATGCTCCATCGAACATTTGCTGTTGTAATTTCCACACACAAATGCTTGAGAGCAGATTCTCAAATTTTCCGCCAACAAAACTTGTTGTTGTAAAGTCCGATCATGTGTACACAAGTCCGTCGCACAAAAGTTCACGCATGCTCTGAATCAAGAAGAAGGAGCCGCACTGGCTATTGAACTTCCTTTTTCTCTGCTCATCGTACGTGTAGTACGTCACCGTATTCTCACGTTCGGAATTTTGGGCCAACATTTGTGTGACCGTGTGTATGCAAGTTTGAGCCAACATCCTTCGGAAAAAAAATCCATGGTTTTGTTGGCGCAAAGTCCGATCGTGTGTACGCGGCATATTTGTTTAATAGTTAACACAGTTAAAACTGGAAAAGTATTTTTTTAAATAGTTTTCCTTTAAAATGCAGAAAAATATAATAATTATTGGAAGAAATAACACCAAAAGAAAACCTTGTGTCTTACTGAAGCCATAAAATGCATTACTTCAGTAATTAGGTAGTGACAAAGTTATTGCTAAATGAAAAGCACATAGCCAAAATGTAAACTTTGCTTGCTCCTAAGCATAAGGTGTATCATCTCTAGTCCTAAAGTGGTTAATAAAATTTCATCTGATCTACTTTTAGGATAACCAGGCATTTAGTTCTTGTTATGGCAATGAATGAAGTACCTCCCACCCTTGAAAAGTCTTAGGAGAAAGCTTAATTTACTGGGTTGGATTTTCCAGGCTGGTTATTAATGCACCAATTAGATGAGCAGATGAGGATGGTGTCATTTGATTGCTTAGACATACATAATGCAACAGCAACAATAAAAAATATTTGAACTAAACTAGCCTATACTAGTGAATGACTAACCTATCCAGTGACATTAAATATTGATTATATTTAATGCTGCAGCTTATTATATTATGGTGTTTGCCATTATGTGAAAACAATGCTTTAATGGCATAATGCAATAACCCATGGTGGCCAATCAGATTTTTTGTTTTTCTTAGGTCAAACTAAGATGAATGTATTACTATGCATCATTTCATTCATTTCCACATTTGTATTTTCAGTGAATGCACTTAAAGGGGCATATTTACAAAGTAGTAAATGTGACTGTGACTTTCACCAAATGCATACTGCTGAGCTGATTAGGGATGAGCCGAACACCCCCCTGTTCAGTTCGCACCAGAACATGCGAACAGGCAAAAAATTTGTTCGAACACGCGAACACCGTTAAAGTCTATGGGACACGAACATGAATAATCAAAAGTGCTAATTTTAAAGGCTTATATGCAAGTTATTGTCATAAAAAGTGTTTGGGGACCTGGGTCCCCAAAAAACCGTCGTTGGGTCCCCCCAAAAATCCATACCAGGCCCTTATCTGAGCATGCAACCTGGCAGGCTGCAGGAAAAGAGGGGGGTACGAGAGAGCGCCCCCCCTCCTGAACCGTACCAGGCCACATGCTCTCAACATTGGGAGGGTGCTTTGGGGTAGCCCCCCAAAACACCTTGTCCCCATGTTGATGAGGACAAGGGCCTCATCCCCACAACCCTGGCCAGTGGTTGTGGGGGTCTGCGGGCGGGGGGCTTATTGGAATCTGGAAGCCCCCTTTAACAAGGGGACCCACAGATCCCGGCCCTCCCCCTGTGTAAAATGGTAAGGGGGTACCGCTACCATTTCACTAAAAAACTGTCAAAATGTTAAAAATGACAAGAGACAGTTTTTGACAATTCCTTTATTTAAATGCTTCTTCTTTCTTCTATCTTTCTTCTATCTTCTATCTTTCTCCATCTTCTTCTTCTTCTGGTTCTTCTGGATCTTCTGGTTCTTCCTCCAGTGTTCTCGTCCAGCATCTCCTCCGCGGCGTCTTCTTCCCTTCTTCTCCTCAGCCGTTCCGCATCCATGGCATGGAGGGAGACTCCCGCTCTTTTCTTCATCTTCTTCTCTTCATCTTCTTCTTGTCAGGTCACCTAGAGGCTGGGCTAGAGCTAGAGCATAGATTCCCCAGGGTGCGGAGTCTAAGAGCCAGCAGGTATTAACCAGAGCCTTTAATGGTAAGGATGGACTGCGCTGCAGTCTGGCTCCAGGTCGCGGCCCCCAGGGTCTCACAGCTCACGCTCACGGTAGACTACAGGAGAAGAGGAAGGAGGCAGCAGGGAAAGTAAGGGACAAGCCAAGGTCGGGGCCACAAGCAGACAAGGATAACAGAGTACACGCCAAGGTTCAGGGTCACAGGCAATCAGGGATTGTCGGGAACACGCCAAAGGTCAGGGTCACGAGCAGACAGGAATAGTAAGAACAGGCCACAGTCGGTAACAGGAATCAGATGTAGGAAACACAGCAAGTACACACAGAGGCTAACACACAATGGTTGATCAGCACTGCTGGCTTAGAGTGCACAGGTTAATATAAGGTTCCCTGATAGGGCCTGGGGTGGGGCCATGCTTAGAGGAGAGGTTACAAAAGCAGTCAGGTGAGGGTCAGCTGGTCTCTAGAGATGAACACATGGAGACAGGTATGCTGATCAACAAACTCTATTGCATAACCATGACAGTACCCCCCTCTTAAGACCTCCCCCTCCCCGCCTGTGCCCAGGCTTAAAGGAAAACTCCAGATGGAACATCCTCAATAGACGAGGAGCAAAGACCTCAGATGCAGTGACCAGGACCTCTCCTCAGGACCAAATCCTTCCCAATGTACGAGGTACTGAAGAATGCCTTTACGGAGGCGGGAATCCAAAACTTGACTAACCTCGTACTTTAGATTATCCTCAGAGGCCGGAACCGAGGTAAGGAGAGGACGAAAGGACTTATTGAGGACTAAAGGCTTTTTAGAAATGGGTAAGGGCACGAGAAGACCATGAGCAGGGTCCCCCAGACCCTTAAAGATGTGCTGGACATCCAACACAGGACCATCAGACTAGGTAGAGGTCAGTGGATCCCTGAGGTCAGGTTGGTTAAAAGGTGACGTGTCACAAGAGTTAAGCTGGATAGCTGGAACACAAACAGAATGCAGAGAGCCCTGAACAAAAGATTGAAAACCCCACCTGGCCGAATGAGGCAGTCTATCCAAAGGATGGATTGAGCCTCTTAAACAGGTTTGAACGGACGTAGTAGCAGTAGGGTGAGGCCAGGTTACAGAAGGTCCTGAACAAGAAGCAGGAAGCTCACTGGGCATAGGCTGGACTGGTGCAGAGGCCAACTGAACAGCATTGCCAGGTGCAGCGACCACCAGAATTGCATCGCAGGGCGTAGCGACTGTGGAACTGGTGGACGAGTCAGCCTGGGTGTGTGTCCAAGGGGGTCCAGGGACAGGCAAAGGGAAATGGCCATGCAAACTGGAGTGACTGATCGGCTCAGGTTCACAGGTAGGCTCCTCATCCAGAGTGCCACACGACCCAGAGAGTGCCTCAGGCCGACTATTGCAGGAGACATTCCAGAAATCGCTATACGCATTGGGAAGAGCAGAAGATACTGGGATGGTGGCAACAGGAGGATTCTCTTTTGGGGTAACCTTGAGTAGGCAGGAGGAGGAACCCCAAGTCAAGATCTGTCCAGCAGTCCAGTCAACATGTGGAGAATGGAGCCGTAACCAAGGAAGACCTAATATGATAGGAGACGAAGCCTTAGGTAAGACAAGGAAGGATATCCACTCCTGGTGGAGTGTCCCTACTGACATCCTAACAGGGAGGGTCTGGAAGCAGATAGGGCCCACTGGGAGAACAGTGCCATCAATCGCCAAGACCACCAATGGTGTTGTAAGGGGCAAATGGGTAAGTCTCATGGAAGACGCAGTTCCCCAGTCCGTGAAATTGTCAGCGGCTTCGGAATCTAGATGTGCCGAGACCGAACAAGAGGGAGCGCCAACATGAAGGAACACAGAAAGAAGAAGACGAGAAGGTGAAGATGATACTTCAGGGTCTAATACTCCACCTTCCAGATGTATTAGCCCCGATCGTTTTTCTGGATGAAGAGAACAAGTATCACGAAAATGACCTTTGACGCCACAGTAGAGGCACAGGCCCAGAGTTCTGCGCCTAGTGCGTTCTTTGGGAGATAACTTGGTCCGGCCCAGCTGCATAGGTTCCTCAGCAGGCAGGAGGTGATCCTCGGAATGAAGAGAAGGGACATGGAGCTCAGGCTGCCTAAAGAACGGGGAGTGCTGGCGTCTTTTTTCCAGGGCCCTCTCCTGAAAGCGAATATCGATCTGGTTACACAAGGTGATGACACCATCCAGATCAGCAGGGAGAGATCTTCCTGCCAATTCATTCTTCACTCTATCAGAGAGGCCATGTAAAAAGGTTGCAACTAGGGCCTCATTATTCCAACTCAGCTCAGCAGTCAAAGTACGAAAATGAAGAGCATACTGTCCCACAGAAGCGGACTCTTGACGGAGATGTAAAAGGGTGCTGGCCGCTGAGGAGACACGACCCGGTTCTTGAAAGATATTCCGAAAAAGTTTCAAGAAATCAGACAGGGTAGAAACCACTGGATCATTTAGATCCCACAGAGGCGCAGCCCAGGCTAACGCCTCGCCGGACAGGAGGGATATAATATAGGCTACCTTTGCCTGATCTGACAGGAAGTTTTGGGGCTGAAGCTCAAAATGAATTGTGCACTGGCTAAGGAACCCCCTGCAGGCCTTGGAGTCCCCAGAGAAACGGGCCGGAGCTGGCAGATGTAATGAATGTGTGGCTGCAACTGGTGCGATAGGTGCAGCAGCAGATAGCGGTTGAGGTTGTTGAACCGGGGATCCTAATGAGGCCTGAACCTGTTCAAAACGGGATGCCAAATCCTGAAGGAATCGCATCACCTGGGTCTGATGCGATTCCTGGGTCTCAAGTCTGCGAACTAAGCCCTGCAACGGATCATCTGCGGGTAGCGGCACATCAGCCGGGTCCATGGCTGATCAAACTGTCAGGTCACCTAGAGGCTGGGTGACAGATGCACACCGTTGGGATCAGGAGTGCACCGCAAGGTAGTGGACCCTACGGCTGACTGCTGCGGATTGAACCCTGGGAGGTTCAGGAAGCAGGTCTACTGGATCACTGACACAGATCCCACTGAGAGCTAGAGCATAGATTCCCCAGGGCGCGGAGTCTAAGAGCCAGCAGGTGTTCACCAGAGCCTTTAATGGTAAGGATGGACTGCGCTGCAGTCTGGCTCCAGGTAGCGGCCCCCAGGGTCTCACAGCTCACGCTCACGGTAGACTACAGGAGAAGAGGAAGGAAGCAGCAGGGAAAGTAAGGGACAAGCCAAGGTTGGAGCCACAAGCAGACAAGGACAACAGAGTACACGCCAAGGTTCAGGGTCACAGCAAACAGGGATGGTCGGGAACACGCAAAAGGTCAGACTCGCCCCCCTCTGACGCACGGTGACTTTACGGGACTTCCCTGTGGCGTCACGGGGAATGCTATAAGATACAAGAAAGAAGAAGCATTTAAATTGTCATTTGTCACTTGTCATTTTTAACATTTTTGACAGTTTTTTAGTGAAATGGTAGGGGTACCCCTTTACCATTTCACACAGGGGGGAGGGCCGGGATCTGGGGGTCCCCTTGTTAAAGGGGGCTTCCACATTCCGATAAGCCCCCCGCCCGCAGACCCCCACAACCACCGGCCAGGGTTGTGGGGATGAGGCCCTTGTCCTCATCAACATGGGGACAAGGTGTTTTGGGGGGTTACCCCAAAGCACCCTCCCAATGTTGAGGGCATGTGGCCTGGTGCGGTTCAGGAGGGGGGGCGCTCTCTTGTCCCCCCCTCTTCTCCTGCAGCATGCCAGGTTGCGTGCTTGGATAAGGGTCTGGTATGGTTTTTTGAGGGGACCCCACGCCGTTTCTTTTTTTAATTTTGGCGCGGGGTTCCTCTTAATATTCATACCAGGCCCTTCAGGTCTGGTATGGAATTTAGGGGGACCCCCCACGTCATTTTTAAAAAAAAATTTGGCCGGGTTCCCCTTAATATCCATACCAGACCTGAAGGGCCTGGTATGGAATTTAGGGGGACCCCCACATCATTTTTTTTTTAAATTTTGTTTCGGGGTTCCCCTGTGGGGAATTCCCATGCAGTTTTTATTAATGAACTTCTATGTGTATTGTCGGACCGGCAATGCATTAATAGCCGCGAGTAGTTTTAAATGACTTTTTTTCCTTTGAAATGTCATTTTGCTGTCAGACTGTTCTAAACACGGGAAACATTCGCCCTTTTACAGGCATACTATAGACACCCCCCAGCTACGAAATTTAAAGGGATATTACACTTTTATTGTTTCACTGTAAGCATTATTAAAATCACTGCTCCCGAAAAAACGGCCGTTTTTAAAACTTTTTTTTGCATTGATACATGTCCCCTGGGGCCGGACTCAGGTCCCCAAACACTTTTTATGACAATACCATGCATATAAGCCTTCAAAATTAGCACTTTTGATTTCTCCCATAGACTTTTAAAGGGTGTTCCGCGGCATTCGAATTTGCCCCGAACACCCCAAATTGTTCGCTGTTCGGCGAACTTGCAAACAGCCCATGTTCGAGTCGAACTCGAAGCTCATCCCTACTGCTGATAAACCAAATGCTATCATTTAAAGCCCAGTACACACAGAAAAAAAACTGAGGAGCTCACAAGGAGTTTGCTGTACTAACTTTGCAATGTTAGTGCAGCAATCTCCCTGCTAAGCTATTGTGTTCTGAGTCTGACAGGGGGACTGCCACCCTGCCAGAGCACACTGATCAGTGCTTGCAGTTCATTGGCTGCGAGTGCTGATCAGATGCCAATTCCCTGCTTTTTTTCCAGCATGCCAATATTCTGCTCATGTGTACCAAGCTTAAGACTTGTTGTACATACTTGACCAATAAAGCTGATTCTGATTAAACACCTGCACCTGGAAGCTTCACTTGCAGTGAATATTTGGTGAAAGTTAGATCCACTGCTTCATAAATATGGCCCATAGTGTTTTTCATCTGTGTATTTGTTTCTGGCACAAAAAAAAACAAAAACATTTAGTACTTACTGTATGTTTTTTTTACATGTTTTCTCTCTAGGTTTATTCACTCAAGGGGGTACAAAAGCGATCTCTTAGACAAGATTGATACTGTATCAAATTCTACACGGTAACAAAATGTATATGCATTGTATTTAAAAACATGGTACAAGCGATAAACTTGGTTTTTAATCAGTAAAATATATTGGTCTGACTTTATGTTTCTCAGGTGCCAAAAAGGCTAAGTTTTAACATATTTCCACACAAGTCCAATTTACAGGTCTAAACCATGTAATTTTCTGTATTACCAAAGGGGCAGTCTTTTTTTCATAAAAATTAATAGTATTTATTTTTCAGTATGTTATTCTATTTGCCTAACCAAATCATATTTTAAACTGTAAATTGCACATATAATTATGGTGAACAAGAATGATTTGTTAGTTAGATGTCAATTACTAAGAAAGGTGTTCCATTTGCTGCATGTTTTGATGTGAGTCAACCTCTGAAAATCAAAATGAACTTGTTAAAGATAAATGATCAGGAATGATGAGATCTATTCAAAAACCATTTGTAATGCAATTTTTAAGGCATATTTTCAGGGGAATATATTGTTCTCAAAGAGAAACATAATTTTCTGTATTCTTTAGTTCATTAAAGTACTTTTCTAGCAGCTGTATCTTGTACCACAAAGATGTCATCACAATAGTGGGCTATATGGTGACATAAATTGTTCACATTGATAATCCTTGCACATCATTGCTGTACATAATAATATAGTAATCATGGTTGAACAAATGTGCCCCAGTTTGATTTGTGAGATTTGTCAAGCTTTTTTTTAACCTTTTACATGATTTATTGGCTTAAATACAGCAGCCATAAACATTAGAGTATAATATCTGAGAGACAATCACATGTTGTTCGATGGCTGGGCAGTATATAAGCAGCTTTATTGGGCCTGCAATGCAAGTGGGAGATTCAAGGCAGGTTTTATCTTCAAATAAACATTAGAATGTATTATCTTAGAGACAATATCCACAAATTTTATGGTGGCTGGACAGTATGTAAGCAGCTTGATTAGGCCACAATGTAGGAGGAAAAGGTGAGGCAGGTTTTATTTTCAAATAAACATTAGACTGTATTATTATTATTATTATTATTATTATTAAGATAGTCACACATATCATACAATAATGATATATTATATATTTTTTAAAAAGGCGTGGGTGTCCCGCTCAAAATCCATACCAGACCTTTACTAGAGCACGCAACCTGGCAGGCCACAGGAAAAGAGGGGGGACGAGAGAGTGCCCCCCCTCCTGAACTGTACCAGGCCACATGCCCTCAACATTGGGAGGGTCCTTCGGTTTCTCCCTCCATCTTCTTCTTCCTCTGGTTCTTCCTCCGATCCTCTGCTTCTTGCTCCGGTGTTCTCGTCCAGCATTTTCCTCCGCGGTGTCTTCTTCCCTTCTTCGTTCTCGGGTCACTCCGCATCCATGATGGAAGGCTCCCGCTGTGGGATGCTTCTATGTGGGCCTGGTATGGAATTTAGGGGGACCCCCGCAACCATTTTTTTTTTTAAATTTTGGTTCAGGGTTCCAGTATGGGGAAATCCCATGCCGTTTTTTTCAATTAACTTTTATGTGTATTGTCGGACCGACAATTCATTAATAGCCGTGAGTAGTTTTAAATTACTTTTTTCCTTTGAAATGTCATTTTGCTGTCAGACTGTTCTAAACACGGGAAACATGCGCCCCTTTACAGGCATACAGTAGACACCCCCCAGGTACAAAATTTAAAAGAATATTACACTTTTATTGCTTCATTTTAAACATTATTAAAATCACTGCTTCCGTCCGTTTTTAAAACTTTTTTTTGCATTGATCCATGTCCCCTGGGGCAGGACCCAGGTCCCCAAACACTTTTTATGACAATAACTTGCATATAAGCCTTTAAAATTAGCACTTTTGATTTCTCCCATAGACTTTTAAAGGGTGTTCCGCGGCTTTCGAATTTGCCGTGAACACCCCAAATTGTTCGGCGAACTGGCGAACAGCCGAACTCAAAGCTCATCCCTAATGACTAGTAAATCACACTACACAATGTATGCTCCAAGAAGAACACCAGAGGGATTTTGTTGCTAACCCTTGCCTCGTGGAGTCTCACCATTCTGGCTTTTTTATTGGTAACAAGATACTTCATGTGTCTTGAATCAAGAGCCCATGACATTATGTCAGCTCTCCATATATAACAATGACAAATAGCTGCTGGGAAACCCTGCCTTTTAGAATAAGGGGTTGGCACACAAGAAAGCCCTCATCCACTTTCTCACTCACAAAGCCACTTCCTTAGGCCAGGAAGTGAATATTGCTATGTGGCTGTAAATTTTTTTGTAAATCACACTATACAATGTATGCTCCAAGAAGAACACCAGAGGGATTTTGTTGCTAACCCTTGCCTCGTGGAGTCTCACCATTCTGGCTTTTTTATTGGTAACAAGATACTTCATGTGTCTTGAATCAAGAGCCCATGACATTATGTCAGCTCTCCATATATAACATTGACAAATAGCTGCTGGGAAACCCTGCCTTTTAGAATAAGGGGTTGGCACACAAGAAAGCCCTCATCCACTTTCTCACTCACAAAGCCACTTCCTTAGGCCAGGAAGTGAATATTGCTATGTGGCTGCTATGGCGGTGAATGACCGCATTTGTACACAAACCCATGTTCAACACAAACCTGAACCTCATTTCTAATGGCCAGTTCTGAACTGGCCTCAATCTCAAAACGTCAACATCAACCTTAAAATCCTAATAAAGTTTCTCTGATTTAACAATTACTATCACTTGTTTGACAGAAACTGCTCAATGTTAACCACTTGCTGACCAGGCCTTTTCTGGAACTTTTTGTTTACAACTTTAAATTAGTATTTTTTATTTACTTAGAACCTCCAAACATTAAACATTTATTTTAGCAGAGACCCTAGAGAATAAAATGGTGATTGTTGCAGTATTTTTTTTTTTTTAATAGATATTTCTTGTTAAATATATTTATTGAGTTTTCACAGAAGAAGAAATAAAAAGATACAATACATGGATACATATCAATCGTCAGAAGATCTTTGCAGTATGATAAAAAAGATAAATAAATAAGTTAATAAATTAAAGTAATTTTAGAGATATCTTACAACCATATTTACTATACACTAGTTGGGATTCTAGATGTAAGATTAGAGAAATAAATCAAGTTATTAGACTAAGTATCCACAGGAATATTTTGGGAAATAATAAAAGAAAAGGAGAGGGAGGAGAGATAAAGATGGAAAGAAGGAAAGAAGAGAAAAAAAAAAAAAGAGAGTTTCCCCGGATGATGATCCAGCTCTCATTAGGTATACAAATATAATATATATTTCAGTAATAATATGATATATATCTTAGTGTGGTAACAACAGAGATTGGTCAAAATCTGTAGGGAGGTATTTTTTAACCCATGGTTGCCAAATTTTGCGAAATTTTTTTTATTTTATTTTCTTCAATAGCTGTCATCTTGGCATATAAAAGTGCTTTGTTCATTCTATGTTTAGCTTCAGCAAGAATTAGATTTTGGGACTTCTACACCTTGGCAATCGTTTGTTTAGCTGTAGTGCTAAGTTGGATAAACAATTGGAATTGAGTATGGGTGAGTATTGTGGGTTTAAGGTTTAGGAGTGCCGTTGCAGGATCTGGAGGAATCGTGATTTCCAGGGCTTTAGAAGCCATAAGAAATATATTCTTCCAGAATTCTTCAACTACGGGGCATTGCCACCATATGTGAAAATGTGTTCCTGCTGTGTCACATCCTCTAAAGCAATTAGGTGAATATGTGGGGACAAATTTAGTTATTCTAGCTGGTACAAGGTACCAGCGTGCTAGAACCTTGTAATTAGTTTCTACAGCAAAACAATTTGGAGAGGAAGTTTTGGTGGCTGACCATATATTCGACCAATTATTTGTTTATTAAACACTCGATTCATATCTGGTGCCCATTTAGTTGTGTATGAGGGTAGAAACTCACTAGATATCATATTAAGTTGGAAATATAATATTGAGATAAGTCCTCTAATGTGTGGATCACTTATACAAATCCGCTCAAATTGAGTCATTTGATTAAGAGTTGAGCCTGTACTAAAAAGTGGTTCATAAAAAATTTTAATTTGTAAATATCGAAATATTTCAGTTTTTGGTAACCCAAAGGTTTCACATAGTACAGGAAATGTATAAATAGCTTTAGTCGAGGAAAGATTGTATAAACGAGTCAGGTTCGTAGAGGTCCATGCAGAGAATGATTTTGGGAATTTCCAGGCAGGATAAAAGGCTGGATTATTAAGAAATGAAAGCAAGGGATTATGTGTTGATTGAAGATTATGTGCAAATTTACATTTATCCCATACTGCTAGGGTCTGTTTCGTGATAGGATTAGAAAGATGTATACTATAAGCAGGACAGAGCCACAACATATTTGCCACTGAGATAGGGTCACTTTCCACTGATTCAATAGCTATCCATAGGGGAGCTTCTACAGAAGTATGATACTTGGGTATAAGTGCTAGCTGTGCAGCGTAGAAATAGGAGGAAAAGTTGGGCAATCCCAAACCACCACTCAATTTATTAAGGTAAAGCGTAGATTTAGGTATACGAGGTTTGGTGGTACCCCAAATGAAGGACATAACTCTACGTTGAGTAATGCCCCGTACACACGGTCAGATATTCCGATGGAAAATGTCCGATCGGAGCGTGTTGTCGGAAATTCCGACCATGTGTGGGCTCCATCAGACATTTTCCATCGGATTTTCCGACACACAAAGTTGGAGAGCAGGAGATAAAATTTTCCGACAACAAAATCTGTTGTCGGAAATTCCAATTGTGTGTACACAAATCCGACGGACAAAGTGCCACGCATGCTCAGAATAAATAAAGAGATGAAAGATACTGGTCACTGCCCCGTTTATAGTCCCGACGTACGTGTTTTACGTCACCGCGTTCAGAACGATCGGATTTTCCGACAACTTTGTGTGACCGTGTGTATGCAAGACAAGTTTGAGCCAACATCCGTCGGAAAAAATCCTAGGATTTTGTTGTTGGAATGTCCGAACAAAGTCCGACCGTGTGTACGCCCTATAAGTCTAAGAAAGTAAGATGGTAAAGAAATAGGGAGTACCCTAAATAAATATAAGAATTTCGGCAGGATTGACATCCTTACCGCATTAATCCTTCCCAACCATGACAATGATAGAAGAGCCCATTGTTTCAGGAAGCCGGAAGTTTGTTTAAGGAGGGGTAAGTAATTTGCCGCAAAAAGGTCTTTAAGAGAGATTGTGAGTTTTATTCCTAAGTGTGGAAGCTGCTTTGGAACCCAAGTAAAGGGTAAGGAAGTTTGTGCCTGCCAAAGTTCTAATTGAGATAAGGAAATATTTAATGCATTTGATTTTGTTGGATTAACATGTAGTCCTGATATTTGGGTGAAATTATCTAGTGTTTTTAGTAGATTAGGGGTGGATATATGGGGATGAGACAAAAATGTGAGAATGTCATCCGCAAAGAGACATAGTTTATGGTGATAACCACCTATTTCGATACCTTTAATGTCAGGATTGATTCTAATAAGGTGTGCCAGGGGTTCTATTATTAGGGCAAAAAGTAGAGGGGAAAGAGGGCATCCTTGTCTAGTGCCTCTTTTGATATCAATCATTGTTGACTTATAGCCTGCATATTTGATATATGCTCTAGGATTATTGTATAAGGATGAGACCCAGGTTAAAAAATTGTTTCCAAATCCCCATTTACCAAGGACATATTCCATATAAGGCCACGTAACCGAATCAAATGCTTTCCTTATGTCTAAGGATACAAGGCAAGCTGGGATTCGTCTAGTTTTAGCCACATTAATAAGTAAGAGTGCTCTCCTGATATTATCTCCAGCTTGGCGTTTAGGCATAAAGCCTGTTTGGTCTTTATGGATAAGTAGGCCAATAATATTATTCAGTCTAGTGGCCAAAATTTTAGCAATTAATTTTATATCGAGATTTAGGAGGGATATAGGACGATAATTAGTCCAGGAGGTGGAGTCAGAATGTGGTTTGGGGATCATTGCTATTATAGAGGTGAGAGTTTCTGTTCTAAATGAGTTACCTTTAAGGATCGAATTGAAGGCTTTAGTTAAGACAGGTGTTAAGATTGATGCAAATTGTCTATAATATGTTGCCGAAAATCCATCTGGGCCTGGTCTTTTACGTAATTTTAAAGATTTTATTGCGTTAAGGACTTCAGTATCTGTAATTGGACATTCAAGAAGATCTTTCTGTTGTTGATCAAGGTTAGGAAGCGTGATATTGGAGAACAGCGTGTCTGCTTTAGTTTTATCAAAATATGAGTCAGAAGAATATAGTTTAGATAACTTAGAGCGAAAAATGTCAAGTATTTTTACTGGGTTACTAGTGTAAGATTCCCGGGATACTTTCAATCTGATAGGCGTATGTATATGTTGTGAATTTTTTAAAATTCTGGCCATAGGTGTATCAGGTTTATTTGCGCTGCGATATTGAACATGCTGGCGTTTACTTATAAGTTTATCTGCGGTATCAGTAAGAAAAAGATCTAGATCCAGGCGGGCTTTTTCTAGTTTGGTACTGTTGGTAGCATTCGGGGAGGTTTGAAAAGTTTGATGACAGTCATTAAAGGTAGATTCAAGTTTTGCAAACAACAGTTTGCGTTCTCTTTTAAGGTTAGTTGCTTGTTGTATCAGTCTACCCCTAATGACTACCTTGTGCGCCTCCCATAATGTAATAGGGGAGACATCGTCTGTATCATTGGATTTTAGGTAATCAGAAAGTGCTTTTTCAATCTCAACATGATGAGAAGGGTGGGTCAGAATTGAATCGTTTATACACCAAGTGGTATCGTGTGATCTAGGAATTGTGGAAGCAATGGTAATGAATACTGCGCAGTGGTCTGTCCATGGAAAAGGAATGATTTTGGATGATATGATTTCTGGTAGCATACTTGACGGGATTAGAATATGATCTATTCGTGAAAAAGAGTTATGCGGATAAGAATAATGAGTGAAGCGCCTACTATTAGGGTTCATCTCTCGCCAAGTATCTACCAGGCTATGAGTGGTGAGTAGATGTTGAAAAGTTAGGTTTATTGAGTTTGTGGTAGGTCCAGGGGGAGATTTATCTAAGAACGGGAAAATAGTAGCATTAGAATCCCCACAATAACAACAGTACCAAACTTATGCACTTCTATAAGTTGAAAAAGGTGGGATAAGAAAGCAGTTGGGCGTTTGTTAGGGGCATAATAAGACACAATAGTAATAGGATTATTAGAAATAAATCCTGTTAGGAGAACATATCGTCCTTCAGGGTCTGTTATTTTGGATACAAGGTTAAATGGAGTGGAACGGTGAAGACCAATGAGAGTTCCGCGCTGTTTAACTGTAGCTGAAGCAGTATAGAATTGTGGATATGACGATGAAAGAAATTTGGGATAAACTTTGTCAGTAAAATGCGTTTCCTGCAAACATATAATATTAGCTTTTTTCATAGCAAAAGAGCGTAAAGCCTTGGTTCGCTTATGTGGAGTATTAAACCCCTGTACATTTAATGACAAGATATTTATAGGAGCCATAAAACAACGAATGCGAATATTATAGCATAACAAGCAGAGTACTCACCGAGAGCCAGGATCACCAACCCGAGAGTCAGGAGGGAAAAGCAAAGATTAAAGAAAGAAGCAATAGAATAGAAAAAGAAAAAAGGAGAGGAGAATCGAACAAACCCAATATGAAGACAATTTAGCAGTATATAAAGGCTAAATAATAGGGTGTAGGAGCATCTCAGGAGAGTTTTTAGAACTCTCTGAGAGGGTCTGAGACCACCAATAGAGACCCCCATAACAATGGTAGGAGTCCTTAGGTGGAATAAAGGGCAACAAGAAATTCCTAAGGGATGTATAACATCGGAGGACCACAGGAACTATTCCTTTACTATCATGGAAAAATGTTGCTTAAATTGTTACAAAAAATGAAAAAATAAAGTTCAAAAACTCGAGAGGAAAAAAAAAACAGAAAAAAGTTAATATAAAAAAATATTAAAAAAAAAATATTTTTGTAACAAGTATGTAGCCATAACTCATTTTAGTCATGAATATGGCCAGTTTATTAACTCTGTCAGCTTGTCAGCATACTGTGCTGGAAAAAAGTAGCAAGGACAAATAACTAGTCTGGCTTAGATTGTCAGTCCATTGAATCCTCATTGTTTGGTGGTGAATGTTCATATCGACCTCGCTTGTTAAGATTTTGATGGGAAGACGTGGAATAGCTGGGTTTTGGGTCTTTGTTTTGCTGTGTAGAATAAAAAGCTGAGTGCCTATGAGACTGGTCATTTGGTAAGATTGCTTCGGCTAGGCCCATATCAAATAGGGCTGACTTCAAGTCCTCTGAAGAGCGACAAACATATTTTGTTTCCAAATGAGTAAATCTGAGACAAAAAGGAAATCCCCATTGATAGGAAATTTGATTTCTCTGGAGTACCTGGAGTTGAGGTTTAAGTGCACGTCTTTTTGCAACCGTTAGTGGGGACAAATCTCTGAAGAGTTGATAGGTATTGCCCTGGAAGCTAAGAGATTCTCTCCCTCTGGCAGCTGTTAGTATCTGTTCTTTTGTTCTGTAAAAGTGCAATTTAGCTATAATATCCCTCGGGGGACCATTTATTTTGCGTGGGGCTAAAGCTCTATGCACTCTATCCATTTCGAACCTGTCAATAGGGGTTCCAGGTAATAATTCTTGAAAGAGTGCCGTGATATTAGCCTGCAGGTCTAGAACAGATTCAGGGATTCCCCTGATTCACAGATTCGATCGACTATCTCTGTTCTCTTGGTCCTCTAAACGATTTTGTAATGTAAGGTTTTCCTCTTTTAGTACCTTCATCTCAGACATGTAGTTCTGTGTAAAATTATCAATTTCATCAACCCTCAGTTCTAAGTCAGCTGTTCTCTGACCTAGTTCTCTAATTTCTTTAGTCAGTTTGTCAGTTATATAATCAGAAGTCTGTTTGAGGGCTTTCTGAAGCATACATTCAAATTTTTTGAAGATGTCAGACTGTATAGCAGCTTGTAATTCACAGTATTCATATTCAGACTCAGACTCACCGTTAGCAGCCTGTGTCTTCTGTGAGGTAAAGATTTTTCAGTGTATTCACTGCTGTGCTGACTGTGAGGTAAAGATTTTCCAGTGTATTAACCGCTGTGCTGACTGTGAGGTAAAGATTTTCCACTGTATTCACCACTGTGCTGACTGTGAGGTAAAGATTTTTCAGTGAATTCACCGCTGTGCTGACTGTGAGGTAAAGATTTTCCAGTGTATTCACCGCTGTGCTGACTGTTTTTTTAGTGTATTCACCGCTGTGCTGTGGGGGGGAGGATGCCGCCGCCATTCCAGCCACCAGCCTGTGTGCTGTTTCCTTCGTTTTTCCTGCTTTAATTTTCGTTTTAGGAGCTCTCAAGACCATTGTCAGTGAAGCTGACAGTATTAGGTAGGATTTTCTGCAGTTTTGGGATACTTGCTGGTACATCCCTTCATAATCCAGGACAGGTGGGCATGCTTCCCCCCTGGGTCCCGCGGACTCAATGTCCACCAGTGGCTCGCGATTGCGATGAGGAGAGGCAGAATGGGGAAATTCAATGTAAAAAGACATTTCCCTGTTCTGCTTAGTGAAATGACTCTGTCATTGCCTAGGTAGCTCATCCCCCTACAGTTAGAACACGCTGAACGAACACATTTAACCCCTTGATCGCCCCCTAGTGTCCCCTGGTGCTTAACCCCTTCCCTGCCAGTGACATTTACAGAGTAATCAGTGGCTATTTTTAGCTTTGATTGCTGTATAAATGTCAATGGTCCCAAAATAGTGTCAAAAGTGTCCAATCTGTCTGCCGTAATGTCGCAGTCCTGATTAAAAGTCTGTGCAATTGTCAGTTAAAACGATGCAGTGCCGAATTGCAAAAAATGCTCTGGTCATTAAGGGGGTAAAATCTTCCGGGGCTGAAGTGGTTAATGAATTAAAAAAAACATTAAAGTTTGCCCAATTTTTTTGTATAATGTGAAAAATGATGTTATGCCAAATAAATAGATACCTAACATGGCATGCTTTAAAATTGTGCACATCGTGCACCATGGTACCAAATAACGGTACTTAAAAATCTCCATAGACGACAATTTAATTTTTTTTACAGCTTAACTGTTTAGAGTTACAGAGGAGGTCTAGTGCTAGAACTATTGCTCTTGCTCTAATGATTGCACCCTTTACATATGTGGGCATGACTTATGACCCCAAAACTCTCATTTATCTTTAAAAGCAAAAGAAAAATTTTTTTGAATGTTTTGACTTAAAAAAAACAACAACATCTCTTTAGGCTCGAGAACCGGAAGTGGCATTGGAGGTTCCTCAGGATCTCCAAGAGCATAGCTTGCACTCACTCGCTTTCCTGCCTATCCATCAAACGGATTGGATTGCTTCTGGATTTACCGTTGGCTCCAGTAAACCCGGAAAGGACCAGAAAGCGTCATGGGGGGACACCTCTCCCACCGCCTCTAAAAGTGATCCCATGGTGGATCTGCCAACAGGATCACTTTTAGCAGATGCCAAATCACCCACAGCTAGCTGCTGCCATAACCCTGGTATTAAACGTCAAAGTAATGATGTATATATACTGTGGGTGGTAAAACAGGTGCCTGTTGAAAAAATGTAACCTGGAAACAGAGAATCTGATTATTAAAATTGGCATTTTCTTCTGCAGCAGTCTTGCAAACTTGAAAAAGAGAGTTGTTTAAATTCTAACTGAAGTCAACTTGGGGTATGGTACTACTATTTGGAGGATTAACTAGTCATAACTTCACTTGTTATGTCAGGGCAAAAATCTACAATTTTGTGTGAATATGAATAAAACTCTGCGCCAAACTTGTACAAAAACTAAAATGAATAAAAATAAAAAACTGCTGCATCCCTAAAAGAAGTTATATACTCCTTAAAATTGTGAGAAAGAAAGTGGAGATAGGGGGCGCTAGAATGGTTGGCTAGTAAGTCACTAGACCAATCGGTTAGTAAAAAATTCTAAACTATAATACAGTCATATAACTCAGTTAAGTGCAAATATCAAAGTAGTCCAGCTGAACATAAATATCCAAATTTATAAAGTCCATCCATAGGAGAGTTAGGTGAATCAGTGAAAAAACATTATTAGAAATCCACAAAACAGCAGAAAAAACAAATCTTCCAAATATAGTGATGTATTCCGACAGATACATTTTTTCTGCTGTTTTGTGGATTTCTAATAATGGTTTTTCACTGATTCACCTAATTCTCTTATGGATGGGCTTTATAAATTTGGATATTTATGTTCAGCTGGACTACTTTGATATTTGCACTTATCTGTGTTATACGACTGTATTATAGTTTACAATTTTTTACTATACCGATTGGTCTAGTCACTTAATAGCCAACCATTCTAGCTCCCCCTATCCCCACTTTCTTTCTCACAAAAATCTACAATTATATGTATATTTTGTTCATTATACACATGAAGAAGGGATCCAGTTGGGTCATACATGTGATGCAAAAATATATCAGAAGGTTTTATAGCTTGTGGTCATAGATCCAGACTCATAGACAACAGTAATGGCACAAAATCCTGGAGTTTATCTGTGCTTACATTGTAAAGTTATGGGCCTTTTATTTGGACATGTACTGTATACCTTCGCTTGCTATGCCAGTACAAAAATCTACAAATATACATGTATTGCTCCTTATGCACACTATGAAATTTGCTACTAATTCTAAATTGACTATATCAATGAATAGAAAACGGAAGAATCCATACAAGGTGGCTTATGATATTCAGATATAGCTCAAATAAATAGGGATGAAGACCTATCCATCAAGACAAATATTTTTTGTCCATTATCGATTTTGGTAATTGTTTAGTTTTTATTTTTTCTTGGCATTTTGATCTTGCAGTGTGTGGTAACTGACACATTGATAGTTTGTAGTTATTGCAACTTTAGACCTTTTTCAAAATGTTTGAAAAATGTCATGTGGAACGGGGGGAAATTTAGAGTTCCACTTTTTTCTCTGTAATATTGTATATGTGTTTTGGACTTAGTTATGACTATAAATGAAGGTGTGTCTGTAACTACAGAATCACAAAAGGTTGAATGGCTATGTTCAGCTTAGTGTGATAGCTGTTGACCGGCATAGTATACACAAGACCAAACTTTAAAGCTAATTTCTCTCACAAACAGGTAGTAAAAAGTGAAAATAGCCATATACTTGAAACCAAAATGTAGGATTTTACCACAAACAATGTTTTAGTTTATTGACAAAATATTTAAAAAGTTCTCTGACAAGACAGTATACAAAGCTTGGAAGAAGTTGGTAAAGGGTTCCAGTCCATTTTCATATGCCATTATGCTTTTTGAAATGTCTGTCCTCTTCTCATTCTTGTTGATATGATAATAAAGTGCGGGTGTGTCATATTGCTTTATGGGTATCAACATGCTATAATTATCTACATTTGTACTATTATATGCTTTGAGTACCTTTATATCTATTTTTTTATTCAGGCTAGTATGACTAGTTCCCATATCAGACTGAATTGTCTGATAGAGCAAATCCATTTATTCTTATACTGTGCCTTCTCAGGAACCTTGGCTCGGCCTGTTATATATGTTGAGTTTTGTATGTGTTGCTTTTGAAGTGTAAACAGTATTAAAATATTAATATAGTTCCAGAATCATAACTGGCTGGATGGTAGTTTCCCTGGTGACGACACTAATGAACACGCTCAATCAAAATAAAATTGTATCACCTAAATGACTCAAAGTATTTAAAAAAGTAATTCAATACTATTTTTATATCTAGAAAATAAAGAGTAAGATGATTGCTCACTAATTGCCAAAAGTAAAAGGAGCCCTTTTAATGAACAGCTTGGCCTACTTGCATACTTATGTTTATATAGTTTTTCTATTCACTATTTTTTTTTTTTTTTTCTGCATTGGGAGCTGTGTATGCAAGCTGAATGTTAAACAATGCTAATGAGCACTAACAAGTTAAAACAGATTCAAAAACAGTATCTTGCCCATGCTGTCTGCTGTCAAAGTATATACCACAAAGGTTGCATTCAAAATAAAACGCAGGACAGCAGACAGCAAGAGAAAAAAATGAATGCTCTCCTTCACAATAGTAGTTAGTTATTTTGTAATTTTGCATCAATTTTCATATGCAGAACAACATTTCAGAGTTGTCCTGAATTGTTTTAAAGTGTACTGTGTATATAGCCCAAAAAAAAACCTTTTCAAAAATTTTGTACAGAACAGGGAAGGATAAGAACCCTTTTTGCTGTCCATGTCCCTTCTAGATAGAATCACCATCTCTATTTGTCTTGGTGATCTTTTTCAGATAGGAAGCGAAGGGAAATCCAAACTATTAAAACAGTTATCACAAAAAAGGGTAGGGTAAATCACCTGTTAGTAAAAAATAGAAGAAAAAAGAAGGGACTTCCCATTAATTTGTAGAGATTTCTTTTCATTTTCTGTTGTGCCCCCAAAACAGGATGTGAAAGGAAATATCCTGAATGGGACACAGATCTTTCAAAAATACAGGTTTTTCACCAATTGTGGAAGATATAACAGGACTAAGAATCATTGTTTTTGGACACTATTTTATGAATAGCACGGATTTATAGGCAATTGTGTTTGAGCACTTGCTTTGTGTGTTAAGTCAGCAGTATTTACATATATTGGAGGTAGATGGTGTTTATTATTTTTCATAATATGATTGTATTATAATAATTACGTCTAGTGCAATATTTTTCAATTTTAATTTTAGATGTTTGATCTTGTAAACGAATTTTAACTTTACACTTGTGGCTTAGTTTGACAGTGTATGAAAGATTTCACTTATCATTAACATTTATTATTACCGTTACTCTCACCATGGCCATTTGTAATCTTTGGAAATCTTTAAAACCAGACCCTTACTTCCACCATTGCTTTTTTATTTTGTCCTCAAAATGGGCAGGCGTCTTAGTAGTAAAGTAGCCAGACACATTGAACTATGAGGTAGTATGGATTACAGTAGAGCCACATTTTCTCTTCTTATAATCTTGGTTGCTAGAACACTTCTTCCAGCTTAAACCAACGTCATGATATCTCATATACGTTGTCATTACTATATTTGGCAATGGTAAGAATCATTCCCACCATAGCGTTGAAAATTATGCCAGATGACCCAAAATCAAGCAGAGGTTGTTTTTCACAGTTTATGAACATACTCATATCATTCACATGTTATTTCACAGCCTTTACTTTTGTTAAATATGTTTCATTCATTTATTACCTATAATTGCCTCAATTTCTATCTTGTGCTGTATATACTCTGCTGCCTTTCTTCCTTGCCAAGTGCAACCTTCGCTATGGAGCATTTCAGCTATCCCTACCTTTGTAGAAATGTCTTGTATAATCATCGAGAAAGCTTGTTCAATACCCTGAGCATTTCTAATGTACCTTGTTAGTGCTTATTGTGGATGGTGTTAACATCATTTCAAATATTCAGACTGAATGAGACCTGATTTAAGTCCTTAGGAGAAGCTAAAAAGACTATTAACAAGGCAGGCCCAAGGAAAACATCTGTTCAAGTCACACTGCTGTTTTTTATTAGTGCTCCAAACCTGTAACAAAGCTGTTCTCATGAGATTTGAGAATATAACCCCAGAATGATACACTGCAAAGTAATTTACCATACCTTGGTTAACCTGCAGATAGACAGTCATACATATTTATGAAAGCAGCACTGGCTCTGAATACCACAACACGCAGACCATATTATATATTTCCTTCATTTACTTTTCCTTGTAATGTAATTTGGTGTAAAAGCCCTAAAACCTAACTGCTTAATAAGAGATGAAATACACTAGCTTTTTCTTTCCAAGTCCCCCTTGTGCGATTACTCCCAGCATGTGAAAGACTGAATTGTAAACAATTTGTGTTTTCTTCACTTAATAAGTGATTTGACTTTAAGAAATGTTTTTTGGAGATTATGTTGTAGAATATTCAATTTTTCATGTATTGATTGCACCATCCGCTTCCTACCGAAATGTTTTCTCTGGTGTCTTTGTGAAATGTGTTATAATACAACAACATGTAAAAAATATATGGTCTAGTAGTACATTCTGCCATGTAACATTCCCCATGGAGCCAGCTGGGGAGATTAGAGGAGGCTAAAAAATGTACATTGACAATATGATGGTAAGTATTTTTTAGTTGTTTTATTGGATTCTTCTTTTTTTTGCTATTACTGGAATTTCTTGATATTTTCATGGCATTTTTTTAAAACTAAAGTCTGACTGTATTTGTTGTTTATCTGCCTATTTAACTACTAGTTTATTCTGCATATGCACAATTTATTCTTGTGGTCAAGATTAAATTGTGCATATTAAATACATTTGAATTAAAGTTTTTTTCACCTTCATGCACATTGGTCTTGCCTGCTTAAACTTTAAAATGGTGCAAGCTTTTTGATCAAGTTTTTTTTCTTTTTTTTAGTATGCCTGCCTTGTTTACTGTGATTATCTGCCTTAACCTCCCTGGCGGTATGATTATTTCAGATTTTAGGTGCTGAAAGCGGTACAATTATTTTGCACAGAAATTTGGCGTTTTATATTATAGGCTTGTAATTCTTAGGAATAATTCACTTAAATCTGTCCGAACAAGAGTGTAGTAGACATTCCGGGTATGATAAAGTTTGAAAAACTAAATAAAAAATTATAATATAATAAATAACTATAAATAATTATAACAAATAATAATATAATAATAATAAAAATTATTCAATAATGTAATCAAATCAAAAACACTGAAATTTGCTCAGTTGCAGAATTGTCACTGTCATTACTTTCAGTGTTTGATGACGGATTTCCCCACAAATCACTATGGCTCAATCCTGCAAGTGATTCTAATTTGCTTTCGCTGTTTTCTAGCTGGTCTAAAACCACTTTTGATGTAAAGGGACAGTTTTGGTTGCTATGGACAATCTCCAGTTTCCAGACGGAAAGAACAGTTTTTATAATATAAAACTGCATGCAGGACACTGGACAGACCACTAGGGACAAAGGGGATGTGTAATTATTTGATACAGTACTGTAATCTGTAGGATTACAGTATACTGTATCTGTACTGTGTTTTACTTTTTGAATCTAGTGCCGAACTCCGTCCCTGTGCATCGCAACGCTCGCAGGGAACGGAGCTCGGCACTGTGAATCGAGCGAGACACGGTGGCTCGCAGATCACAGCGGGGAGACATCGCAGGATCCAGGGGACAAGGTAAGTAACATCTACAAGGATCCTGTGATGCAATCTCGAGTCTGGCTCGGGGATACCGCTTTTGGTATTGAAAATCCACCCGAGCCAGGCTCGGGAATGCCTCTAGGGGGTTAACAGTCTATCAACTGGCCTGATATCACATGTAAAGTTAGCACTATCAAACTAAAAATAAAGACCATCCCTTTAATGTCCATATGGCATCAATAATTTGTTTTATGTATCTTACATGCAAAATGTCATAGAGTTCAGTGTGTGCAAACTTCACTTGGTGTTTGATGAACATGAGCATATTCAAAACCAAAACTTTTTTCAAAATTTATAGATATAGTTAGGATGGATTAGAACTGGTTTTAGCTGTCTGTATCCTTGCTGGAGAGAGCCACCTTTTTTATATGTCCAGGTGTCCATTCTTAGAACACAAACTAGTAACTGAGAAATCTCCAGTTTACAGTTGTCAGCAGAAAAGGATGTGAAGGGGAGTTTTCCAATAGAGACATCTGTTCTGGATACAACTGTCTCAGGGGATTTCCTTTCACTTTAGAGAGATTTCTTGTCACTTCCTGATGTATCAGAAGGTCATGAAATGAAGCTAAGTTTTGCCAACAGGACAAAAAGTGCAAACGAAAATCTGACAGGGGTTTAAACATTGTCTACTCTATTCAAATTTGAAAAAAAAAGCTTTAGCTTACAGATACACTTTAGATACACTTTAACTTCTCCCTCTAAGGATTGGTTGTACAGTATGCAAGCCTTGGTACAAAAGGAAATGTGTAGGAGTTATGTCTACTTTTTATTTATTATGGTTAGGACATAAGCATTTCTAAATGTTTTTCTAGCTAGGCAAACATGCAATATTGCATAATAATATTTGGAGCTTTAGGTAATTTTGCTGCTTCCTTACTACCTGTTATAAAAGAACCCTTTTATATGCAGAGCTAAATAGCTCAAGTTGAGATTTATGCAATTATGTGACTCAGAATAGTCAATGATCCTTTGACAGCTCCATCAGAGGCATTAACCAGGCTGCTACTACTGTGCTGCCACTTTAAATAAACCCACACAGCTCTAAAAATATATTGGCATGTCCTAAATGCAAATATGTAAAATATAGATTGTATATTATAGTAAAAATATAAAAGCTTTAAAATAAATACAAAAAGTTTAGCTGTCCGCAAACCATTAGAATTAGGACAGTGTAATAATTGATTTGTTGAATTTGTTTGTATACAATGTATTTTAGGTAATTTATTGCATATATTTTTAACCAGTCCCCGCCTGGCCAATAGCAGCTTGATAGCCGGGCAGTGGCTTTCTTATCCTGAGTGGGCATCATATGACGTCCTGTTAGGAATCGACGATCGTGCGGCCCTGCAGTGGAGTGATCTGTCACTGTTGCTATTTGCTTCTGCACTGACCATTGCACACAGAACTTCTTTGGCCTGAGGGAACCACTGTGCCTCCATTCCTTAGACTGGTTCTTTGTCTCAGGATCATAACAGTAGATCCATGTCTCATCACCAGTTACCAGTTTGTCAAGGAAATCTGACTAATTTGTTGTAAAATGTTCCAAAACATCCATTGATATCTCCATATGTTTTCTCTTTTGTTTGGTTGTCAAAAGTTTTGGGATCCACTTTGCTGCAAGCATTCTCATTTCCAAGTCATTTGTGGATAATGACACCAACTCTCTCTCACGTGATATTCCCAGATATGTAGCAATACTTTTGGCTGATCATGTCACGGATGACTTTCACATTTGCATGCACAGAAGACAGAAACAGGCCTTCCACTGGGTTTCTCACTTTCAACACAGAAATGGCCAGTTTTAAAACTGACAACCCAATGTTTAACTGTTGCATATGAAGGGCCACTGTCACCCGTTTATGACATTTCATCATGGATCTCCTTTGCACATTTTCCTTGGGGAAACAGGAACTTGATTATGGTCTTATGCTCTTATACATTAAATTTTTCTGGAGGTGCTACCATGTTCAATTTGGACCTGAAAAAGAAAGATACGTCAAAATCATAGGTAGTGGGGGCATGGCCTAGCACCGGAGGAAGATGACAGCTCCGCCACCTAGAACTCCTCTTTTTCCTATAATAAGTGGGACAATCCCTCCATCTGCACGTGGAGATCACCAGGAGGAGCTTGTCAGTCACCCGGTCACAACAGGACCTGTCTACGCAACTTAGCCGGCGATGTTCCGGACACAGCAGGGGGATCCACAGGCTGCATCTCAGGCCTAGGACCAGCATACGACAAGTCACGCCTTCACCGCGGACTCCTTGGGCACATTTGCCCCTGCTGTAGGTACCTCTGCCCCCACACATCTCTCCTGCTGTGCCTATCTGACCTCCAACAAGTCGCACTGGACATTAAAAACACCCTATCTGCGGCCTCAAGACAGACATCAGAGCAGTAGCCTCTTGGCTAGAGCACGTGGAGACAGCCGCCATGACACAATGACACATGGGACATTCAGCAAGTCCAAAGGGCCATCAGTGTACATGCACAGCACCTGATTGATATGCACCGACATATGGAGGACCTAGACAATAGGGGTCGCAGGCGCAACTTGCGGGTGAGAGGCATACCGGAGACAGTGGAAGGGCCCCAGCTACAATCTGTGGTTTAGGACATCTTTAACACGCTGCTGGGGCGGCCACCTGATGCCCATGTGGAGATGGAAAGGTGCTACTGAGCTCTTAGACCGAGAGGTAGAGACACTGACCCCCCCAGAGATGCAATGTGCTGCCTGGTCAATTTAACACAGAAAGAAGAATTTCTGCACCTGGCTCGCAACCAGGAATGCCTGGAACATGACGGTGCACACATACAGTTATTCCAGGATTTGTCTGCAATCACCCTGCAACACAGGAGAGATCTGCGTCCCCTGCTGCATACTCTGTGTGACAGACGCATGACTTATAGATGGAAATTCCGCTTCTGTTTACAGGCAACCACTGGAAATCGCACAGCACAGCTGAGAACCCCAGCCGACTTACAACCTTTCTGTGACACCCTGGGCATTCCGCTAACAGAGGTTCTGGACTGGTACAGCGCATTTATGCAACCAGACCCCTGGATCCCCACACAACCTGATGACACTCCAAGATCGCACAGACACAGGCAGAGGCATCATAGAATGTCAGCCAACTCCCCATTGAAGATTTGTGGGGACATGGAGACAAATAAGAGCCCACGAGCTTCGCCATCATCCGTTTGGCGCAGAATGTTTAGAACACCTTTAAATTTATGCCTATAACTATGGGGCCTTACAATTGTTTTCTATATTAACGAGGAGACTGTTGACCATTTACGCATGGACAGCCCACAGAACACAAGTGCCGGTCTGCAATGACCACAGGCATGTTGTACCCTACGTGGCCATGTGACTCGCATTCCCATATGATGGGACACTGGGGTTATCCTCCGGAATAACTCCTCCTCCGGAGTAGTTTTTGTTGTTCTTCCTTGTGTTGTTGCCCTGTTAATCCCTGACACCCCAGTGAGCAGACTGGTCGTCTGGCTTCAGGAAGCTGTAACTAACATGAGGGCAGACTCATCCCCCCCAAATATGCATGCCACAGGTACTATGCCAATGAGGCCCCAAAGGAAAGCATATGGGCTACAAACTCAGTTGTCACTCTGAGGGTTGTGAGTGCTCCTGCACCCGGCCCTCTGAGACACCTGCTGGCCATTGAACATTAGCCGTGTGGCCTCATACCCAGCAATGTTTCCTGTGGTCTACTCTGCCAGTTGTTATAACAGGATCACCGGTCTTTCTCCCTTTGTGGTTTTTTTATTCAAGGCTCCGGCCCATTACCCCCACAAAGGTGACTATAATTTGGTATTGATATTACTCTCTCCCCTTCCTGACCCTTTCCAATCTCTCCCTCTCTACTCCCCTTTTCCCCCCCGTGAACTCCCTCCGTCTACGTCTTACGAGTGCTATCCACGCACACTACCATCACTTACTCATGTCTTCTACAGTACACTCGTCAGCTCCTCTATCACTTAAAATGTATTCTTTAAACGCTAAGGGCCTCAATGGACCAGAAAAGCGTAGCAGTGTCTTAGCAGAAGCTCACCGATGCTTGCTAATAAAATCTTCCCAGAGGCATATCACGTGACATGTGCTGACTCCAAAACAAAGGGGGTTTCCATTCTGCTGTCCAAGTCACTCATGGTTTACCTGACAGACCAAGTGCTGGACCCTGAGGGTAGGTTTCTCTTTCTAAAGAGCACCTGGAAAGACAAGCCAGGGACTCTCGCAAATGTATACTGCCCCAACTCCAAGAGGGTCACCTTTCTGAAAGAGATCCTTCTGAAACTTGCTTCTTTGTTAATCCTGGGAGGAGACTTTAACATGGCCCTAAACCCACTACTAGATACGTCTACTGGCACCTCCTCATTTCCCTTCTCGGCTCTGCGACAAGTGAAGCTTCAATTGGCCTCCCTTACGCTACATCTGGTGCACGCTTAACCCTTGGGAGAGAGGCTACACATTCTTCTCGTCGCCACATAATCGCAACTCGAGGCTGGATTATCTCTTTATCCACCAATCAAACCTGACACATCTTGCGCATGCGACCATTGAAAATATGGTCCTCTCTGACCATCACCCGATTACTCTAACCTTATGATTCCCACAGAGGGACGAGTCCACTAAGACGTGGTGATTGGATGCTTCCATCCTTGCTGATCCTAAGGATCTAGAAAACATCAGACAGGTTCTTGAAGACTATTTCTGCCAAAATGACACACCTGAAGTGTCTCCCATGACCCAATGGGAAGCCCATAAGTGCGTCATACAGGGGCACCTGCTTGCTATGGCAGCTAGGAAAAAGAAAGTGCATCAAGCGTTAATATCTCTTTCCAAGACAATAACTATGCTGGAAGCCCAACATAAATGCTCTCAGGCTATCCACATAGCTACGGAATTAGCGAACACGCAATCCCTGCTGGTGGAGTAATTCTTTAAGAAGGCACAAAAAGGCCACATACTGTCACACAAATTGTTCTATGAGCAGGGCAACAAACCAGGTAAGCTACTAGCCAGATTCACACAAAAACGTACCTGGGCCCACAAAGTACATCATGTGACCGACCCATTGGGAATGATCTACTCCAAAAATGAAGATATTGCACAACAATTCCTTCGCTTCTATAGGGAACTCTATAATCTTAAAGGGGCCACCCAGAACCAGAGCCCTGTAGCGGTTGAGACCCGTTCCCAGTTGATACAGGACTTTCTTAGCACATGTAACCCTGGGGCTCTGTTGGAGACCAACCGTACCGTGTTGGAAGCCCCATTGTCCTCCGAGGAATGGACGGAAGCCCTGAAAGCCATGAATCTTGGCAAATGTCCGGAACCAGATGGCTTTTCAGTGCAATACTATAAATGCTTTGCGGACCTTCTGGCTCCACACTTCCTTAAAGCCTTTAATACGCTGGCCACTGCCTCTTGCCCCTCAGACACCCTATGAGAAGCCTATATTACAGTAATCCCCAAAGAAAAATAAAAAGACCTGATTAATGTGGCTAACTATTGGCCAATTTCACTTCTGAACGTGGATGTCAAACTCTTCTCTAAAATCCTGGCTACCCGCCTTGCATACCACGTACCCACCTGGATAGGTTTGGACCAGGTTGGTTTTGTCCCTGGCAGGGAAGCCGGGGAGAACACCATAAAATACCTGAATCTCCATCACTGGCTCACCTCCTCACACCAGGAGGGATCTTTCCTGCCAATGGATGTGGAGAAGGCATTCGATCAAGTGGCCTGGGACTACATGGAAGTGGTGTTAAGCTCTTGGTTTAGGGAGCTGTATATGTGCTTTTATAAGCTCCATTTATGTAAACCCACAAGCTAGAGTCCGAATCAATGGCCACTTATCAGACGCCTTCCCCATCCAAAATGGCATTAAGCAGAAGTGTCCTCTTTCACCTTTACTCTATATCCTTACCCTAGAACCTCTACTATGATGCATCCAAGCTAATCCAAATATAAAAGGTACAGAAGTCCACCAAAGGGAATACAAGATTGCGGCCTTTGCGGATGACATTCTGCCATTGACGTCCCTACCCAACCTTATGCCTGTCTTAGACCATCAGCATATCTCGAATTTAAAAATCCATCTGTCAAAATCATTTGTGCTAAATGTCTTGTTACCGAATGACCTGGTACAGCAATGCCAAGCCAATTTCCCGTTTAAATGGGAAACAGAGGCTATCACCTACTTAGGTGTCCAGCTCTCGGGTAAGCTAACAACACTGTATGATAAAAACATTCTATCTGAACTGAAAATTTTACAACAGGATCTTCTGAAGTGGGACGTACCCACCCTCTCATAGTTTGGAAGGGCCTCTATCCTAAAGATGACGGTCTTACCTGTCTATTATACAAGATACAGACTGTCCTGATCCACCTACCACCTTCCTTATTTATAGCCTATAGGAAAATGTGTAGATGCTTTCTATGGGGGACAAAACCAGCTCATATCGGCTGGGCGAATCTAGTATTGCCTAAAGAAAAAGGCGGAATTTTGTCTCCCGGACTTACAGCGATATTATTGGGCTGTCCATATGACTAGGGTGGTGGATTGGAAAGTTCATTCCCGTTGTAAAAGCTGAGTGAATCTTGAGAGACTGATTGTGGAAACTGAGCTTGGCTCGATACCCTGGGTCTCCAAACAGTACGTGCCGCCTAAACTCCGTGCACATCCCCTTACTTGGGCAACTCTCCAAGCTTTTGATAAGGTATGTAAAGTCCATGCACTTTCAGCCACATATTGCCTGATTACCCCCATTAGAGACAATCCAGACTTCCCTCTGGGCCTACCGAGAACCTAGGGAATGGCCCTACACACAGATGCAGGCTAAACACTTTCTTCGCAGGGGCAAGTTTCTAAGGTTACAAGAGCTCGCTGCTATGTCCAACACTAAATCCTTCCCCTCTTTTTCTTACATGCAACTAAAACACTTTCTAGACGTCCCAGCGAAAATAGCCAAATACACGAAAATTCCCATGGTGTTTGAATCTCTATGCTCAATCTCCTCACTCCAGAGTCATGTGATCTCAGCTCTATATGCCTCTATGTTTGGGGAGCCATACTCCTCTCTGCGCTCAGATTATGCATTCTGGGAATCATCCTTGGACACAGATTAGGGGACGCCAGCTGGCATCGCTTCCAATTATTAATACACAAAGGCTCTCTCAATGTAAATACACAGGAGAATGGGTATAAGCTTAAAACTAGATGGTATAATACCCCACAGCTGCTGCATAGGATCTTTCCGATGGTGCCGGAGCATTGCTGGCATTGTAAAAATGATCTAGGCACCCTTCTCCATATCTGATGGTCATGCCCTCTAACCCAGCCATACTGGCGGAAGGTACATGAGGTGACGACAGCTATCTCTTCGCTCCCACTGGAGTTTTCAGCAGCACAGTACCTCCTGCACTTTTCCAAGATACTCCAAAAAATATACTTCAAATCGATAGCTATGCATTTGATAAACGCTGCTAGGCTTTGTATACCGGTATATTGGAGGTCCACACAGTCGCCTTCAATAAAAGAATGGGCACTACGTATTGACCGCATAGCGATGATGGAGGAGCTGATATTCACGTCGCAAGACAAAGTCTAGAGCTTTTCAGCTACTTGGGAGGTGTGGATCATGTATAAAAATTCCCAGTTATATCAGGAATTGTTGCAACACAACATGTAACTTATTATCAAGACACAGTCTGATCTCGGACGGTCCACCCCGGGAATCTTGGGGACCCTGTAGATGTAGCCGACTAACAGTAGATAGAGGGGGTAGCGGGTGAGATTCCACCCCCTCTCCATCTGTCTCCCCCTTTTTTTCTTTGTACTCATCTCCTCCCCTTCACCTCCCCCTCCTATTCTTTCTGCCCTTTTCTCTTCTTCGTTATCTGAGCCCTAAGTTATAGTGGGCATGGCACTTGGGACTGACTGTAGTGGCCGGTCCTGATCTCCAGGTTGACATTTAAGGAAGGAACAATTGGGAAATGCAGAGCTAATATGAACGTGCTCTTGCAGGTGGTTTGCAATAGTCTCCTAAAGTGTTAATAGACCAATTTGAATTGAGTCATGTAACTAATGGAGGGGACAATATACCCTTGAGCCTTGAACATTGTTTTTGGTGTAAATGTGTCCCTTGCAGAGCTTACTACAAATGGAACCTGTATCCCAATTTACTGCATTAAGTTTTATGTTTCTTGAAAATTGTAACACAATCTTTATGAAACAAAAAAAAATCATAGGTAGTTGATTTTTGCACCATTAAGTATAGACAAATTGGTCAGAACACCCTGCAATTTACAGCTTCCTAGCTCAATTGTTTCTGGGTAAGGCCATCATTTTGGTTCCCCCTGGCTCATGTCCTTAATATGTCAATCAACCAAGGGGAGAATGGCACACTTTGGTTTTCCATCTTTAACAAAAACCTAAAAAGAAGAAAGAAGAAAACAATCCATTTATTTATAGCCAGTCAGAAAATTTTTAAAGCATTATCATTATGAAGACAGTAAATATTATGAAGAAAATCAAGTTTGTCCAAATTATACAGTTATTTAAAACTCCTTTCTATCTAAAATTTGAATGTTCATAGATATACCATGTGTATATTGATATTCCTAATTTTGGAGTATTTCAATTTAAATTATCCACATCATGTACTCAGCTGTTGAAACTAAGCAAATACATTCAAGCTGGAGATATAGCTAAAATGGATTTAGAAATCTTAAAGGTCTGTAAACAAAAAACACCCATATCTTAAAGCCCAATTCCACCTTGAGCAAAAACGAAATAACTGGATGCCCCAGGAGCTATTAAAAAATAAAAAGCAGACGCAGTTCACTCTCTATTTACCAATCCAGCACCTGTCATCTTCCAGTCTGAATCATGTCCAGTGTGATTCAACCCACTTTCTGAGAGCTCAAATCATTAGTGCTCTGCTCCCAATGCTGGACTCACAGGAGAATGCTGCAGGGAGCAGTAACACATTATTACTGCTGCATGTAGGATCCATCCACTGCTGGAGAAAAATGAGGGCAAAGAGGACCTTTGCCATCATTATATCAGCTGGTAAAACTAAAAAAGCAGATCTGGCTCACTTACCAAGGGCCTGTGACACCACTAGACCAAAGAAAGCTGGAAAAATATAGATTATAGCATAAAGTATAGATATTATATAAGCCAATAGGTTGCTTCAAAGTGGTAGTGGTATTTAAAGTGGAAGTAAAGGCTACCTATGCTGACTAAGTGCTCACAAATAGCTCCTAATTCCTGGTGCTGTAATGTCACCAACATGCTCCAACCATGACACAGGGGAGCTGAAGCTTCTGTACCATGTGGCAGCACTAGACAACTTACAAAAAAGGTATTTCCACACATAATTTTTTTTAAAGGCGATGCAGCATAGGCAGGAAGAAGGGGGATGCAACATCTTTAACAACACTTATAGCTAGTCTTTTTATTTCCACTTTTACACATCGATAAGTTCTGTTGATACAACTGTGGTTTTGACCACTTCAATACTGGGTACTTTTACCCCCTTCCTACCCAGGCCAATTTTCAGCTTTCAGCGCTCTCACACTTTGAATGAGAATTACTCAGTCATGCAAAACTGTGCCCAAATGAAAAAAGACAAACAGCAGGTCGGCACGTTCGCACAAATCGCTGTAGGTGTACGTCGACTCCCTTAAGGAGCTGTAGCAGGTACGCGCGCAAGCGCTGTACGGCAGGGGACCCAATGTCTGCCGGCCACCCGCGATCGCGGGAATGAGAGCCAGAATGAGGATCTGTCAATGTAAACAGACAGATCCCCATTCTGAAAGGAGAGTTAGGCCCCTTTCATACTGAGGTACTTGTAAACTGCCAGTAAAACACTGAGCACTTTTGAAGAGCTTTTCAGGTGCTTTTGAAGAGCTTTTCAGGCGCTTTTGAAGCACTTTCCATTAATTTCAATGGAGAGGGGCATTTTTTCACCAACCTGCCAGCACACTGCCCCAGTGTGAAAGCATTCATTGATTTTAATGAAAATAGGTTTTTGTGAGCTTTTCAGGTGCTTTTTTTTGCGTGAAAGTGCCTGAAAATCGCCTCAGTGTGAAAGGGGTCTCAGAGAGAGATCTGCTGTTCCTAGTGATTGGGAACAGTGATCTCTATCCTCCTCTAGTCAGCCCAGCCCCCATACAATTAGAAACACTCCCAGGGAACACACTTAACCCCTTGATCGCCTCCTAGTGTTAACCCCTTCCTTGCCAGTGACATTTATACAGTAATCAGTGGCTATTTTTTAGCTCTGATCTCTGTATAAATGTCAATGGTCCCAAAAAAGAGTCAAAAGTGTCCGATCTATCCGCTGCAATGTCGCAGTCCCGCTAAAAATCGCAGATCGCCACCAATACTAATAAAAAAATAATAAAAATGCCATAAATATATCCCCTATTTTGTAGACGCTATAACTTTTGCGCAAACCAATCAATATACGCTTATTGCATTTTTTTTTTACCAAAAATATGTAGAAGACCACATATTGGCCTAAACTGATGAAGAAAATAGTTTTTTAAATTTTTTGGGGAGGGGGGTATTTATCATAGCAAAAAGTAAAAAATACTTTTTTTTCAAAATTTATGCTTTTTTTGTTTATAGAGCAAAAAATAAAAATCGCAGAGGTGATCAAATACCACCAAAAGGAAGCTCTATTTGTGGGGAAAAAGGGATGTCAATTTTGTTGGGGTACAGCGACGCACTACCGCCCAATTTATAACGTGACGCAGTGCTGTATCGCAAAAAATGGCCTAGTCATTAAAGGGGAAAATCTTCCAGTCCTAAGTGGTAATGAATTTAAATGCACACAGAGACAATAGAATACCTAAATTTTTGGTAAAATATAAAATATGGTGTTGTGTCACGTAAATAGATACCAAACATATCATGCTTTAAAATTGGGCATGCTTGTAAAATGGTGTCAAACTTTGGTATTTGAAAATCTACATAAGCAATGCTTTATAAGCCTTTATTGGTTACCAGTTTAGAGTTACACAGGAGGTCTGGTGCTAGAATTATTGCTTTTGCTCTGACGTTCACGGTGATGCCTTACATGTGTGGTGCAATCACTGTTTATGTATGAGTGCAGGACCAACGTGTGCGTTCACCTTTGCATGCGAGCGGGGGGGGGGGGGGCGACGACTGGGGTGCTTTAAATGTTTTATTTATTTATTGGTGGTACACTGACAGATGTTGATTGGCCATTGACGGACACTGACAGATGTTGATCGGCTACCAGTAGATACTGACAGATGTTAATGTCACAATGGTACAATATTGCACTATTGCAAATGTTTTGTGCACTGGTACAGATGTGATGGGACACTGACAGATTGTTTTGTGCACTGATAAAGATGTGATGGGGACAGACAGATGTTTTGTGCACTGGAACAGATGTTTATGGAGACACTGTGACAGATGTGTATGGGGACAGGGACAGTGGTGCTTGGTGTACTATGCGTTGGAGGATCTGTGACTGCTCTGTGTGTAAAATCATCCTTACACAAAGAGCTGTCACAGATCTTGCAGATTCCCCCATTCCCCCCTCAGGGAGAATTGTCTCAGAGACACATGTTTCTGTTTACACAGTGAAGGCTGTGATTGGACACAGCCGTCACGTGATTGGGAGGGCCTATCACAGTGCCAATATCCCGATTACATCTTCAATCACAGACATTACATGATCAAGCCACAGCACAGCTTCAGGGCCACCCTGCGGGCACTAGGTCTGAGGGACATTCATGAACATCTACTAAGAATGATGAAAGGCCCACCCGACCGTTTATGTACAGTGGCTGGGTGGGAGGAGGTTAAATATGATTTTAAGAACTTTAAATAAGAGGCTGGGCAATAGTGTGTACTGTAAATCACTTAAACATCTACAAAGAAGCCTCTTGTGTGCAGAAAAATATAGTTTAAATCTAATTCTAACGATGTAGAGCAAATATCTACATTTCTGAAAAGAAGACTCAAGATTTTGCTTGCATGTTTGTAAAATGTCATTAGAAGGTCTTTTATTTGCTTCTACTTTTGATTTAGGTTTCTGCCTAGTTATTAGAGTTTCACTCTCTCCCTCTAATACACTGTATATACTGTATGTTAGCAATAGACTTTTGTGTGTTTTCAAATACTCTCTACTAAAAGAAGCAGCAAAAATGCTTTCACTTTGCCATCAAATAACTGCCCATCATCTGTATAAATTCACAGTGATAAAGTTTCAAAGTTCACAAAAACTTGTAAAAAGAAAGAAGATTGTTTTTTTACAGAATAAATATTTTTAACACGTGGTACAAGTTGTGAAGTGAATATGTCCCGCTGCTCTGATCCTACATCCTGTCACATTAATGTTTCAGAGCACTCAATATAAATATTAAAACTAATAGCTTCACTCTTCAGCTATTACTCCATCATTCCCTGAAATCATCATAAAACATTCAAAACCTTTTAGAACATTTACACACTTGAATCTGATGGCAGAGAAAGGAGACTAACAGTGCTCGGCTCACAAGCTTAAATAATAGTAGAAAGCTGTTTATGGAGTATGCTTTATTTATTCATCATTTGAAGTAAGCTTCCGTTTTGATTGAGGGGAAAAAAATCAAAGTATAGTTGTCAAGGGAGAAATCCAAAGTATTGCTTCTCTAAACCTAAGACGAGCTACGAGAAAAGAAAATCAGCTAAGTCCAGGAGAATCTCAGTCCAAGGTCAATCAATCTGAGGACTCTAGGTACGTAAACAGCTAATGGATTGTAAAGACACATACTGGTGTTATGAATTTTTAAAGAGGAACACTTCAGCACCATTCCCTATAAATCAATGATGACTTATTAGACGGATCAATTATGCAAACTTTCAAACATTTAATGACAGGTAATGAACAGGCCTCGTGAGTCCACCACTCAGCCATTCCATAGTTGAAGAGGTAACTATTTGACTAGAAAGTCTTTAAGAAGGCATTTCAGAGGTGTAATTAAAAGCTGCAGTTTTACTTCTGTGCAAACGTGGAAAATTGTGATTATGTTTCTTTGAAGGTTTGCTCTGATTGAGTGGCCTATCTTAAACAGTTTTCCATGCATTTATTAATTGTTTTGTAAGATCTAGTAATCATTAATGTATTCCACTGTTGATTCTGGATCAAAATAAAAGGTAAATCCTTGCTTCTTGTTGTTTAATTTTACTTAGCAATTAAATATTTTTATTCAAATAAAGCACAAATAAAAGACCTAAAAAAAATATTAAAATGATTCACAAATATGCATGTACACAAATCTGTTCTTAAATGGAACCACAACTAGTATGCAGACTACAGGGCAGATGGAAAACCGTATTGCTAATGGTTGTGGCTATGAATAATATTTTATGAAGTGCTTACAAATTGAATTCAGTTTTTTTTTAAATATAATAAAAATGGTCTAACTAGACTCTAACTTATATAAGGACACCCCATCTCATGTACAATACAAGTAAAACACGGGGCTTTAAAATATCACAAAATCATGAAAAAATACATCCATTTTAATTATAAAAATGTAAAACCACACTTAAAATACATATCCCACACCCGGTATAGAAACATGATACATGAAGATATCGCATATGTATATACCATTACCCATACTAAACAATCTACTGGAAATGTTTTTACTCCCTGTAGCTTTCAAATTTTGGAGATGATCACAAGTAGTGGTGGTAGCTTCTTTGATGTACTTCTCAGACCCTAGTTTTTTTTATTAGAAAAGTATGAACAATTCTACAAATAATTTAGAAGGCTCATTAGAATATTTATATACAATACAACAGATCATCCTAGTATAATAGCTTGCTACTCACATATAGTATTGTGTTGGTGCGCATGTGTCTCTAGGGAGACTGCAGGAGACAACTGTGCTGCAGCCGACATTACAGATACAGTATCTACAAATAATCATATAACATCTTTAGATGAAATTCCTTTTTAAAAATAATAATAGTAAAAATAAAATAGACTGAAAGACTAGTGGAACCATAAAAAATGGTGCTGCAATACTGAATAAGGCTATTTAAAATACCAGTAGTATTAGCCGGATGATCTAACAATGAAATGAATAGTTCCTGATTTTCTGGAAAAAAGAAAAGAAACTTATATGACAGAAGTTGTTATCATTTTTTAGATTATTTTGATTGCTTGATTTGGGTACTATACATGCTATTGTAGTAATAATGGCCATGATGAACATGGTCATGGTTTATACCAATAGTAATGAGAAGTTTCATAGAAACCTGTAAACTGGTGACAATTGTCATAACTGCTATGATTAGTAGTGATAATAAATCTGAATATTATTCCTAGGTTTGATCCAGATTATTCCTGATCATTCTGCTTAGCAAATTTAGAGATTGTCATGGACTTTAACTTTAAAAACACTCACTGATCTCTTTTTCTGCTGTATTTGTAATACATTTAATTAGGGAGTTTGTTAGTTGCTTATATGTGAAGTACAGCTAAACCCTAACTGGACAACATTTAGTTTGCCAAAGCCTTGTGAATTATAAACAATTGCGCTTTTTTTTCCACATAAAATACTGTTTCCACTTTTTTATTTTTATTTTTTTGTGTTTCAGTGCTGCTGATTTCCTTATTCTGCCATTTTCTGTCTACATGAACTTGCTCCAGCAGTGGCTGCATAGAAATGGTTTGGACTGGCTTCTTGATAGTGGCACTGGCAACAGTGAACAATATCAGCACATTTTATTTGTTGTTGCCATTGCAGGCAAATGGAACAGGATGGCAAAGCAGAAGCACAATTGATAGACAGTTGTCACCCTATAACAGGAAGTGCCTGAACAGGAACATTAATGACAGAATCACCTGGGATTATTTTAGTGAAAGCTGTAGATTTAAAAATAATTAAATACCTTTTGGAATTACGTAAACATGTTAACGTTTATATGGGATTGAAGTGATTGGGTTCAGATCTACTTAAATTTTCTGTTACCCTTATAGAATATATATACATATATATTGTATAAAGCTTTCAAACCTTTTCTAGAAAGGGAACTAAACAACTGGATAAAGAGAATTGCTCTGTTACTTAAATGGAGCATTGGATGGTAGACCACACTCTACTGCTACATGTAGCTTTATTTTTCAGAGGTTGCATACTCTTTTTTTCTGGAAATCCTTTACAATGTATTAGCCTTATGTAAAATATGCAAAATAGATTCAGCGCTAGTGAAAATATTGATCAATTTATCAAGTGAAAAGAAAACTAAAGCAGAGTCCCATTGAAGTTCAAGTCCATAAATAACAAGGGGGTAACACCCATCCGTTTGAATAGAGATGATTAGTTACGGTGGAGGAAGTCGTAAAAAATCCTTCATATAAAGTGCGTCCAGCTCCACACCCATGTGAATAGATAACCTGCTTACCAGATCACCATGACAACTAAACAGTATTCTCACCAAGCTCGGGAAAAAAACAATCTCCCCAGGATATTTAAAAGTTGTCTGGAACTGCAGCTGAAACCGGTGATGCTCATAAAAACAGAAAAAGAAATAACCCCATGGTGTAGAACTTTATAGAGACGTCGCCATCGTAGTCTCCACCCTACACGTTTCGTCACTAACGGACATCGACTGGGGATCATCATCGTGTTTTTCCTCTCAGGAGGCAGAAGGGCAAACAATATAGGAAGTGAAGTGAAGCCTATGAAGACACCGTGGTTCTGTTTTCAGCACATGGTGCTGTATCACTTTCAAACCGCTTTTATCTGGTAAATGTAACGCACTCCTTTTTATTAAATTCTCCTTTATAAAGTACTACACTATGGGAGCATTTCTTGTTATGTTTTTCTGAGCATCACCAGTTTCAGCTGCAGTTCCAGACAACTTTTAAAGGTCCTGGGGAGACCGTTCTTTCCCCAAGCTTGGTGAGAATACTGTTTAGTGGTCATGGCGATCTGGTAAGCAGGTTATCTACTCACCTGGGTGTGGACCTGGACGCACTTTATATGAAGGCTTTTTCACAACTTCCTCCACTGTAACTTATCATCTCTATTCACATGGATGGGCGTTACCCCCTTGTTATTTATGGACTTGAATTTCAATGGGACTCTGCTTTAGTTTTCTTTTCACTTGATAAATTGATCAATATTGATTGATTGATCAATATTTTCACTAACGCTGCATCTATTTTGCATATTTTATCTGTTAGAGTTTTTGTATTATACTTTAAGGTGCTAGCAGCTGTGTACATTTATTCACATACAATTTTCTTTATTTTTTCGAGCGCAACGTTGGCCTTTGGGCTCCTTTTCCTCCTTTTTTTAGCCTTATGTAATCTATTTAATATGTGCAATAAGAGCCTCAGATAAAAATGTGCTTTGAATAATAAAATACATTACATTTTCAAAGCAGAACCCTTTTTTTTGGGATGTGCTTGATGTTCTTTGTAAGGCAAATAACTAATTGTAATGTGATATGCATATATTTTATGAATTTAATTATGTCATCATAAAACAATTTAATGTATTGATTAAACTAAATTATTCTGTGAATTTAAAATGTAATGGTCATAATCTTCATAGGTCAGTAGTAAATTACAAGATGAGAAACTACAGATTTCTTTGTTATTTCCATCATTGCACTGCTCTTGTATAGTAATCTTGGCTGTTTTCTTATGATGCACCACTAGGTAATGGCATTAATTGGATTCAAATCTTTTGAGCCAGAGAAATCAAATGACTAAACTTCATCCAGATGTTGTATTTTGCCTTTAGGTTGTTTTCTGCATTCAGTTGTACATGCTTACCATGCATCTTGTGCTACCAAAATCCTCAACATGATTAATTCAAGATTTATATTTATTCCCATGCATTAGATATATATTTATAAACATTTTGCAAGCACAACACATGGAGGGAATTCTAAAAGCTTCAAATGATGGTACAAACAAGCTGGCAGATGAATTTAATATCATAATCCAAGAACCTGACTAGCCTTTCCCCACAACACTCAGTACTGTATGGAAATATGTTTGCACTTCTTGATACAGTAAGTAAATATTGTATTATGTTTTCTGATTGCTACTAACAATGTTCGAATTTTTGTGAGCATTTGAAAAGTTCTATTTCATTTTTTACTTTATAGTATTGTTTGTTTTTCTAGTTTATTACCATTTTTTCATTTATAGGCTAAAGCATCTTGTGTTAAAAGTTTTGATTTTTGTGTTCTTGCATTCAAGAAGCAGTCATGTTATATTAAGGCATGGCTGTATATTATGTATCTGTGGTCTACAATTATGCAAAATGTGCTCCTTATACACCATCCTACCAAGAGCTATACAATAATAATTAAATATACACTACTGTGCAAAAGTTTTAGGCATGTGTGAAAAATGCTGTAAATTAGGAATGCTTTCAAAAATAGAAGTTTATATTTATCAATGAACAAAATATAAATGAACAGAGGAGAAATCCAAATCAATTCAATATTTGGTGCACCATCCTTTGCCTTCAAAACAGCACCAATTCTGCTAGGAACATTTGCACACAGTTTTTGAAGGAACTCGGCAGGTAGGTTACTCTAAAGATCCTGGAGAAATAATCAAGCCTTGTGGATGCAGGCTGCCTCAAATACTTCTGTCTCTTCATGTAATCCCAGACAGTCTCAATGATGTTGGAATCAGGGTTCTGTGGGGGCCAAACCTTGTTCTCCTTTATGTTGAAGATATTTCTTAATGACATTGGCTGTATGTTTGTCCTGATGCAGGACACCATTGATCCTAACCAGATCTCCAACTTCACTTGCAGAAATGCAGCCCCAAACTTGCAAGGAACCTGCACCATGCTTCACTGTTGCCTGCAGACACTCATTTTAGTACCGCTGTCCAACCCCGTGGCAAAAAACTGCCTCTTAATACAGCCAAATATTACCATTTTCTAATATTTAGATTCATATGCCCAGAGCTCCTGTTGCCGTTTTTCTGCACCCCAGTTCTTATGTTTTTGTGCATATTTGAGTCACTTAGCCTTGTTTTCAGGTCAGAGATATGGCTTTTTGGCTGCAATTCTTCCATGAAGACCACTTCTGGCCAGACTTCTTCGGACAGTGGATAGGTGTACCTGGGTCCCACACTGGGTCCCAGTGCTGAAGGCACTGCTGGACATCTTCCATTGTTGAAGGGAAGTAAGAATGATGTTTCTGTCACATGCTGCATTAAGTTTCCTTGCCTGACCACTGCATCTATGGTCCTCACCATTGCCCCTTTCTTTGTGCTTCTTCAAAAGAGCTTTGAAATCTTTTCTTGGGAGAGATCTTGCTGATGCAGTATAAATACCTTGTGTCTTGTTGCTCTACTCAGTAGTCCTTGGTGTATGACCTGTGACATTAAACTGTCTTGCACAGCCTCACCTTAGTAGCAGCGTTTGTGTGTTCCTTACCCAGTTTTAAACACAGCTTTTTCTGTTTCAGTTAATGACCGTGTTTCAACCTACATGTGGAATTAATGATCATTGGCACCTGAATGATATTATTGGTTAATCATACACCTAACTCTAATCCTACAACAACTCTTGACTTTGTGCAAGTGTGCAAAGTGTGTAAGAGTAAGAATTGATGCTGGTTTGAAGACAAAGGGTACACCAAATATTGATTTGATTTAGATTTTTCTTCTGCATTTTGTTATTTGATGAAATTAATTTGATTCAAATTTTTATTTTTGAAAGCATTCTTACTTTACAGCATTTATTCACATCTACCTAAAAGTTTTGCACTGTACTGTGATTGGTTAGTATTTTCTATCGGAGTCCTGGAGGTCTTGACCCTCCACTTTTACACTATGTAGGTACAAAAAAGATTTTTTGGACTGACTGGTGTTAGTCCTGCCCAATTGCCTTTGCTAAACCTACTAACTCTCCTCTTCTCCACTATTGAGACTAATTGTCCCTTGGTCAAAAATAAGAATTGATAGAGCTAATTTCTCTCCCTAAGATAACTGCTTGAGGAAATGTGCACGAGACACAGAACAGCATTACATTTATTACAAGATCAACAGCTATTTTTGTACTTGTTTAACAGATATAACAAATCACTTTCAATGATAAATTTAAAAGACCAAAAGGTAGCAAATATGAGAAGTTAGTTGTTAGGGTTAACTTACACTTTTAATCCAAATACTGATCATTCATCATTCCAAAATATAGCTTAAATGTAAGTACTTTATGTTCCCACTTCATAAACATGCACCACTTCTTAGCAAACGTACCCTTGTGTATTGCTGTTCTTTTCTCCTCTGGCACTCCTTAACCCAAGACCAGGACATCAAGGAATTGGACTCTGAGGGGTTGATTTACTGAAGGAAAATTTTCCCCAGAGCTTAGTGAATGTGGTAATATTTTACTTTGCAAAAATGACCCAATCATGTGCAAGGAAAATTAAAAAAACACTCAAAAAAGTGTTTTTGCTTGTACATTGGATGATGAAAGTCAGCAGAGCTTCACCTCATGCACCAAGCTTTGGAGAAAGTCTCATGCAAAGTGCAAATTCCATAGGTGAACAGAGAAGCCATTAGTACATGTAAATGAAATCACAGATCTAGCAGAACCACTGCAGCAAGGAGAATGGAAGCACCGCAAAAGAGTGTGTGTATATCTGTAAGTGTTTTTATAGAGACATATTTTTTTAATAAGGATTAAGCACTATGTCCAGTGATTCTTCTTTTTATGTCCGGATGGATGGTAGCATCAATGCCTAAGGCAGGAAAGCTGAAACTCTGTGAATGGGAATACCCATCCAGGGAGCACCCATCCAGGGAGCACATCTAATCTTCATTTATAGAACAAAAAGCTGTTTCTGACCAGTTTTGGAGGATTCAACAAGAAATCACTCACAAATTCATTAAAAAAACAGTTTATTAATTTTATGTGGACACTTTTTGGCACATATATATATATATAGTTCGGCTATAGATGCATGGACTGGTTATATGAATTTATGAATTTATGTTATATGTTAGGTTTTCACTGAAGTCACAGACATAAGATTTATATGTAACTACATGAGGGTTTTATGATGGTTTTTCATTTACTGTGAGTTTCAAACAGGAGGATTCATATAGTGAAACGAGGCACATATTCATTTGTATATAAAGTGCAAGTTCCCTTGCAAAGCACAACCTCCCTTGCAAAATGAATGGTCTATTTGTCTTTATTAAATCAGCCCCTGATTTTCAAATCCACTACTGCTCAGTTCCCTATTTCATGTTAGTTCCAAGTCATTGACTGGATTAATCTAACTTATTCTCTCAGAAAAAGTGAAACATCCATATAAATCTTGTTATTAGTAAAAGCCTTTTTTTTCTGGTTCATGGAATTATGACCCAAAATACCACCAACAGGAGTCACTAAATAGAATTTCCCCTCTCTCATTATCAGAACAATAGTTTTACACTTGTTTTGTACTAAACAAGTATTTTATAATCTTTTGTGGTAGGAGCTTACAGTGTCATAATAGTTTGAAATAAGTTATTGGCGCTATAATTAATTTCATCATTAGGAGGACCATATTAATAGATTTCAAAAGATAGTTTACTACCTCTCCTTCTGTTGTATGTTAGTGTTCTGTTGCTCAAGTTCCTTGGTCCTTGCATATAGGAAACATTCCTATAGTTTTATAATAATCTTGACATTTCTTCATGGTTAATAGTGACAACTTCTAAATTTAAATTTTTCCGAGTGTGGCTCGGGGTTAAAATTCAGTCCCATTAGCGGTAACCCAGAGCCACACTCGGGATTACAGTGCAGGATCCTGGTGCGGCGTTACTTACCTTGTCCCCAGGATCCTGCGATGTCCCACCGCGGTGTCTGTGGGCTCTGTCTCCTCCGAAGCCTCTCTGTGCCAGGCACCGTTCCCTGCGAGCGTCGCGACGCACGGGGGAGGAGCCTGGCGGCAGATTCAAAAAATTGTAAAAATCATAACACATACAGTACTGTAATCTTACAGATTACAGTACTGTATGAAATTATTTTACATCCCTTTTGTCCCCAGTGCTTTGTCCTATGCCCTGCATGCAGTTTTATATTATATATACTGTTCTTTCTGTCTGGAAACTTGAGATTTTCCATAGCAACCAAAAAGTGTCCCTTTATGTCAAAAGTGGCTTTAGACCAGCTAGAAAACAGCGATAGTAAATTAGAACACTTGCAGAATTGAGCGATAGTGAATCATGGGGAAATTTATTTTATTATTATTATTTTTTTAAATTATTTATTTTTATTTATTATATTATAATTTATGTTTTTGTGTTTCAAACTTTATCATGCCCGGGATAGCTACTAGACTCTTGTTTGGACAGATTTAAGTGTGTTATTGTTAAGAATTACAGACCTACAATATAAAACGCCAAATTTCCATGCAAAATAATTGTTCCGCTTTCAGCACCTAAAATCCAAAAGAATCATACCGCCAGGGAGGTTAAAACAGTGTTTTTTCTTTGCAGGATTCATATTGCAATCTTTTAAAATGGATCCCTGATGTGATACAGCTTGCAATGCCCAAATGCTTCTGTGCTTAAAGGGAATGTGCAGTCTTTTCTAAGTTTAGAGGTGGACGAGAAGTATGCCCTGATAAAATTATATATATCTTTATATATAAAACACAGAATTTAATGCAGCTCTGTAATCACTAATGCATTTTTATTTAAATTTTTTTTGTTAATGCAAGCAGTATAAGTACCTGAATTTGACTTGGTGTCAGCCTTTTGTATTCCCTGTAAAGCAGAGCTCAGAATTGATAAGTGAGAAACAACACGGGAGGTGTGGTATGGTGCTGGTCTAAGATTGGTTTGTGACTAAAGAGCTCCTGCAACTCGGGGACAAAAATCAGCACACCGGGAGACATCCAACACCAACTCTAGTGGGATGAGTTCTTCCTTAAGAAATACATACAAGAGAAAATTTCCCCTAGCGGCCTGAGGGTGCAAAATACTTGCTCATTTTTAGATGCTACCCACAATTCTCAATGGGAAGGAATAGCTGAATTTTGCACTGCCAAATGGCTAGAGGTCATTGCTAGCCAAAGACATATCAAATATGATGAACTAGTTCATCTGGTGCAAATGCTTTCATCTGAGATTATTGGTCACCAGTGTAAAATTCCTTTGGCCTGGTTGGACACACTCAAGAAAAATACCAAAACCAAGGAGAATTATCTCATTGAAACCAAGCTCAAAAAATTTCATAGAGTCTTGGATGATTACTCTCGAGGGAAAGTTTTCTCTTGGAAAAAACATAAATCAATACCGGCACTCATGTCTTTATCACCCTTTTCTAGGGTGCCCACCCATAATTCCAATACCACACACACGGTCCCTCCCAAGGGCCCTGCTCCTATTGCCAATCCTCCCAATACATCTAACAATTATCCCAATTCATATGTGGCCCGCCCATTACCTCAGAGGATACCTACCAAACAAAGATTCAAAAACAAACATAGACCTGCAGCCCCTTCTCATAAAAATGGGGCACTCACCAATAAGGTACTTACCAGTTCTGTGAAAGTTAATGATACCCGCACTGAAACATCCTCTGCTACGTCCAGTATGAAAACCATACCTGCCACATCTCAAAACCCTGACTCACCACACATTAACGCTCCTCTCCATATTGCTTGCACCTTACCAGTTTCTGGGGCTGCTGCACCCACTACTACTGGTAGTGGACATATTACCGCCGACACTACTGGTAATCGAAATACACCATCCCCCACACTTAATCTTCTGTTAGGTGATTTTCAAAAAGGCGAAATACCCCTACATTCTGCCTCTCCTTCTTTTTCTCCTTTTTTAGACAAAGGCGTTCATCCAAAAACTCGACAAAAAAGAAAACACACCGACGAGGATGTAGGGGAGGATGGCACATTAATAGACACCAGCGCCAAACTACAGAGACGATAAAGTTGTTCAACTTATCGTCTCATGTATTAACTAAAGAGGACACCTCTTTGCTTTGTAGAGGCCTCACTTTCTCCCCCACTACACAACCTAACTCGTTCCAGTTATTTAAGGATCTAAATAGGTTCATCAGAAACCTTACTTTAAAAAGGTTCTTCCAGATACAATCCAAAAAATGCATTGAACCCCCGATATCGCCTCCTCCTATTTCAGCTGACACCAACTTGTTGCTAAAGATTGATAGCCCTCCTAGTGTTTATAATGATCTAGTAAGGCTGATGATTTATTGGATGTAGACCCTAATTATGAGTTGTACACGTAGCACCTTCAAACATCTCCCCCAGTAGTACACACTTCTTTAAAACCTAAGTCTTCCTTTTATCCCACCCAATCAAAGGGACCTTATCTGGAGGCCTTCTATAGGGTTGTGTTCGCTGATTTTCAAATACTTTGCCAAAAAACAGCCAAAAAACGCAGCAAACACAATCTAACCTCCGGAGAATTATTGTCCTTGAAACAATTCTTGAATAATCCAGAGCTGGTCATCAAACAAGCCGATAAGGGCGGAGGGATCGTTATCTTAGACAAATCCACATATGTAGCTGAAGCCATGAGGCTACTCTCTGACAGTAAAACCTATAAAAAATTGTCTTGCGACCCCCTACCCTCCTTTCGCACAGAAGCTGATCTCCTTATCACACACGCCATTAATGATCATGTTCTTGACAAAAAGGAAGCCGCTTTTATACGTAAAGACTTTTACAGCCCGCCTTATTTCTATCATTTGCCCAAATTACATAAAGATGCAAAAAATCCACCTGGTAGACCAATTGTGGCCTCCATGAATAGCATCACTAGTGGATTCTCGCTATATATAGACTCCTTCTTGCAACCCTTGGCCCAAGCCTTACAGTCCTACATACGTGACTCTACACACTTAATGGAACTCTTGTCTCCCTATAAATGGACCGAAAATTACTCCTGGTTATCCCTTGACGTTAATTCGTTATATACGTCTATCCCACATGAGGTAGGTTTATTGGCTGTACAGAACTTTCTATTAACAGACCCTATGCTCAATACTGGACAGGCTGCTTTCATTTTGGAAGCGACGTCATTTTGCCTCACCCACAATTAATTCCACTTTGAAGATCAGTTTTATCTACAGACCCATGGCACTGCCATGGGCGCGAATTTTGCCCCGTCTTATGCCAATCTGACCATGGGTCATTGGGAAACTTTATTCATCTGGAATAACAACCCCTTTGCCAAGCACATAGTCTTTTTTGGTCATTACATCGACGATATCGTCGTCATCTGGGATGGTTCCCCCTCCTGGATCGATGACTTTGTCACCCATTGTAACACCAATGACCTGGGCCTTTCCTTTACAGCAGTCTGGAACAGGGATAGCTTAGCCTTCCTTGATTAAGAACTCAATCATGAAGGTGATCATATTTTTTCTCGTAACTACACCAAGGCCACTGCTGGAAATTCTTATTTGCACTATGACAGCTGCCACCACCCTCTATGGAAGAACAATATCCCGAAAGGGCAGTTCTGCAGGCTCAGGCAGAACTGCACTAGAACTTGTGATTATGTCACTCAGAGTACGCACCTCAAAAACAAGTTTCTAGAGAAAGGTTATCCTACATCATTGATAGAACAGGCCTACAACCAGTACTTGCCGGGCAAGAAACCCAAGATTACCAAACCCCCGGAAGAACCGGAGGTACGCTTTATTACGTGTTTTCATAGCCAACACAGAAAGATGGAACATATACTTTCCAAACATTGGAATATCCTTAAACAAGACCCCCACTTGAACAACTCCCTGCGCCAAAGACCCAAAGTCACCTACAGAAGGGCCCCTACTTTGAAAAATAAAATAGCACCCAGTAAGTTAAAATGCAAAACCAAAGATAATTCCCTTTGTCTCATTCCCTTAGTGGGAATGTATAGGTGTAATAAACCATTGTGCTTAACCTGTGGCTTTGTGAACCATGGTCAAAAAAGTTTTACCCATAAAGGTAGACTCTTCACTTTCGACAAATTCCACAACTATTCCAGCGACTATGTAGTGTATTGCCTTATATGCCCTTGTAAACTTTTGTATGTAGGCAGGACCATTTGCCCATTAAGACAGCGCTTTGGTAAGCACCGTCGTTTGGTTGAATTGGGTAGCGACAAACACAGTGTACCACGTCACTTTTTAAAATATCATGCTCGCTCCACTAGAGGCTTACAAGTTTGGGTCATTGAGTCCATACCAAAAGATCTGTCTGAAGCTGAGCGTTTCTCGCGTTTGTGTGAGCGCGAAACGTTCTGGATTTACACCCTTGACACGCTTGCCCCTAATAGACTCAATGAGGAACTGGAAATTAACACTATCCTCTAAACATTTAGAATGGTTTCTGTTTTATTTGTCTTGGTTTAGCTTGCCTGCCCACTATCGGCTATTTGGTAATAATGTTATTCACACATTGTTGCATATATCATTTTCATGCAAACAAATACATACAAACAATATATACAAACAAATCGCATTCAAATGCGATCATGTATGCGAGGAACTGGAAATTAACACCTTCCTATATATATTCAGAATGGTTTCTCTGGCATTTACCTTTGTTTAGCTGGTTTACTTACCATTGGCTATCTAATAATGTTATTCACGCATTTCTTGCACATATCATTTGTATGCGATTATGGGTGCTCCATAAGTCGCAATCCAATATATTTAACCTTTTGTTTTAATTGTCGCACCAATCATTCAGGGGTGTGACATTCAGCATATTGTATGTATCATGTATAGCAATAATCCTTTATTTTTACTTTTGTTTCCATTTTTTTCATTATTTTTTTAGATATATTTTTTTATTATTTTTTCATTATTATTTTTCTAATTTTTTTTATATATTTCTCTACACATATATATATATATATATATATATATATATATATATATATATATATATATATATATCCTTTTTCTTTTATCATCCATTTTTTTATTATTTAATTTTTATTTTTTACATTGTCATATAATAATTCTTTTCATGCAATTTTTAATTAACTTTTACATTTTTTGAAACCCCCCCTTTTTTTCATTATCCAATTTACCTTGTGATCATGTCTTGATAATATATTTTTATAATACTTCTATGATAGTTTATCATAAATGCTCTGATATATATGCATATATATACTCTTGAGACACATCTTCTTTTAATCATTCACCCTTTTTAGATATATAGTTCTCTAGTAATATTTTTTTTCCCCAGCTTTCTTTTATCAGACATCCAGCTTGCTCATAAAGATACAGATATGTGCTCTGGCCTTGTCATATAACATTGCTATTGTCCGTGGTTCATATATTGACACTCCGGCATTGATACAATCAGCTGTGAACGTCCACCCATTACCTGCATTGATACAATCAGCTGTGAATGTCCACCCATTACATTTGATCTGTTATAAATAGCTCTTCACTGTTTTCCCTACTCTACACTTGATAAAGGAGCGTGCATGTGCCGTACAGACCTTGCGCATGCTCAGAAACGCGTTGTGTTTTTTTCTCCTCTTTGACAACATTGCCAGCGGCTTCCTGGGCTGCCGCTCCGTCCTCCCGCAGAGACAGGCTGTGTACCGTCCTGGCCTCCCTGCCAGACTGCATCATGTTTGGAGGCATCCCTGGGAAATCACTGACTGTTCCCTTCCCCCTCTTCTATCAGGAATCACATCTGTCTGTTCTATATACCGCTCCTAAATGTAAGTTGATACTTTGTTTTTATATTGGTGAATAAATGATTTTACTTAGTGGCGCTCCTCTCTTTCTTTTTTTCAAACAATGAGGAAAGGTGACAGAAGCACCTCAGCATCGCGCCAACCCCCAGGAATCAAACACACAGCTCAGCAGGAACATACCAGCGATGTTCCATACACAGGGAGACAGCCATGCAGCTCCTGGCAGTGATCCGTCATGCTCTCCAGGCCACAGGACAAATACTCCATGAGCAGGGGAAAGCACGGCTCCTTCTCAATACCCAAACCTCACTGACCTTTAAGCCATATCAGCGGATATCAAATACACCTTGTCAGCGGCAATAACGGACCTTCGTGCAGACATACAGACAGTTGCCACGAGGCTGGGATCAGTAAAACAAGTAACAACCCGCCATGCTGATACCATTCACCAACTACAACAGTCCTCTGACAACCAACTATCACACATCATAGAGATGCACTGACACTTAGAGGACCTGGACAATTGGGGAAGATGCCACAATATAAGAGTGAAGGGAGTGCCTGAAAATATAGATCAGCAAAACTTTGTACATTCCATCACATCTATTTTCAATGAGCTCCTGTAGAGACCTGTGGACTCCCCGATTGAAATTGAGCGAATTCACAGACCTCTCCGTCCGAGGATTCATGATACAGATCCCCCAAGGGATATAATCTGTTGTTTGGTTAACTTTCCTCTGAAGGAAGCCATCTTAAGATAAGCTCGAGAAAGAAACCAAGTTCTCTCTAATGGAACAGAAATAAAGCTATTTCAAGACCTATCAAACATCACTCTGCAACACAGGAGAGCTCTGCACCCCCTGCTGGAGCTATTATGCACAAAGGGAATAACATATCAATGGAAGTTTCTGTTCTGTTTATCAGCTACTTGGAGGGATCACACAGCATTCCTCCGCACCGCAGATGACCTACAACTTCTGCGAATCCCTAGATCCGCCAATAATCGAGGTTCCGGAATGATACAGCTCCTTCTCCCTCACAGAAAACTGATCTGAAGTCTCCAACAATTGCACACCACAAGCACAATGACAGAGAGGTCGATGCTGCAGATCCCATCCTTCAGATCCGCCTAATCACCGCAACCCAAGAGGTCAAGCTGATTGGAGCCTGGGTATTTCTCAACCTAGACGCCGTGACCGCATGGAGACCTGAAAAATCAATCGATGTTCTACCCACTTATCCACCTCACAAAGATTTGTGAGTACCCTGTAACTTTAAAGTTATACATTTTTTTTGTGTGTTATCACTCCCTTTTATTCCTTCCATTTAAACTAACAACTTCTTTATTTAGACCGTTACCTGTTATATACCAAGTAAAATCTCAGTACACCGTTACTGTGTCTTGAAACAGTGTTATACCACGCCTTACTAACCAAAATAACTAGACTCCAAAGCTTTAGGTTATTGACTGTTTTATCCTAAAACTTTACCACATATCCCATTGCTAACAAGGAAGTCTTAACCTTGAATGGGTATATTTCCACAAGACTTCTCATAATAAAAGGTGTTTGGCATAATTATTTCTAATGCCCTGTACACACGGTCGGATCTTCTGATGGAAAATGTTCAATGTTAGCTTGTTGTCTGTTGCCTTATGAGGAGTTTATGAGTAATCTCCATTAGCAACTGAGAATATCTGTATATAGATGTGTATATATATATTTTTGGATAAGAAATAATAGTCGTGTATATGTGACAGGGTTTCAGTAAAGGGGTAATTTAGCTAGATGGGAATACGCGACAGGATCTGGCTGAAAAGAGCTAATGCATTTAACAGCTACTTGTAGTATGCGAGAAGGATGTGCTGGGAAGACAATCAGCTGATTACGTATATTTGATCAAAGGGGCAAGGACAGATACCATCTGAAGTGTAGTTGTTACAGGGCCAAATTCATTAGGTCAATAAAGGCCTTTGTATTCCTCCATGGTAATCAACCATTTGTCCATTTCAAAGGGATGTTTGAGAGGATGAGAATATTTCTTTTATCTGTTCAGGAAAGGAGGTTTTGCCCTGGCTAAGGCCATGCATAAGTTAAGTACCCCTTTCAAGAGAAGGTGATGACTTTCACCTTAATCCCTCTTCAAACAACTTATCCCCAGCTCGTTACCACAACAGGAGGAAGTTGCCCAAATTAGGAGATACGCCTGGTGGGAATAGAGGGCTAACAGAATAAACCAATCAGATTGGCCCTATTCAATTCAATGAGAGATGGGCCTATAAGAAGGTATTCCAAAGAGAGTAGTAGGAAGATGAAAACTGACCTGGGCCCAGGAACATTCATAATATAGGTAATTATCAGAGCATCTTCCAGCACTTAAAGGTATACCTGCTTGTCATGCTTGTTTGTTTACCATTTGTATTGTAATGATTATACTTTGTCTTCTTGTACGATAACCTAATATTTTCTCCCTTAAGACTATAGATATTGTCTGTGTATTAGGTAGACTTTTAACGCTTCTTTAATAAAGGTTATTATACTTAAGCTTTCACTTCTGGTTATAAGAATCCTTATTTAACCAACCTCATATCTTATGGTTAATAATTCATAAATGTACGTTTAGAACGGCAAGAGTGGCGACCACGAAGCCAGCACAGGACTGAAAGTATTTAATATACTACCAAAATTTTTTGTATTAGAGATTAACGTTATGAGGGGGAATTGAAGCTGAGTCAGCTTATCTAATCTATCTAGGGAAAAATATAGGTAAATATTTTTTTTGTGTGTTTTTATTAGTGGGTAACTCTAAGGAGAAAATATACACTACAGATATTTTGTGAATTTTGTTGTTTTTTTTATTTCCACTAATATCCCAAAATTATACTTGAAAATAGTACTTTGGATGTACCCTGAGAAAACCGGTAAATGTTAGGGGGTGGAAGTACAGATTGGGAAATATTCTGTTTTGATTTTTTCTTAATATTGTTGTTTTATGGAAAGAGGACGCTGAAAGAGTGGTCCTTCGTTTTGTGAAAAAAAAAAATAATAATAATTTTTTTTTCTTCTCTTTCTCATGATTAATAATTTTTTAAAATTCCGACTGTGTGTAGGCTCTATCGGACGTTTTCCATTGGAATTTCCGACACACAAAATTTGAGATCTGGATCTCAAATTTTCCGACAACAAAATCCGTTCTCGTAAATTCCGATCATGTGTACACAATCCTGACACACAAAGTTCCACGCATGCTCTCAATCAAGTACGAGATGGATGCGCTCGTTCTGGTAAAACTAGCGTTTGTAATGGAGATAGCACATTGGTCACGCTTCAAATTTTAAAATCTTTTAATGAAGCGCATTCTCTTCTTTAAAATGCTAGAATAATGAAGTTGTTTTGCTGCTGATATTCACACAGAGTTCTGACAAACTGATTTCTTTTGTATTTTTCGTGATCTCATGAATTTTTTTTTTTTCGTCAGATCTCCACGATAATGTTTTTAATTTTGGTTTATATTTTTTTGATCCAGATCTCCTATTTTGATTTTGTTTTTTTTATTGTGATCTCCATAATTTTTTCTTTCGTTTTGTGTCAAGTTACCACAACACCATTATTATCTTGTATTTTTTTAACCTCAAGGAGGTTGATGTTGGTGTCCCTTGTTAATTTGACATTGTATTTTTGAAATGTACCTGCCTACTCACAAACAAACTGTCCTTTTTGAAGTAAAACACATAGGCAAGTATTTGTGAAAAATAAATAGCCATCTATTCTGGGTGATAACAAAATAAAGAGGAAGGCAATGCTGGAGAAACTGGTGAAATTTGCGAAGCCTTTGTAGCCCAGGGCAGACATCAATTGTTTTACAGTCAAAATTGGTGACTTGAGGAGTCCCTATAATAGTGGGCACAATCCGGTCCAGGACTACAAGCGATCAGGAACAGCAGCAGATGACATATCTGTCCCCAGGCTGTGGTCTTACAACAGCCTGCGTCTTTTGTCAGGCCAGACTGAACCCAGGCTATCACTCTCTTGTCTTCCTTCCACGCTTGCTTCCAGGCTGTGGCTCTGGTGTTGTAGTTGTGGCAGGAGGTGGAGGAGGAGGACCATGGTTGAACTCATAAACGTGGCTTTGGGTTGTGAGTTCGCCCCTCAATCCCTTATTTAGAGCTTGAAAGCTAACTTCCTCACATAAGAGGCATTGGCCCTCCTCCATTTCCTGCATTTTGCAGGCTGCCATGTAGGCATAGTCCTCTTGAGTATTGGTGGGGTTCTGAGGGCCACAGTAGCCTTCTGAAATAGGCCAAGTGCTGCCTCCTCCTCCGGTTACTCCTCTTTCTTGGCTTTTTTTTTAAAGGCGGAGGGGAGGGACCTGGGATTCGGGCAGGCTTCTGGGCCCGGCCACCTCCTGGCTGCCACTTACCCCCGCCACCTCCTGGCTGCCACTCTCCACAGCCTCCTCCTGGCTGAGACTTTCCTGTGTATGAAAAAGGGACATAGATTTAATTTTTGCTTCATCAATAACACACAATTTTCAGCTCATGACTGTTGCAAATTGAATGTTAATAAATAGAAAAGACTATCATTCTGACCCCAGCATTTTTAATTCTTGTCACAATCATTTGTGGCCACTACTGTCTATTGATATGTAAAACACTTTGTAAAATCCGAAATTAATGCTCAATAATAACATCTAGTTAACATCATTAATTATTTGACAAGAACTATGTTGAACAATGCCATACCTGGCTCAAGCTAGGCTCCTCCACATCTTCCTGGCTGAAAGGCCCAGGTTGGATGTCAGAAGCCTCAGCTGAGGTGGAAGGAAGCCCTGAAGGAAGACTGTAGAGTGCTGGCCTGGGTTCAGGCTGGCTTGCCAGAAAATGCAGTCTGCCATAGTACCTGCCACAGACAGGGCAGCTCCCTGTAGATATCAATGAATATGGGAATAAAATCCTGATCATCTAATAGATCCATTTTCTCTGCAAGACACAACACAAAACAAACCCTAATATCAGGCTAAACTCTCCTAATATTGTCCCAATATAGGCCTCAATCTAGAAGCAGTATAGGCCACTGATGCACCAAGTTAAAATTGTACCTTCTTTCAAACTATCGGTGCTTCCGGTACACCTTCCTCCTCTCACAGATCGTACGTACGACGCACGCGTGTTACACTTTATATACACTGCGCATGCGTGAAACTCTGCCGTGATGTTCTTTCTAGTCTATTCCCCGCCTCTTCTCTTTAGGCGCAGTGGTGAGCACATGGCAGAGAAAAAAAGTAAGTAGTTGTTGTGTGTTCCTATTATTATCATTACTTGCATGCTGCTCCATGTGCTTTTCTTTACTGTTATACAGTTTAAAATGGCAACTTTCAGATTCGTGGGCACAGTAATCGTTCATAGTAAACATCGTTCATTCACTAATACAATGTTTTTGGCAGATACAGGTTAACTACATTTGTTCAGGCCTATTTGTATTAAGAAGTTTAGTACATTGTTGTCTTGATGGGTTTGTACTAGAATGAAATGCAAACCTGATTCAGTGTAAGGAGAGGACACTCAGCAGCTGTTTACACATCTGGACGCAGGAGCACTAGTGTGGGACACCAGAACAAACTCTTTAGGGTGTCCCACACAGGTGCTCCAGTGGATACTAGGGGTCTCTCCATGTGTGAAAATTGTACAAAAAAGGTCAGTATTCCAGCTTTAGAAAAGGAGAATAAAAATGTCTTCAGCTTGGAACTCTGCCAAAAAAGACAATTGTATGACACTTCCAAGCAATGTTTCATATTACTATTTCTGGCCTCAAATATCTCTGTGCTAAGTATACCTTTTTTTTATTCACATAAGGGAGAAAAGACTCGGAACATCTGAGGACACCATAGACCCCCCACCTCTGAAAGAAAAGCAAATCCCCACATCACAACCAGAAGATGTGGAGGAAGGAGACCACAACAGGTGAGTGTCTGAGACCACAGTTTTAGGTAATAGACGTATGCCTGCAAATTATAATACATGGTGTGTTTTTTAATTTTAGGTGATGTGGATGTTATGGAAGAAGATTCACATTTCACAAGTGCAAGTGCACACCTCCTCATCAAGGAGATAATAATGTGTAATCGTGATTTACAAAAGATCAAGGAAGACATCAATGGTATTGAAAAAAGACTCAAAAACATCATTGATGTTTTAGGCCGAATCTAAAAAACACCTAAAGTCTTCGTTTTTGTGCTATTTTTCACCAATTTTTTAAGTATCTTGAAAGCCAAATTTTGAAGATGCACACAGTGTGTCAACATGTGCTATCTGCCATCACAGGATATCAATGTATGTGTTTGGTGGGTGCAACCCCTTCCTTGCAACTAAGGTAGCTGAGTGGAAGGGGTTGCACCCCCGAAACCCGTTGATTGATCCCCCATGATGGGAGCTAGCACATGTTGACATTAGGCATGGGATCAGGAGGGAAATCCCCATTTTGACTCTCAATTTGTGTGCATCTTCAAAATTTGGCTTTCACAGGGGTGACATCACCCCATCTGATGAAGGCAAGATCAACACAGTTTGGACATACTAATGTCTAATCTTTCCTTCATTTTTTCAAAGTTGAACTTTGTAAGTTCCTGAGTTGGGTATTGTTTTATGGTTTTAAACATGCCTATTTAACACAAAAAAGGCTATTTGTACTGTCTATAACAAAATGTTATTCCTAAAATATGTTGATTTGTTCAAAAACCCTTTTTTAACGCACATGTGAAAGTGCACAGAGTAAAAATTTTAAGACTCAACAACATGTGGCTTCTTCTTTCGATGCTCAATAGCAGTTTTTGTAGTAAGTTGTTGTTTACAGTGACAATGGGGGTTATTTCCTAAAGGCAAATTCACTGTGCACTACAAGTGCACTTTCAAGTGCACTTTTGTAGTGCAAAGTCGATTTTCCTTTATTAAATAACTCCCACAGTGCTTTATAGTTTGCCACAATCATACCATTTTCGTGACTCTGAAAAATTCATTCATGGTGCTGAAAATTATATATATTTTTAACTGTAATGCATTACATACATTAACAACAAAAAACAAGGTGTGTGTGTACCAAACCCACAACATAATAATAGTTTGCTGAAGAAGAGATTGTCACCTCATGTATCAAATAAATTACATTTGCACTATTGAAGAAAATGTCAAAAAATAAAAGCACATTGGAGAACCTAGGAGACAGCTAAAAGAAACACAAGCAGTAAATCCAAGGAAATATTATTTCAGTTTAAATAAAATAATTTATTTTTAAAATGCTTATTAAACATTTTCTGGCATATCAATGGCCCCCCTACCCACAAAGTACTCCATATATTTTATACGGACCTTGCGTGCGCTTTGGGGGGGCAAGCACTGAAAACCAGATACAAGGCCCACAAGCACAAACTGAAGAGCAGTAATGATCGGAAAAGCACGAGGCTGAGAAGCGCGAATTGTCTCTCACCAAACTTCTACTAACACGAGATTAGCAGAAGGAGGCCAAAGGGTGGCGCACTTGGTATTGAACTTCCCTTTTCTAGTGCCATCGTACATTTTGTACGTCACAGCATTCTTGACGTTTGGAATTTCCGACAAAATTTGTGTGACCGTGTATATGAAAGACAAGTTTGAGTTAACATCCATCGGAAAAAATCCATGGATTTTGTTGTCGGAATGTGCGATCGTGTGTACGCGGCATAACTCTCAACTTTTCATGTCCAAGAACTATTTTAGAGCAAATCCACACTGGCTCGATGGGCTTCATGCCTTGAGAAACCTTTTCACTTAAAGTGGATGTAAACCCGAAAAAAAACATTTTTTTTTATATCATACTGTAGAGTATAAGATTTCCTATCATTTGAGCCCAGTCTTGTCACACAGAGTTAATCCATCTCTGAACAATCCTCTTTTATTGTTCAGTGAGATAATTCCTGACAAACTGAGAAAAACTTTGTCAAATACTCCCCCTTGCTGTGAGTGACAGGTGATTTACATCTTGTGCACTAGCTTAAGACACATGCAGTGTTTTTTAATTCCCTCCCCCACTCCTTTCTTCAGCAGCTCTGCAAGGATTGGCTGTTCCACACCTCAGCATGATTTGGCATGCTGAAGTCATGTGGTTACTTTCCTGTCTTTTCACTGGATGTTAGAGATCATAGCAGAAGTTCAGCAGAAGTTCAGTGTTAGAAATACACAGGGGAGTGTAGAGGTGGGCGGGGAGTCTACTGACATCACGACTCCACCCACCGAGCTCCAGACAACAGAACCACCCACAGAATATGCAGGTTTTCGGGTCTAATAACAGACAGAGGGGAGACATTTGACAGGTAAAGATACATGCAGGAGGCATGTATATCCTTATAGATAACCCCTATGGCAGTAGTTTAGAAAGGATGACATTGGGTTTACATCCACTTTAATGGACTACAGCAATCTGACCACTACTCTTGGTCCGTAGCCATGGAAGAACTAAAACTTTGGCTCTTTTTATTTTTATTGTTTCCCCCTTTTTTTCTCTATACAAAGGTGTTTTTGTGCCATACATAGTTCTTTCTTCTATAGGATATTAATGCTCAGTATAAAGAAAATTATTTCTCTCTCACTATATACACAAAGAAAAACATACAGGCAGTATATAGCACTTGAAAGCTTTTATTTTATTCCTCAGTAACTATCAGTAACTCCAACAACAGCAAATGCTAGCGCTTAGGATACTGGTATAGTGGCTTGCAATCAATTAGATTCAATAAAAATGAATAGATAAAAGCAGGGCTAGAGATGGATATAAAATCAAATATAAAAAGTCCACAGGTAAGAATAAAAAGTCCAATCAATTGTGGAAGATAGTGGATCTTGAAAGCTGATAATGATGGCAGAGACTTTTAGGTAACAAGCACTAAGGGCAGCTCTTCTCAAGAGTGAAGCCAACTCAGGATATAAACATGGAAAAAAGCACAGAAAAGCACCTCTGAGTGCAATGTTTAATACGTAATACAATAGAAGTATCACTTACATGTAGGTAAGTACAGATGTGCTCATAGGAGATTAACATCTCATGATGGTTTTGCCGGTGTCTAGAGCGTGTCCAGAGGAGGCCCAAGTCCGGGCTATGAAAGCCGCAAGGAGCCAGAGAGGAAGCCAGCTGTTTCCTTCGGAGGAGATGGTGACAGTCTGCTCGTGTTACAGCGTGTGACGTCAGCGGGATCAGGGGAAACAACATGTTTCCCCTGATCCCGCGTGTATATCCACACACAGTGAATGCTGGATAGACATTAAAATAAATAAACAATAACATGTTGTATTATAAAATTAATGATGTAACTATAAGGTGAATTTGACGATCAATATACAAGTATACGAGTTGATCAGATTGATATATTATATCAGAGTGATTCAAAGGATTATGAAAAAATTAATTAAATCTGGCAATAAATTATGCAAGATATATATAAGGATATGATATAATGTATGGATAAGCAGGTCATCATTGTCAATAAAATCAAATAATAATTCATGGTAATGGTAATAATAGCAATGATGATTAGCAGGGGATATTTAATGATTAAGAGAATTATATAATAGTGTTTACTTCCAGTTCCTCATTGAACCCATTGGGCACAAGGGTATCTAGGGTATACATCCAGAATGTTTCACGTTCGCATAATCTGGAGAAACGTTTGGCTTCGGACAGACTTTTGGGTATGGCTTCTATAACCCATACCCATAAGCCCATCGTGGACTGGCTATGATGCTCTAGAAAGTGACGTGGCACGCTGTGTTCATCGCAGCCAACTTCCACAAAGCGACGATGTTTACCGAAGCGCTGTCTCAGTGGGCGAATGGTGCGACAAACATACAGCAGCTTACAGGAACATATACGACAATATACAACGTAATCGCTGGAGCAGTTGTAAAAATTGTCAAGATAGTAGATCTTTTCTTTGTGAGTGAAACTCTTTTGTCCATGTTTTATGAAAATTACAGGTCTTACACAAGGATTTGTTACATCTATACATCCCTTTAAGAGGGATTAGGCTTAAGGGGTTAACTTTTTTGATGCTTTTTAGTTTGCTTGGCTCTATTTTATTTTTTTAGTGTGGGGGCCCTCCTATAAGTGACCTTAGAGTGACCCTAGAGTGACCTCTTTCGCATAGGGCGGTAATCAGATGAGGATCTTGTTTTAAGATTTTCCAGTGTTTGTTGAGGATGTGTTCCATCTTCTTATATTGTCCGAGAAACCCAGTGATAAACTGAACAACTGGTTTCTTCTAGGGTTTAACATGTTTGGGTTTTTTTCCGGAAAGAATAGTGGTGTAGGCCTGGTCTACTATTTTTTCTGGATATCCTTTTTCAAGGAACTTTTGTTTAATATGTGTACTCTGAGAGATATAGTCACTATCTCTTGTGCAATTTTGCCTTAATCTACAGAACTGTCCTTTGGGTATATTTTTAACCCATTGAGGATGACGGCAGCTGTCAAAGTGAAGATATGAATTTCCTGCAGTGGGTTTCGTATAGTTACAAGCAAAGATTTTGTTATGTTCGTGATTGAGTTTGAGGTCCAAGAAGGCTAGGCTATCTTTGTTCCAAACAGCTGAAAAGGAAAGTCCTAGGTTATTGGCGTTACAGTGGGTGACAAATTCATTAACCAGTGACGAAGGGCCTTTCCAGATGATGACAATGTCATCAATGTACCTGCCTTAAAATACCAGGTGCTTGGCAAAGGGGTTAAGTTATACAAAAGGGTAATAGCTGTGGGGGGTGAGCTAATGGAGAAAATAGTGCAGTTGTTAGATGGAGGCAGGATAGGCTTCTCTGAAGAGGAAAGTTTTCAGGGATCGCCTAAAAGTGGATAAATTTGGAAACAGTCTGACAGATTGGGGTAGGGAATTCCAGAGGATGGGCGAAGCTTGGGAGAAGTCCTGGAGGCTAATATAAGAGGAGGTGATGAGGGAGCTAGAGAGCAGGAGGTCCTGGGAGGAACGGAGAGGGCGATTAGGTTGGTATTTTGAGACTAGGCTAGTGATGTAGCTAGGAGCAGAGTTGTGGATGGCTTTGTAACTTATTGTTAGTATTTTGAATTTATTTTGTTGGGTGAGTGGCAGCCAATGGAGGGATTGGTAGAGAGGGGTAGCAGACACTGAGCGGTTTGTAAAGTGGATGAGTCTGGCAGCAGCATTCATGATGGACTGAAGGGGGATAGTCTATTTAAAGGTAAGCCAATGAGGAGGGAGTTGGAGTAGTTGAGGCAAGAGATAACCAGGGAGTGAATCAGGAGTTTGTGGTTTCATTGGTTAGGGACGTAGTTTAGAGATGTTGCAGAGGTTGAGGCGGCAAGCTTTGGAAAGTGATTGGATGTGGGAGCTAAAGGAGAGTTCAGAATCTAGGATAACACCTAGCACCCTGACATGTGGGGAGGGGTGGATAGTTGTGCCATTGCTCTTGACAGACAAGTCAGGGGAAGAGGCACGTGGGGGAGGAAATATTATAAGCTCGGTTTTGGACAAGTTGAGTTTGAGGAAGTGTTGTGACATCCATACAGAGATGTTGGTTAGTAAGTTAGTGATGCATGAGGAGACTGATGGAGTGAGTTGAGGGGTGGAGAGATAGATTTGTGTGTCGTCAGTATAGAAATGATATTGAAAGCTGTGAGAGGCTATCAGCAGACCCAGGGAAGAGGTGTAGATTGAAAATAAAAGAGGTCCAAGAACAGAACCTTGGGGGACCCCCACAGAGAAGGGAAGAGGAGTGGAGGAAGTAAAATTGTAAGTGAAACTGAAGGTGCGTTGGGATAGGTAGGATGAGAGCCACTGAAGAGCACAGGGAGTAAAGTTTTTTGAGAAGGAGGGGGTGGTCAACCGTGTCAAAGACAGCTGAAAGATCCAGACGTAGGAGTACAGAATAGTGTCCGCTGGTTTTTGCAGTTAGTAGATCATTTGTGAGTTTTAAAAGAGCAGTTTCTGTGGAGTGTTGAGGGCGAAATCCAGATTGAAGGGGATCAAGAAAGGTTGTTTTTAATGAGGTGGTCACTCAGTTGGTTGTAAACCAGACGTTCAAGGAGTTTAGAGGAAAAGGGGAGCAAGGAGATAGGGCGTAGTTTGTTAAGATTGGTAGGGTCCAGGGACGGCTTTTTAAGTATAGGTGTGACCAGTGCATGTTTTAGAGCATTGGGGAAGATGCCAGAGGTGAGGGAGAGATTGAAGATGTGGGTTAGAGAGTGTAGGATGGAGTCAGAGGGCGACCGTAGCATATGAGAGGGAATAGGGTCCAGGTGACAGGTGGTTGTGTGGGGGATAGAAAGGAGTTTAGCAACTTTGTCTGTAGTAGCAGATTTGAATAGGGGGAGTGTCAGTTGTACCTGTTGACATGGGGTCTTAGCTGGGGGAGATACCTGGAGAGTGCAGATTGTATCAATCTTGTTTTTGAAGTGATTAGCGATCTCCTGGGCAGTGAGTGAGTCAGTGGGTGGAGGCGGTGGAGGACAAAGTAGAGAGTTGAAGGTAGAGAAGAGTTTACGGGGACTAGATGAGAAGGTGTTAATAAGAGCTGTAAAATAGGTTTGCTTGGCAGTGTGGAGGAAAGAATAGTATTTTTGGAGGGCAGATTTGCATTGGTTGAAGTCCTTGAGAGACTTAGTCTTGTGCCACAGACGCTCAAGAGCGCGACTACGTTTTTGAGAATTTTAGTGTCATCTGTTTGCCAGGGTTGTAGGGGTCGAGGCCTGATTCTGCGTGTAGTGAGGGGAGCGAGCTTGTCCAGGGTGGAGGACAGGGATTTATTGTAGATGGACGTGGCTTGGTTGGGGCAGGACAGGGGAGAGATTTTGTCATAGAGGTGGTGAGTAGCAGAATAGAGGAGAGAGGAGTTGAAGTTACAAAAATTTCTACGGGTGATGGTTAGGTAATTGGAGGGAAAGGTGGTGGAAGACAGGGGGAGGGAGAAACTAATAAGGTGATGGTCGGAGAGAGGAAAAGGATTGTTTGAGAAGTTGCATGGAGTTGCATAGGTAGGAGAATACAAGGTCAAGGGTGTTGCCATCAGAGAAAGTAGAAGCCTGTACCCATTGTTTTAGGTCAAATGAAGAGGTTAGACTAAGATGTTTATAAGTAGCAGGAGTGTTTGTATTAGCAGGGATGTTGAAATCACCGAGAAGGATTGCGGGAATTTCTGAAGAGAGAAAGTAGGGTAGCCAGGCAGAAAACTCTTCAAGGAAAGTTGATAATGGTCCAGGGGGCCGGTAGATCACAGCAATTCTTAGGGAAGTAGGAGAGAATAGACGTATACAGTGGGCTTCAAATGATGAGAGAGAAAAAGAGGGAGGAGAGTGAATAACCTGGAAGGTGCATTGGGGGGATAGGAGGAATCCCACTCCACCTCCCTTGCGTCCATTAGGCCTAGGGGAGTGAGTCCAGTGAAGGCCACCCTGGGATAGGGAAGCAGGAAAAGGGGTGTCATATTCGTGGAGCCAGGTTTCGGTGAGAGCAAGTAGGTTGAAGGAATTAGTGACAAAGAGGTCATGAACAGCGGTGAGTTTGTTGCAGACAGAGCGGGCGTTCCAGAGGGCGCAGGAGAGAGGGAGGCTGGCGTTAGGAAGAAGAGGAATGGAGACTAAATTGCGTAGATTGCGACTACTGCCAGAGGGTTAGGGTGATGGTGATAGGTGTGTTGGGCACAGTTAAATAAGGGAGGCCCAGGGTTTGGGGAAATATCTCCAGCGGTTAGGAGAAGCAGAAGAATAAGGGAGGTATTATGAGAATATGATTTGTATGAGGGGACATGCTTCAGTATCCTGGGGTGTTTGTAAGCAAGTGGGCTTAGAGTTAGAAAGAGGTGCTGAGTGCAGTAATAGGGGGAGGGGAGAAGTGAGGGTGATATGTACAGATTGTGGGGTGGAGCAGAGGGGTGAAGAAAAGAGAGTTTGAGGAGTGAGGCAGCAATTGTGAAAAGGAGGAGAGGTAAAGAGAGCATGTTTCAGAGAGGAAGGTGAGATAATTTGGAATTGAGGTCATCTGCAGTCTGTTGTAGTTTGCTTTGTGCAAATCGCTGAAGTGGAAGAGCAGAAGTGCCACTTATTTAAAGAACCCCACTTCTTTGGAAGAACCCCCTGTAGGTGCAGCCCCCTGTATGTGTTCCCCCGTAAAGAAGGCCTTGTTTTTATACTGTGTGTTGGGTGTGGATAGAATCTGGCAATTAATCAATTGAGAGGGGATATTAGGAACACAGCTAGCAGAGCATAACTTTCACACCACAATCAAACTGCAAGGGGACTAAAAGGCCAAAATTGTAAAGATAAGGGAATCCATAATTTAGGTAAGACTTAATAGCTAAATAAACATTGAAATAATGTGAGCATGGCTACAGATGGAGTTGAAACAGTGGTTACAAACAAAGATTTACCAAATATGCATGTGAGCAGTCAGTCGAGGTATAAATGCAGGTTTACCAAATATGCATGTGAGCAGTCAGTCAATGTTCAGTTTAAAGGTATAAGGAGGTATAAACGCAGGTTTACCAAATATGCATGTGAGCAGTCAGTCAATGTTCAGTTTAAAGGTATAAGGAGGTATAAACGCAAGTTTACCAAATTTGCATTTGAGCAGTCAGTCAATGTTCAGTTTAAAGGTATAAGGAGGTATAAATGCAGGTTTACCAAATATGCATTTGAGCAGTCAGTCAATGTTCAGTTTAAAGGTATAAGGAGGTATAAACGCAGGTTTACCTGTAAAGAGAGAAGAAAATGTTCAGATGGATGGTGCAAGAGCAGAAGTGCCACTTATTTAAAGAACCCCACTTCTTTGGAAGAACCCCTGTATGTGCAGCCCCCTGTATGTGTTCCCCCGTAAAGAAGGCCTTGTTTTTATTCTATGTGTTGGGTGTGGATAGAATATGGCAATGAATCAATTGAGAGGGGATATTAGAAACACAGCTAGCAGAGCATAACTTTAACACCACAGTCAAACTGCAAGGGGACTAAAAGGCCAAAATTGTAAAGATAAGGGAACCCATAATTTAGGTAAGACTTAATAGCTAAATAAACATTGAAATAATGTGAGCATGGCTACAGATGGAGTTGAAACAATGGTGACAAACACAGATTTACCAAATATGCATGTGAGCAGTCAGTCAAGGTATAACGCAGGTTTACCAAATATGCATTTGAGCAGTCAGTCAATGTTCAGTTTAAAGGTATAAGGAGGTATAAACGCAGGTTTACCTGTGAAGAGAGAAGAAAATGTTCAGATGGATGGTGCAAGAGCAGAAGTGCCACTTATTTAAAGAACCCCACTTCTTTGGAAGAACCCCTGTATGTGCAGCCCCCTGTATGTGTTCCCCCGTAAAGAAGGCCTTGTTTTTATACTATGTGTTGGGTGTGGATAGAATATGGCAATGAATTAATTGAGAGGGGATATTAGAAACACAGCTAGCAGAGCATAACTTTAACACCACAATCAAACTGCAAGGGGACTAAAAGGCCAAAATTGTAAAGATAAGGGAACCCATAATTTAGGTAAGACTTAATAGCTAAATAAACATTGAAATAATGTGAGCATGGCTACAGATGGAGTTGAAACAATGGTGACAAACACAGATTTACCAAATATGCATGTGAGCAGTCAGTCGAGGTATAAACGCAGGTTTACCAAATATGCTTGTGAGCAGTCAGTCAATGTTCAGTTTAAAGGTATAAGGAGGTATAAACGCAGGTTTACCAAATATGGGAAAAAATGGGAAAGCGGACGCACTCTCCCGGGTGTTCCCAGGAACCATCCAGGCGACTGAACCTAGCACCATCTTATCTCCACAGAACTTTCTCTGTCTCATCCAGCCTGATCTTAAAACTGCCATTACACAGGCCTGCAGCCAGTATACTGAACCAGAGGTGTCCTTAATAGAACGAGATGGTTTGCTATAGGCCCAAAACAAAATATTAATTCTGCCACAAGTAAGACTTCACATCTTAAAAACATTCCATGACTACAAGATGGCAGGGCACTTTGGAGTACAAAAGACCTCTGAATTAATTCACCGTTCCTTCTGGTGGCCGGGTTGGAGACAGGACTGTGAAAACTATGTTAAATCCTGCATTACCTGCCAACGCAGCAAGAGGTCAAACACTAAGGCCTGGGGTCTACTAAAGCCTTTATCTATTCCATAACAACCCTGGAGGGAAGTCTCAATGGATTTTATCGTTGACCCGACTCCTCTGAAAGGTTCACCACCATCCTGGTAGTAGTCGATCGCCTCTCAAAAATGGCACACTTCCTGCCCATGATGGGCACTGCTTCTGCCTTCGATACAGCAAATATATTCATTAAGGAAGTGGTGATACTTCACAGTGTACCTCACAACATTGTGTCTGACAGGGGAATCCAATTCACCTCCAAGTTTTGGAAGGAAGATCAAGATCTCCCTCTCCTTAGCATACCACCTTCTATCAGGGACCATGAATCAGACCGAGACAGAAGTATAGTTAAATCACACTTGTTTAATAATAATAATAATAATAATAATAATAAGGTAAACAGAGTAAGTGTAGTCAAAACAAGCCAGAGTTCAGTAACCAGAACGGGTAGTCAGCCAAGCAAATGTCAGAGAGCCAGAGATAAACGTAGTAGTACAGCAAGCAGGATCAGGAGCCAGAAGGAACGTCAGCCGAGCAAGTCTTCAACAGGAACGCAGGAGAAAAGTCTCTGTGATGTTGACAAAGGCGAAGGCAGAGATCAAGTGAGCTGGACGACTTTAAGTAGGCAGGACTGATGAGCAGAATCAACAACAGCTGGGTAACTGTAGAGAGAGATGGGAGCTGGCAATTAGCCGACAGCTGAGTGGCCAGCTCAGAGCAGGAAGGGCTGAGCCCAGCTCTGACACCCTCAAAGCAATGGCCAAACAGAAAGGACAAATCAGACTTTAGAACAATATCTCCGCTGTTTTTGTTCTTGTTCCCAAGATAACTTGTCAGGTCCCTCACTTAGCAGACAGGTGAGTCCGCTTAGGCAGAGGGTAGGCTCCCTTACGTATCCGATTCGGGGACCCTGATAGAGCAGACAGGAAGCCCGCGAATACGGAGTGGTATGGGGGCCTGGTGTTTGGATCCTGGAAAAAGGTGGTCTTTTAAGCAGCAGGTAGAACTCAGGAATACTGGAACTGATGCTGAGCAGGAGCTTATCAGGCTGGTCACACACAGGCAGTGTCACGTACCTGATCGGAGTCTGAAGTGACGAGGTCGGCCTCCCTTGTATCTCCAACCCGGGTCCCGCTGAGAGTGGGAACAGAGGGACCCCAAGGAAAGGAGGAACACGAGTGCCTGTAGAAGTAACCCAGGAATCTTGAGGCAGATGATGCGACTTTAGGTAGGCAGGAAGTCGCAGCAGATCGCAGGAGCCGAGATGAAGGGACTTGACAGGCAGGTTGGAGCCAAACAGGAAACAGGAGCGGAGTCACGGGAATAGCCGGGTTCGGAAGCAGGCGGACAGCAAGGTACCAAATAATCAGGCGGAAGCAGTCAAGTAGGAAGCGGAAATCAGGAACCAGTGAATCAGGATATGGGAGAGTCCAGAGGCAGGGTCAGGGGTGCCAAGGTTCAGCAACGGATATCAAGCAGGCAGGTAACACAGGATACAGATACAGGAACAGCTGAAGATCAGTCAGCACCTGTCACAGTCAGTGTGTCCTTTAAATAGGCCGTCTGGCGCCAAAGGACCGCGTGGACGCGCTCCCGCGGGTGCGCCCATTCCTTTGCGCACGCGCATTGGCACGTCTGCGATCCGAAGAGACCTTCCCGAACGCTTGCGTACGTGAAGAGTCCTTTACGAACGTGCATACCCGCGAGTGAACCCGGGACGTAAAAGTTCTCTTACATTGCCCCCTCCTTACGGGCAGCCTCTGGATGCCCCTCAAGGGCTTCTTCTCTGGATGGTGCTGAAAAAATGCTCGTACCTTTTGCGGGGCATGTACGTTAGAAGCTGGTTCCCAGGAATTGTCTTCAGGGCCGTAGCCCTTCCATTTAATCAGAAACTGTGTTAGGCCATTCCTGGTTCTGCAGTCGAGAACGGCTTCTACCTCAAACTCTTCACTGCCCTCAACGAGCAGTGGCGGAGGGTTTTCTGGATCATGGTTAAAAAAGGGATTGGGTACTGATGTCTTCAACAAAGAAATATGAAAAACAGGGTGAATTTTGAGATTCTTTGGTAGGATAAGTTCAAAGGCCACAGAGTTGATCCTCCTCTTCACAGCAAAGGGCCCCAGGTATTTTGGACCAAGTTTCTTGGAGGGACACTTAAGTTTTAAATTAGCAGTGGATAGCCAAACCTTGTCTCCTGGATTCAGATTCAAGTTACCCCTCCTTTTCCTGTCAAAAAATCTTTTGTTATTAGCCTGAGTCTTAGAGATGGTGTCCTGAAGCACTTTATTGTTGGAGATGAACCAACTCAGTCTGTCTTGAACAGCAGGCACAGCAGAATCCACGGGTAATTCAGGCAAAAAGGAAGGGTGGTATCCATAATTGGCAAAAAAGGGTGTTTGCTTGGTAGCAGAGTGGATGGAATTGTTGTATGCAAATTCTGCTAGTGGAAGCAGAGGTGACCAATCGTCCTGTGAAAAAGAGGAGAAGCAACGCAAATATTGCTCCAGCGTCTGGTTGGTTCTCTCCGTCTGTCCATTAGTTTGAGGATGGTAGGCAGAGGACAGACGGAGCTCGATGTTCAAGACTTCACAGAGAGATCTCCAGAATCTGGACGTGAACTGTACCCCTCGATCAGAAGTGATATTATCGGGAATACCATGTAGCCTCACTATCTCTCGGATGAATATGGAAGCAGTCTCAGCGGCAGACGGGGTTCCTTGCATGGGTAAAAAGTGCGCCATTTTAGTCAAGCGATCAACCACGACAAATATGGTGGTAAAGTCTTCAGACGGGGGAAGTTCCACAATGAAATCCATGGATATCATGCTCCATGGTTTCTTAGGTACAGGAAGATATTCTAATAGTCCCCAAGTCTTGGCTCGGTCAGTCTTATTGCGTTGACAGGTCACACAGGATTTGACGTATCTTTTACAGTCTTGAATTAAGTCTGGCCACCAGAAAGAACGGGAAATTAGGTTGATACTCTTGTGAATCCCGAAATGGCCTGCCAAAGGATGATCGTGGCAACGCTTCAGGACAGAAACCCTGAACTGCTCCGGGACAAAGACCTGTTCCTTATGGTAATACAGCCCGTCCTTGAGTTGAAGAGATTAGTCTTGGGAAGGGGGATGCTCCAACAACTCAGCTCTTATTTGGGACGTCAGGTTGGTTTGGAGAAGAAGAAAGTTTTTGGCAGGTAAAATAATGTCTGCTTCGGAAGGATGAACAGGATCATGGAACATGCGTGACAGCGTGTCTGGTTTCCCATTCTTAGAACCAGGGCGGAAGGTTATGTGGAATGTGAAACGGGAAAAGAACAATGCCCATCTTGCCTGCCGAGGTCTGAGTCGTTTAGCTGTTCTCAAATACTCAAGATTCTTATGGTCGGTGAAAATGAGTATAGGGTGCAAGGCTCCTTCTAACAGGTAGCGCCACTCCTCGAGGGCAGCTTTAATGGCCAACAGTTCCCGGTCCCCTACATCATAATTCTTCTCAGAGGGATTAAATTTCTTGGAGAAAAATGCCACAGGATGGAGTAGGGACTTGGGGCCCTGTCGCTGCGATAATATGGCTCCCACTGCGATCTCAGAGGCGTCCACCTCCAGAATATAGGGCAAGGAAGGGTCGGGATGCTTTAAGATGGGAGCTGAGGTGAACAAGGCTTTCAACTGTTCAAAAGATGTTTGTGCTTCAGTACTCCACCGGAAGGGAACATGCTGTTTGGTCAAAAGGGTGATAGCCGAAATAATACCAGAAAAGTTCTTAATAAATTTCCTATAGAAATTAGCGAATCCCACAAACCTTTGTACTGCCTTTTGATCTGTAGGAGCTGGCCATTCCAAAACAGCAGCAACTTTCTGGGGATCCATGGAGATCCCATCAGCGGAGATGACAAGTCCCAGGAATTGAATTGTCTGCTTTTCAAAGTCGCACTTTTCAGCCTTGACATAGAGATGATGTTCACGAAGTTTACTCAAAACTTTTCTCACATGGGTACGGTGGACCTCGATAGAGTCAGAAAAGATAAGAATATCATCGAGATAGACAATGATAAACAGGTGAAGAAAGTCCCGAAAAACATCATTTACCAGATGCTGAAAGGTGGCTGGGGCGTTGCAGAGACCGAAGGGCATAACTAGATATTCAAAATGCCCAAAGCGTGACCTGAAGGCAATCTTCCATTCATCCCCCTTTCTGATTCGCACCAAATTGTAGGCACCTCTTAGATCTAGCTTGGAAAAAACTCATGCTCCGCGTAGTCTCTGAAATAATTCGGGAATTAAGGGAAGTGGGTACCGGTTCTTGATAGTTATTTTATTAAGATCATGATAGTCAATACAGGGCCTCAGTGAGTGATCTTTTTTCTCCACAAAAAAGATACCAGCTCCTACTGGGGAGGAAGAGGCTCGAATAAACCCTTTTTCTAGACTTTCATCAATATATTTGCGTAAGGCCTCTAGTTCAGGTTCCGAGAGAGGGTAAATTCGGTCGAAGGGAATTTCTGCCCCTGGTAGAAGTTTAATGGGACAATCGTAAGTCCGGTGGGGAGGTAAGCTCTCTGCACTCTTTTTATTAAATACGTCCAAGAATTCATGATAGACTGTGGGTACTAATTTCATAGTTTCAGGGTCCGAGTGGATGCTGAGGAGAGGAGCAGGATTAACAAACTTTTTCGGGTAACAATGTCTCTGATAATAATTAGAGGAAAATGAGATATCTCCGGTAAGCCAGTCAATATGAGGGTTATGGGCCCTTGGGACGTTATGACGTTCAACCGGAGCAGCTCCTGATGTTCCGAAGAGACTTGGCAAAGAATGGGTACAGTCTCTTGTGTAACAGGCCCAGACTTGAGACCAGAGCCATCTGCCAGATGCACAGTAAATCCCTGCCTCTTGGTACATACAGGAAGTTGATGTAAGGTGACAAAGGCTGAGTCCACAAAACAACTGCAAGCTCCGGAGTCTATAATTGTGGTTACAGGAATAGTCCTCCCTGGCAACTGAAACTGGAGCGAAAGAGGGAGGTGTAGCAGATCCCTCCCAGGAAGATGCAACATGTAAGGTGGCGTAGAAGTGGGCTTGGCAGGTCTTATGGGACAAGCTTGCATGAAATGGCCCGCTCCTCCGCAGAAAAAGCATAGTCCGTCATGTACTCACCGGAGGCGTTCTGAGGAAGATAGTGGTGGTCTTGAAAAGCTTCTGCGGGGAAACTCAGGGGGCTCCTTATTCTTGTAGGGACCCCTTGGTAATCTGGACGTGATTGTGGAGACAGGAGCAAAACTTCTTGAGAGAGTAACTGGCTTGGTACTAGCTTTCTCAGATTGCCTTTCACGCAATCGATGATCAATTTGGATAACAAGATAGATCAGATCTTCCAGGGATGAGGGCACTCCTATTCGGGCAAGTTCGTCTTTTAATTGGTCAGAGAATCCAAGACGAAATTGATGATGTAAAGCAGCCTTATTCCACTGCGTATCTAAACTCCAGACACGGAAATCTGTTACATAGTCCTCCACGGATCTCAAGCCTTGTTGGAGTTTTCCCAGTGTAAATTCAGCAGTCTGTTGGAGGAAGGGGTCAGCATACAGCTGGGACATGGCTGAAAAGAAGGAGTCAGCGGAAGACAAGGCCGGATCATGTTGTTCTCTAAGATGATGAGCCCAGGAGAGTGGTTTATTTCATAGGAGTGTAATGATAAATCCCACTTTAATATGCTCGGATGAGAAGGTTCGTGGTAACAAGGAAAAATAAAGTTCACAGGCATTTTGAAAAGTGCAAAACAATTTGCGATCCCCTGAAAAATGCTCTGGCAAGGGTACTCTGGGTTCATGAGGCAGAGAGGTTTCGTTGAGCAGGCAAAAGTCAGTCTGTACAGACGTATTTACAAGTGCAAGGAGAGCAAATGCAGATGAGACACCAAGCAGATTCGGTAGACGATCTTGCATCTGGCCCAAGTCTTCTTGGAGATTTCGTACGGTATGGGCTAGTGCAGAAATTGCCCGGCAGATGTCCATAACAGGTGAGGCCTGCCTTTCAGACTCCATTGCTGGCTGACTGATACTGTCACGTACCTGTTCAGAGTCTGAAGTGACGAGGTCGGCCTCCCTTGTATCTCCAACCCGGGTCCCACTGAGAGTGGGAACAGAGGGACCCCAAGGAAAGGAGAAACACGAGTGCCTGTAGAAGTAACCCAGGAATCTTGAGGCAAATGATGTGACTTTAGGTAGGCAGGAAGTCACAGCGGATCGCAGGAGCCGAGATGCAGGGACTTGACAGGCAGGTTGGAGCCAAACAGGAAACAGGAGCGGAGTCACGGGAATAGCCGGGTTCGGAAGCAGGCGGAAAGCAAGGTACCAAATCATCAGGCGGAAGCAGAGTCAAGTAGGAAGCCCAAATCAGGAACCAGTGAATCAGGATATGGGAGAGTCCAGAGGCAGGGTCAGGGGAGCCAAGGTTCAGCAACGGATATCAAGCAGGCAGGTAACACAGGATACAGATACAGGAACAACTGAAGATCAGTCAGCACCTGTCACAGTCAGTGTGTCCTTTAAATAGGCCGTCTGGCGCCAAAGGTCCGCGCGGACGTACTCCCGCGGGCGCGCCCATTCCTTTGCGCACGCGCATTGGCACGTCTGCGATCCGAAGAGACCTTCCCGAACGCATGCGTGCATGAAGAGTCCTTTACGAACGTGCGTACCCGCGAGTGAACCCGGGACGCAACAGTTCTCTTACAGGCAGAGGTCGGCAACGGGCTGGCAGCAAAGGTACAAAGGGAGCAGGCAGAAGCAAGGTCAAACAAGCCGGGGTCGGGTTCAGGCAGCAGTCAAGGAAGTCCAAAAGGCAAGCCGGGTCACAAAGGGTCAAACTTCAGAGATACGGAACACAGAGAGGATCACGGAACTTAGACACAGAGCTGTTGATCAGGCAGCACCGAACGGGGATAGAGGCAGGCTTAAATAGGCCGATTGGCGCCAAAACGCCACGCTCGTGCACGCGCCGATTCGGCAAAGCGCCCCGCGCCACCGCACGCGCCCGAGCGCGCGCCCGAAAACCGGCGTGCACGCCAACACTACCAGGCACGCCCGCAGTAATGCCCATAGGCGAACACGCGCTAGCACGAACGCGCGTACGCACGCATGCCCAGACGCCACCCTGCACGCCACGGCCGGCCAGACCAGACACGCCAGTGCCCCCAGGAACACGCGCCCCAGCACGCACAGGAACACGTGCACCAACTCGCCCCGGCGCGCACCGGCGCCCAACCAGGTAACCTCTCTGACATAACTGGTCTTCCCTTCTTCCATGTGTGGAGTTTGCCTACAACAATTCCATACACACTGTCACCAATCAAACTCCCTTTTGGGCCAATTATGGGTTTCATCCTTCCTTTTTGCCTGATTCTATTCCCGAAGTCTCAACTCCTGCAGTACAAGACCAGATAAATTTCATCCAAACAAATTTTTTACAGATCCAGGAAGCCATACAGAAAGCCCAAAACAGTTATAAGGAATACTATGACAGGGGGAGAAGGAGTAATCCAACCTTCAAAAGAGGAGACAAGGTTTGGCTATCCACCATTAACCTCAAATTACCATGTCCATCATGAAAATTGGGCCCAAAATTCATCGGCCCCTTCAAAGTAAAAAGAGTGGTAAATCCTGTGGCTTTCGAATTAGCTCTACCCAGTTCTTACAAGATACATCCTGTGTTCCATGCAGCTTTACTGAAGCCAGTGGTCCCCAGTCCTTTTTCAGGAAGGGAAGAATTAACACCTCCACAAGTTGAAGTTGAAGGTGAAAAAGAATTCAAAGTGGAGGTGATAATGGACTGTAGAAAAAGGGGGAGGACAAATCCAGTATCTCATCAAGTGGAAAGGGTATCCCCCAGAAGATAATTCCTGGGAACCTTCAAACAATGTACACGCACGGTTCATTCTTTCTACAGGAGATCTCCAAGCAAGCCTCTTCTACCTGCTGGTGACCCATGCCTCTCTGTGCCCTATACCCTTTGTACCACTTTCAGGAGTAGAGTGCGCTCAACTGCAAGGGGAGCCACTCTCAGCATCTCTGCCTTGGTGAGTACCTGACATTAACAGTAATTTGTTTACAATCGAAAGGGTACTCCTATGAAGAAATCATTCTTGATGTAACACATAGGGCGGAGCTTGTGCAGGCATCAGTCCAGAGCAGAGGATTTTGTTTGTCCCAGCTGTAGCCTGACCTGTCTCTCGAGCCATTCTGCTCTGTGCACTGATGTTCTGCTTAACTATGCTGAGTGTTTTTTTTTGCTGGAATAAAGTTATGTGGGCTTTAATACATAGTGCACTATTAGTCTTTTTCCTTTTGTATACTTTTTTGGGCTGTATTTATATATTTTGTTGCTGCCTTAAGGGGAGAAAATTCACAGCAGCAAGCCAGCTACCTGAAGCTGATCCCAGATTTTAAAGGGGAACAGGTGCCTTTAGACCTTTCATAATTTAGAGGTTTATAACATGAGGCTAGTGGCCATCTTTTTTCTGTTCAGTAGTGGAGTCCTATTTTTACTTGCACTTTGAGATGCACAGAGGAATTTTGTTTGGATGTAAGATTTATTCTTGCTTTTTGATGTGGACTGGCACGTGGATGGACTATTCATAATTGTTTATACTTGTTAATAATTACAGGAACTCACTCTCTCTTATGAACATATACACTGCGTTTTCAATTCATCACTACATGTTACAGTAGTAACCTATTGACCTATTGGGATGGTAAGAAAAGTGTGTGGCCTGCTGTTTGCCTGGTTGCCCAGCAGCTACTATCCTGTCCTCCAACCACAGTGCAAAGTGACAGAGTTTTCTCTATTACTTTGAACATCCTGAATCCACACCGTGCACAACTGACACCCCATTTGATGGAACAAATAACTTTCAAATTTAACCTCCCCAAGCTGGGTTACCCTACCCTTAACTTGTGAGGCCTGAATCGTTGTCACCATGTGAAGATAGATGGGACTCAGAGGAACCATCTAAATGTTGAGAAAAATCTAATTTTTGAATTTTCTTACCACTTGACAATAGCAGTTGTCTTTGGAGTGACCCAGAGATTTAAGTTGAATTATATTGTTTTAAGAAAGCCACATTTTTCCCTTTATTCCTTCCATCACCCTTTTTTGGAAAATACAATGATGAGTGTTGTGTAGACTAGAGTGTGCATGATTGCATGAATGAATGTTGTGTGAATGGACAGTAGCAAGGGTGCCTAGATGTGGCGCTACTGCTCATGTGTTGCTTTCTTTGTATATACAAATAGCAGCTCGTGCTAATTTAACCATTTTTGTATGATGGTCTGGGATTAAGAGAAAATGATTAAAGTTGTTTGGGGAAACCTCAACGTCACGGGGAATGCCACAGGGAAGTCCCCGTCAAGTCCCCGTGCATCAGATTGGGGCGGGGTCACCGGTATTTAAGAACCGTCAGAAGGGGAGAAGTGTCACACAGCGGGAGCCTCCCTCCATGCCATCATGGATGCAGAACGGCCCGGAGAAGAAGATGAAGAGAAGAAGATGCCGCCGAGGAGATGCCGGACGAGAACACCGGAGGAAGAACCAGAAGAACCAGAAGAACCAGAAGAAGAAGAAGATGGAGGAAGAAACCGAAGGAAGATAGAAGAAAGAAGATAGAAGATAGAAGAAAGAAGAAGCATTTAAATAAAGGAATTGTCAAAAACTGTCTCTTGTCATATTTAACATTTTTGATACTTTTTTTGTGAAATGGTAGGGGTACTTTTGTACCCCCTTACCATTTCACACAGGGGGAGGGCCGGGATCAGGGGGTTCCCTTGTTAAAGGGGGCTTCCAGATTCCGATAAGCCCCCTGCCCGCAGACCCCCACAACCACCGGGCAAGGGTTGTGGGGATGAGGCCCTTGTCCCCATCAACATGGGGACAAGGTGTTTTGGGGGGCTACCCCAAAGCACCCTCCCAATGTTGATTGCATGTGGCCTGGTACGGTTCAGGAGGGGGGGCGCTCTCTCGCCCCCCCTCTTTTCCTGCGGCCTGCCAGGTTGCATGCTCGGATAAGGGTCTGGTATGGATTTGTGGGGGGACCCTACGCCAATTTCTTTTTAATTTTGGCAAAGAGTACCCCTTAATATCCATACCAGACCTGAAGTGCCTGGTATGGAATTTAGGGGGACCCCCACATCATTTTTTTTTTAAATTTTGGTTTGGGGTTCCCCTGTGGGGAATTCCCATGCATATCAATGAACTTTTATGTGTATTGTCGGACTGGCAATTCATTAATAGCCGCGAGTAGTTTTAAATGACTTTTTTTCCTTTGAAATGTCATTTTCCTGTCAGACTGTTCTAAACACAGGAAACATGCGCCTCTTTACAGGCATACTATGGACACCCCAGGTATGAAATTTAAAGGATTATTACGCTTTTATTTTCACTTTAAACATTATTAAAATCACTGCTCCCGAAAAAACGGCCGTTTTTAAAACTTTTTTTTGCATTGATCCATGTCCCCTGGGGCAGGACCCAGGTCCCCAAACACTTTTTATGACAATAACTTGCATATAAGCCTTTAAAATGAGCACTTTTGATTATTCATGTTCGTGTCCCATAGACTTTAACGGTGTTCGCGTGTTTGAGCAAATTTTTTGCCTGTTCGCAAGTTCTGGTGCGAACCGAACAGGGGGGTGTTCGGCTCATCGCTACTGATGAGCCTTAGCTGTAGGGACCTATTAATCCCAGCCATTTGGTCACCAAGGTAGGACCTACAAGCCTCCAGTTGCCTCCCAAGGCTACGTTGGGACCTCTCCAAAACTACATTGTGACGGCGCTGCCGGCGATTGTGGCGGGCCACAGAGTGAAATAGCCTCCTGGTTACAGCATATTGTCACTCTTGGACCTCCACAATGCGCCGCAGATACACATTCACATTCACATATGGCTCTGGAGTGGGCACTGGAGCGGGTGGAGAATCCTCAGCAGGACGCACTGGGGAGGAGGCACCAATGGGTGGGACCAGGTGGGGGATAGTGGAGGGTGGAGGAGAACCTGCGCCAGAGAAACCGCTGGGGTGGAAAGATAGTGAGCCGAACCAGACGCGGACAGGTCCAGGGCTTCGTCCAACAGGCAGAGGTGAAGGATGAAGATTTCACCTGTGAAGAAAAAAAATACATTAGCTAATACAATACACATAGCTGCTTCACCCTAACATTATATAAAGGCAATTATCTCCAAGCTCTTATAGACAATCATGTAAAATTTTGAGCTGTTTTCACTTCTACATACCAGTTTTCCATTTTTGATATTCAGTGAGATGCACCTAATTAATTTGTGTGTAAGAGATAGTGGTGTCTGTGTCGATTCGCTGTGTCATCCCAAGTTTGTAGAGCTGTGCAGGAAGGTGTAGTACTTTACTGTACTCTGAACGGGGCAGAGCTGTGTGTCCACCCCGGCCAGAGTACAAAGGGATTCCCCTCTACACATCGAGAGGTGTAAAGGTGTAAAGCAGAATCTCCCAAAGATTTTATCCGCTTGGTCGCACGGCCGGCTGGAGACAATCTCAAGGTGTAATGGATGCCTAAGTGCTGACCACTAACTAATCTTAACTTAATCTTAACGCAAATCTGGAAGATCAGTTGCACTTGCAAGTAGAAACATATCAGCTATACCAGCTATTAACATTACACTCACCAAAGAGAAGCCATTCAGGCCATCACATTAGGGATGACCTAATAAAAAGTTGTTTAATAAAATATAGCAGGCTATTTTTTAAAGTTGATAATTTTGTATGGTCACTGAATAAGCCAAACTCCTGTTCTAGGCTAGGTAGGTTACTCACTCCTGGTCTAGTCTAGGTGGTATAATAGAGAATTTACAATTACTGATCCTCCAATCTTCTGGCAGCCGTTGCTTCATCTGCTCCCCTCTGCTACTGCAGTGGTCTCTCCCTGAGCCTTCAAGACCTATGCAGGTCTTAATAACTTCAGAGCCTATACCATTTAAGTGGAGGAGAGAGAGGGCGCATGGAAATGTGTCTGGGGGATCCAAGGATCAGTATGTCTAAAACTTCTAAAACAAAAAACACTAGACAAAAAGGAGCAGTTAAAGCAGAACTCCAGGATACATGTAAAATATCAGTAAATAGCCTTGTCAATATGCAACACAAAACACTCTGGAGTCTGAACTATAGCCTAAAGACTCAAATGTTTGCAGATCTTTGCCTGCAAAGATCTATGAGGTCACAAGGTCATTTAGAATTTTTTGCCTCAGATGATGCCCAAGAGGAGGCAACAGACATCACGAGGAAAGTGTTAATGCATGCATCAGGGGCATGCCAGAGATTGAACATGTCCAGGGACTGCCAGCCAATAGCTGGAGATTCTTGTCTGACACACCCCCTCCAACCTGCTGTGTTATTCACAATGATTAACAGTGTTTGGCCCAGCCTGAGAATCTGAAGGGCAGCAAGAAGGTGGCATGACCAGGGAAATGATATTGAGGAAATAACAAACACAGGTCATGCTAACAGGAAGACTGGAATCAGCTGCAGAAGGGGACTAATAATTCCAGCTAAACAGAAGCCTTGCAGAATAAATCACAACCATTTCTAGACAAGATATGCCATCAACATTTCATATTTAAAATACTATATTTGCCTGGAAAATACAAAAAAGTTGTACTTACTACCTGGATCTGACGCGTCTGGCTGTTGCTCAACATCCCAGCAGCTTCTACAGGGCAGGTCTCCACCACCTCCTGCTCAGCCTCAGCAGCTGTTGATTAATATAGAAAAGAACATTACAATCTGCAGTGTACAACAATCTCACATATTAGTACAAGAACATTGAAACATGTATGATCAGCAGATACAATGTGGGAGTTGCTGCCTCAGTGGCCTCCTCCTGAGTCTCCCCCTCTGACTGGATAACACCTATTTAATATGAAGCAAAAATTATTATTATTATATGCGATTTATATAGTGCCAACAGTTTATGCAGCGCTTCACAATGTATAGGGGGGACAACACAATTACAGTTCAGTTCAATACAAAAGGTACAGGAGGGCCCTGCTTGTAGAGCTTACATTCTAAAGGGAGGGGGTGGTGGTACAAAAGGTAATAGCTGCAGAGAATGATTTGATGGGGGTGGCTCGGGGACAGTTGTTATGTGGGTGTGGGATAGGCTTTCCTGAATAAATGAATTTTCAGGGATCTCCTAAAGGTGGACAGGGTAGGGGCTGATCAAACATACTGGGGCACGGAGTTCCAGAGGATGGGAGAGGCTCTGGAGAAGTCCTGAAGGCGAGCATGGGAGGAGGTAACAAGGGAGCTAGAGAGCTGCAGGTCCTGGGAGGAGCGGAGGGGACGATTTGGGCAATATCTGCAGATGAGGTTGGTGATGTAGATGGGGCGATGTTGTGAATGGCCTTGTATGTTATGGTTAGCATTTACAATTTTACACGGTGGGGTAGAGGAAGCCAGTAAAGAGATTGGCAGAGAGGGGCGGCAGTCACGCAGTCAAAATTATGAATGTTACAATGTTCAAGCTTCAAATTACTATAAATAAATACTGCATATAGATAAAATTAATTATCCATTAGCATGGCAATACAGGGCAGGTCACTAACATTTGTTTATCTGCAAGGCAGGGACGTGCATTCACTAGAGGCAGAGCCTCACCTGCCATTTAGAAAGAAAAATAAATAAAAATCAGTAAAAATAGAAAAAGAATGAGGCACTTTCATGTCCTGGTTCCAGCGGCGAGTGCTAGGCGCGCCACCACTGATTCGGTGCTGCAGTTCAGATAGAGCAGCAGCGTTCTGTCAGATTACGTAAGTTACTCAAGCGCTTGCATTACCTGACAGAATGTCGCCGAGGCTCTATCTGTCACTGCTTCAGCGAGAAGCAGTGATGCTAGAATCGACAATGGAAGGCTGGACAAATGGAAAAGGACTCACTGTATTCATGTCACTACTACAGTACTTACCGCATGATGATGAAGTGGAGGACTCCTGCTCCCCCGCCCTCCACTTCCGGTGGCGCTAGGCCTGGATACAATCTTTAAATAAAAAAACACAACATTGTAAATGACATGCTTGACAAAAAAAAATGTCCTGCACAATGCAATGCTGACACCAACCTTGATGAGCCAGCAGCTGGGTGTTCTTGTCCTCCCCTACACCCACTAGGAGCTCTGCGTCATGGGGGAGGAGAGGCACCTGCTTCCCTCTGTGCCCCGCCTGCCTGTGTTTATGCGCTATGGTGCTGCAAAACAAAAAGAGAAGAGAAACTGGTTCCATAATTAAACTTCAATTGTAATCTGAAAATGACATCAACACATGAAACAAATGTAGAATGAACCCGTAGAATGAAACAATGCAAATATAATTTTTGGATTAGGCGCAATTTTTCATGTAGCACAATATTTGCACATTTTTTTATTAACCAAATTTATTTTTGGAAAATCGAAACGTATGCTTTTTGGTGCACAATAAAATATAAAAGACATAATTGTGCCGAGTAAATAGATGTCCAGTCCACCTTTCTAATTACAAGCTTGTGTGAACTGTGTATGGTGTAAATTGTGGATTCAAACCCGCCCATCGTAAACATAGGGCGGGTCCGCAAGCTGGTTAAGTCCAGCCACCGTAACGCAACAATTTTTTATTTTTTTAAAATATTTAACTCTTTTTTTGTTTCAATAACAAAAAAATTTTAACCCAGCGGTGATCTAATATCACAAAAAAGCTCTATATGTGGCGGGAAAAGGGCATAAATTTCATTTGGGTAGTACATTGCAGGAGTGTGAAATTGTCAGTTAAAGCTGCAGCACACTAAATAGCAAAATATGGACTGGTCAGAAAGGGGGCGTAACCTACAGGTGGTCACGCGGAACTTAAAAGCACTTACTGCTCATCAGTACTGCTCATCGTCCATTATTCTTTATATGTAAGTACTTAGGACGGGCTTAATTGCCTTTTCCTGTTACCTCCAGTGCTTCACTAGATTGAATATTTTTATCTCTTTAGATATTTGGGAGCATCCGTCCCTGATGAGTGTGTAAACATGAAATGCGTCGGCCAATCTGGGATGCTGACACACATCACCACCAGCAACCAACCAAGTTCACCATTCCCAAAGCAATTGTGTTTTTACGTACTTTTTACTATTGATACCATGCCACTTCAATGCATTGTGACGACTCTAAAATGTGTTTATATATATGGATTCATGGGAATTGCTCATTGATTTTCATTATTGTCATGTATATCTAAGTTGACATCATTTCGCATCCTTGATGTACCATGTTAGATATATGCACTGCCATATTGTCATGAGTTTCCAAGTTGATATGATTATGTGTCTCCTATGTTCATGCTATATTTGTACTTATGCGCAATCCTATGACCCATATATTCATACACTTTCCATGTTAATAAACATGTGATTTTCTCTAACACCTCTCCACCATGTCTTGAACCTCATTTAAAGTCCCAAATCCCCCTTTTTTCAATTGTTTTGTATTAGGGATGGAGGCACACTTCATATGCGCCTCATTTAAAGTCCCACCTGTGTTGTCACACAGTTTCCCCCCTCTTTTTGCTATGAAAAAAAAATGCCGCTATATACCTGATTTCAGAGCCACCTCCCCTACCAACTGACGTAAGACCAGTCACATGAGCACTGATCGACGCTCTGAAATCAGATATGTAGCTATAGCTATATAGATATAAAGCACAGACACTGGAGCTCTTTACATTATTAAACATAGAGGATGAAAGGAGGCAACAAAGTGTCTAAGCAACCACTTTAAGTGACAACAGTGTCTGCAATGAAGTAGCAAAACAAGCTCTGTCACTCAGGTCATGATATCTTGTTGTGCCTCTAGTAAAATAGGCTTGTATGCTGAGAGTTACCATACTTAGGCTTCTATTTTATGTTTTTCATTTGCATATACAATTACAATAACTGTAATTGGTAAATTTAATTGGTAAATTTTACTACAATCTCCAGAACTCTAATAAACTGTTGTGTGCTTTTGAAATATAAAAAGAAAAAATATAAAAGCAACATAATACATAACAAAACTAGTTGACTACAGGAATAAGTGTATCTATGGTAAAATCTGAAATCATTGCACTCCTTTTCACATTGCATTTCAGGTATTTCTGAATTTAGTGGGCGCTGGACTCTGAATGATCTTGAGGCTTGTAAACTTACTTTGTGAAGATCCCTACACATTTACTTTCTTGAATTCTCTGACACATATCCACTATGCACTGTGAATAGTCACTGCTGTGGTACAGAATTCACAGAGCCTGCCTTCTGTACTGCAGAAGTGCTGAAAGGAGGAGCTTCAGGTGTCAGTCAGTACAGGAGTCATTACTTACAGGCGGCAATGACTATGGAATACGTAGAAACTGAAACAGCAAAGTAGAAGTTGAAAAACATGCAGATTCTCTGCAGAGATGGACATTTTTCAAGTAAGCATTTACAATAGAATACCATTAAATATTTTGTAAGTGCTAAAGCCTCTCTTCCTACATAAACAAAGTGGTACATTACATTTGTAAAGACATTGCAGTTGTTGGACAGGACAAGTTTTTTTGGCTCGTAGCATATTATCTGAGTATACTTAAATAGGCGGCACTTTCACATGTCCCATTATCATTTTCATTAAAGTTGGTTTTACATTCAGCTAAAGTAATTGGTAGAATGGAAATTTTTATTTCACAGTTCACAAATTGGTAGATTGAATTTCTTTGCTATTGTTTCTGCCTATAAACTCAAAAGGTTTTTCACATAATTATCTTCATGATGGATCACTCTGTCAGATGTTTATATTGAAATATTACCAGTATTATATTTATGGAAATATGCAAAAATCTATGGTTAAGGAGATTTTCACGTCTTTCCACAAATCAACCAAATAATTCTAATTCGTTTATCGATGGTAGTTTGAAAACAAAGAGGAATACAGCTGTGTGCTAATATATATATATATTTATTAACTAAACATTCAGTGCAAAATAATATCAAATATAATGTGTGATATACAAAAAAGATATAAATTCAAGTATAAATTATATTGGTGATACAGATGATGATACATTTACCACAAGCTCTTGTTACAAAAATACCATGTCTCAAAACTTCATCACGGCTTAGTACATACAATATCTCACAAAAGTGAGAACACCCCTCATATTTTTGTAAATATTTTATTACATCTTTTTACATGACAACACTGAAGAAATGACACTTTGCTACAATGTAAAGTAGTGAGTGTACAGCTTGTATAACAGTGTAAATTTGATGTCCTCTCAAAATAACTCAACACACTGCCATTAATGTCTAAACATTAATAAAATACATACAATACAATACACATAAATTAGCCATTTTCCCAAAAACGCTGTTCATGGCATGTGTTCCATGATACCAGAAGTGACGTCAATAGGAACCAGAAATTATGCCTACGCATTTCACCCTCTCACAGGGCGTCATCAAGGACCTCATTTCCGGTTAAATGAGCCATCTTTAAATCTTCAATTTTAACACAATTGCGCTTGACTCTCATGAATTGGCTTTTCAGAATTGCACTTAGCCATCATGGATGATGACAGCTGCCTAATTGAATGTAACCATTTCTGTCCACTTGCTTAAAATAAGTTTTAGTGGACAGATGGTGATCATCTTTAACAATTACTAAGTCTAGAAAATTGATACTTTGATTGTCAAAAGTTGCTGTGAAAGAGATTCCATATTTGTTGTCACCAATTTCTTTCAAATCTATATATCACTTGTAAAATTTAAGCTGGGGTATACCTCCACTAAAGATGGCATCTGGCTCAAAAATAGATTAGACACTGAGGGAGCATAATTAGCTCCCATGGCTACCCCTAAAGTAATGCTTATCGTGCCAGAAAAAAATATGGCTCATAGCCAGATCCAGAGCATGTACCAAAAAGTCTTTCTGTTTGTTTTTCATTTTGGTGCTGTTCAGCGCCCACACAATTGCTTCAATGGCAAGTTGCTGTTGAATATTAGTGTATAGAGAATTAACATCAATACTGGCCAATAGATGTCCCTCATTGACCTCTACCTGCTGCAATAATTCCATAAGATTCCTACTGTACTTTATATAATGGTTAATGGTACGAAATATGAGAAGAGATTATCTGTTTAAAAAGAAAGAGGCCAGCGAAAGGGACTTTGGAGTTGCTTTCATGATGGGCTTCACTCACCAACACAAACAAGTAGAAATATCATTCTTAGAATATTTAGAATAGAATTATTCTTAGAATTGGCATTTACTACTCAAGGATGCTGATTTGGTGTAAACCTTACCAAGCAACCCACAGTTTATCTACTCTAAACCTTACGTTTAAAACTTGCACCCAATGTTATTGATCCCCCAAGAAAACATGCACTTTTTTGGACCAGGTGGGTTTTTTTAGTTATGGGAGATGCGGAATGTGTAGGCCTTCTAAACATAGGGTGAGGAAGATTACACATTTCACAGCCCACTCCTCTAGTGAGTCCTTTAAAATTAAGAAGTTCATCACGTGTGGCACTACCCACATCACGTACCTACTGTCTTGTCCATGTGGACTTCAGTACGTGGGTAGGACCACAAGAGCACTGGGAGTAAGACTCAGTGAACATGTAAATAGGATAAAGAAAGGTTTCAAGCACCACAGCTTCTCCAACCATATTGCGGCCTGTGCCCTCGGGCCCCTGAACACTGGGTTACTCAGTGCTAAGTACAACCCCAGGATGGCTGCCTCCAGGTTAACTGACGGGTTATTTCGTGACTGGGTGAACCACCAACGTACTGTTACAAGAACTGCTGCCCAGAAATACTGTTTAAAGCACGGCAGTGCCAATCCACCTGCGGAGAGGGGAAGTTGTAAAACAGTTTTAGCCACCCTAGGGGTCAGCCCGGCCCAAATGAAGGAGTTGATCACCTGGTCTACTTTTTGGAAAAAGGAGTTTGGGATGGGAACTGGGGTATTTCTAAAGACATAGAGGAATTTGGGGAGAAATGTCATTTTAAGAAGGTTAATCCTCCCTACCAGTGTTAATGGAAGGGACTTCCAGGTCAGGGGTGCGAGAGTGTGCCGTTGGTTCTGACTCTCGCAGTGGGATTGGCATACATTAGCTTTATCCATGAGATAAATTTGGGTCCGATATTAAACTTGTCCATTACTTGCCAGAGGAACTCCCATTCGACCAAGTCGAAAACCTTCTCGGCATCCAGGGAGGCCACCACCCCCCAGGGAGTCTGTGGCCACTGCGTGTGATATGTTTGTATACAACTGACGCAGGTTTATGTCAGTGCCTTTCCCTGGCATGAAGCCCGTTTGGTCTCCATGAACCAGGGAAAGGATGAACGAATTAAGATGGTTCGCCAATATTTTAGTAACTATTTTAGCATCAACATTAAGAAGTGAGATAGGTTTGTATGACTCACAGAGCTCAGGGTCCTTACGTGGCTTAGGGATCACCATGATCACAGCCTCCGACATAGATGGGGGAAGACATTGTTCCTTCAGCATGGGTAGTAAAAGGTCATGGAACTGTGGGGCAAGGGCTTCACTATTAGTATTATAAAATTCGGCCGGTAGACCATCTGGGCCCGGGGTTTTGGCAGGCTGGAGTGATGAAATCGCCAGTTGCACTTCCTTAAGGGTGATTGGTGCATCTAGTTTAGCATTGTTAGCCTCTGATAAGGTAGGGAATTCTATTTGAGCTAAGAAGTCCTGTAGCGAGTCTGGTGTGTTTTATTTTTAATTTTATTTTTATTTTTAGATTTATTTTTATTTTCATTTATTCTTATTTTTCATTTTCATTTTCATTTTTATTTTTATTTATTTTTATTCATATTTATTTTTATTTTTATTTATAGTATAACATTTTTTTTCATTTGTTAGTCATTGTTTAAATTTTAGTTTTTAGAATATTGAATTTTTAGAGATCTAAGTAATAAGTTCTTTGTCATATGTTCTATGGCGATAGAACCTGGACTGACGTCAATTGTTTTTAACGTTATAGGTCTTATAATAAAAATTTTTCTAACCAATAATATGGCGGTCATGTCCCCTCTGTGGTTCTGCTCTGACCATTGAGGCGACATATTTGTCCCACCGACAAAATGGCTGCAATGCAAATTGGATTGTTGCATTAAGATGGAGGTAGCTCCATGTTTTTTACGCCTGGTTTTATCTTACATCTTGTAAGTATCCACCTTTATGCGCAATAAATCCTTTATTAAAGTGGTACTTCACTATCAGTCCCTTTCCTTTCAATTTGTGGGTAGCTGTTATCCTGGCTGAGTATCCTTAACAAGGGTAATCTATTTGATGATCTGATGTTCAAGCTGCCGTTCCTGACCATTACAATTAAGCCTGAAGTGACCCCTAGACTGAAAAGCTGAGGGTCTACTCGATTTGGTGAGTGGGGACACAGGAGGGGGTGTTGTGGTACACCTTGAAAACTCTGGAGCTCTTTGCACTTTTGTTGGATTGGAGCACATCAGTCACTTTACATGGACTTTCACTTTTTGTTATTAATGAATTGTTTTTTCTTTCACTAATGTTGTGTTTGCTGGTGCTGTAAATTCATATTATTATCATTTTGGTCTAGTGGTTAGCACATTGTGTACAGCAGCTGCACTTGTTATCTTTGTTTTCACTTTATTTTATGGTTTGAAATATTTGCTACACCATTATATATTTGTGACATCATCAGTGTGAGTTTATATATTTAGAATATATTTGTTTATTTTCCCTCCTTGGTGTCATGTGACTCCTTAGTGTTACAAGGTGTAAATGGGGAGCAGGTGTGTTAAATTTGGTGTTATGGTTCTCACTCTCTCATACTGCTCACTGGAACCTCATGGCACCTCATGGCAAAGAACTCTCTGCATAAAGATGGCCTATGCTATAAGAAGTTTGCCAACACCCTGAAACTGAGCTGCAGCACGGTGGCCAAGACCATACAGCAGTTTAACGGGATAGGTGCCACTCAGAACAGGCCTCGCCATGGTCAACCAAAGAAGTTAAGTACACGTGCTCAGCGTCATATCCAGAGGTTGTCTTTGGGAAATAGACGTAAATATGTCGCACACTGCATTAAATTGGTCTGCAAGGCTGTCATCCAAGAAGGAAGCATCTTCTAAAGATGATGCACAAGAAAACCTGCAAACAGTTTGCCAAAGACAAGCAGACTAAGGACATGGATTACTGGAACCATGTCCTGTGGTCTGATGAGACCAAGATAAACTTATTTGGTTCAGATGGTGTCAAGCATGTGTGGTGGCAACCAGGAGGGGAGTACAAACACAAGTGTGTCTTCCCTACAGTCAAGCATGGTGGTGGGAGTGTCATGATCTGGGGCTGCATGAGTGCTGCTGGCACTGGGGAGCTACAGTTCATTGAGGGAACCATGAATGCCAACATGTCATGTTACATACTGAAGCAGAGCATGATCCCTTCCCTTCGGATACTGGGCCGCAGGGCAGTATTCCAATATAACGATCTCAAACACACCTCCAAGATGACCAATGCCTTGCTAAAGAAGCTGAGGGTAAATGTGATGGACTGGCCAAGCATGACTTCAGACCTAAACTCTATTGAGCTAATTCCTTCAAATGGAAGGTGGAGGAGCACAAGGTCTCTAACATCCACCAGTTCCGTGATGTCATCATGGAGGAGTGGAAGAGGACTCCAGTGGCAACCTGTAGAGCTCTGGTGAACTCCGTGCCCCAGAGGGTTAAGGCAGTGCTAAAAAATAATGGTGGCTACACAAAATATTGACACTTTGGGCCCAATTTGGACATTTTCACTTAGAGGTGTACTCACTTTTGTTGCCAGCGGTTTAGACATTAATGGCTGTGTGTTGAGGTATTTTGAGGGGACAGAAAATTTACACTGTTATACTGTCACGGTTCCTACTGTGCCATGCAAACGGCCAGGCCTGGCCATGCTCCAGGTGGCTCAATGAGGTATTGAACCCATGACTTTCTGTTTACTGGTCCTGCTGTATTGCCTCTGAGCCACACCTCAGCTCATTATTCAGCCTGGTCTATACTCTGGATCTTGCTTTGAAATTAGTACCTGTCACTCCTGGTTCAGCTGAGGCAGTTTATCTAATCAGCTGGGTATAAAACACTGCCTCACTCTGAGGGCTGTGTCAGTTCATCGTCTCTTCTATTGCCAAAGGTTTCTGGTTTCCTGTGTTCTTATTTTCAAGTTTCAGTGTTCCAAGACTGACCGAGGCTTCTGACCCTGGCTCTGTTCATCGTTGACTCTGACTTCTGGAATCCCTGACTTTGGCTTCACCTCGACAATTCTTTGGTAAATCCCCTGTCAAGCCCCCGTGCACAGATTCACATCCCAGGTAGCCTTTTACTGTGGGTTGTGTGTATTTGCAAGGGTGAGCATACATCTCTGCACTATGGACTCCAACCAGGGAAAGCCATTACATATACAAGCTATACACTCACTACTTTACATTGTAGCAAAGTGTCATTTTTTCAATGTTGTTGCATGAAAAGATATAATAACATTTTTACAAAAATGTGAGGGTTGTACTCACTTTTGTGAGATACTGTAGCTTTCTGTGGCTTTACAGACTATAAAAATAACCAGGTGCTAATTTTAACACGTTGTGATTTCTTCTCAAACAAACAGATCTAAAAGTTTAAACCTCTTTTATGGTATATGGACAATTTTGTTAACCATCTACAAACTTGGTAATTTAACCAAGACCTATTTTAAGTAAAGATAAATTTAGAATGAATCTATGGTTCAACACATACTATAACTGATCCAATTATAAGACTTTGAAGTCAGTTTTGTTGAGATATAAAGATATATATATATATATATATATATATATATATATATATATATATATATATATATATATATATATATATATATATATATATATATATATATAATTTGTTTAAAAGGGAAACAAAGTTATACTGCAGTTAGAATTAATTTCATTCCAAAAGTGAAAATACCAAAATTGACTGGGTTAGTCAAACATATGCTCAAACAAATTCAATTACCAAAAAGGTAAAAATATAAATTAATACTTTACTAGAGAGTTAAGAAATCTGTGTGTCCCAAAGGACATCTCTGCCACTCCTACATTTCTCCATTCTCTCCTTGTCCTACTGCTCTCTCTCCTTCCGTTGTTAAAATCTCACCCATTCACTATCATGTGTATACACTCTATATTCTCCCTAGAATGTGGGTGTGTATTTGCCTTACACGTAACTAATGACATCAATTGACATGATGTTTACCATGTAACCATGGCAACATTATCTAGGAAGCCATTTTGCATTTTAACATAATCATCACCAGGGGGCGGTGTTGTATTGGAAATTGACTTTAAAATGTTTTTAACATACCAAATTTAATTCATACATTCATTCAATACATATATGAATATTATAAAAAACAATATTTAAAAAAAATGCACAAACCAAAATATGTGACATTGTTCAAATAATTATGCATATAATTACTCCAGTATAATGTAATAATATAATAGGAATTATAGCTAATTATTTATTTATTTTTTTCAGCAAATAAGATAGAGCATTTCAAAAACACAGTTTGTTTGTGAATACGTCTCTTTCCTTATCTCTCATTCAAAGAGAAATTTTCTATTCCTGGTTATTTGAGACCTAACCCAACATTCTTCTTTTCTAACATAAACATTAGCCTTCTAGCAGATGCCATATCTGATTTGGTTGTCAATTTGACTAGGACTCTTCAAGATTTATAACCTGGGAAAATGTGCACGGGATCCTTTAGGAAAAAAAGTAGCAGTGTCTATTCATCGGCCATGAACTTAGTTTAACCTCCTAAGAACCAGTACAAAATGGCTTCTCCCATGTCCACAAAACATATGTGAAATAATCCTTTTAACCTCAATAGTTCTGACAACTCTGCCGAAACACTGTAGGGGTGTTAAATGATGCTGCATATGATCATCCTGCCAAAGAGAAAATGTAAAAAAAAAATTACTTGTAGCCAAACATTTTTCACAAAACCTCTTTTACTTTACTTTTTGAAAAAGCTTGGTACAATGCTGTCTAATAAAACAAAGAACATAGGATGGCATGGGAGGAATTTCCTAAAACTGCAAAAACATGGTGCTGGCTCATCTGTTATACACTGCTATATGCTGTTGGCCTTACCACCCCTCCCCCACAAACTGACTTTCAGGCTATGACTATGCGGTTCTTCCTCCATTTTCTTCTCCATCCTCCACCTATTTAAAGTCATTTAATGTGCAATTTGGATGAATAGGGTGGAGTAAATTTGCCTAGGTTTTGATTTGCGGGGAGTAGTGGGGTCTTGGGGGGGTTTAAATCCCTGTTTGAAATTCACAAACAACCAATTTTGCAGTGAATCCCACTGCAGTCTGTGGGAGCAAAATTTGATACTATATTCTGTCCATTTTCAAGGTTAATAGGCACACTATTATCAAAAAAGACATTAGGGGTTGGGCATAGCCATAGGGAATATTTTAACCACTTCAATACCCGCCCAATGTCAAATGACGTCCACAGATGGGATCTCCCATCCTGGGCGGGCATCATATGTCAGCCTGGGCTTCCTGGCCATCTAGGGGGCACACGCGCACCCGCCGCGGTGCTCGAGACCCCGTGCATGTGCCTGGCGGCCGCAATGTCAACCGCGATTGCCCGTTAACCGAGCAGGACCGTGGATCTGTGTGTGTAAACACACAGTACCCTCATCCTGTCAGGTGAGAGGAGACCAATCTGTGTTCCCAGTACAGAGGAACACCGATCGGTCTTCTCCCCTTGTGAGTCCCCTCAACCTACAGTTAGAATCACTCCCCTAGGAAACACATTTAACCCGTTGTCTCCCCCTAGTGGTTAACCCCTTCCCTGCCTGTCACATTTACACAGTAATCAGTGTAATTTCATAGCACTGTTAGCTGTAAAAATGTGAATGGTCCCAAAAATCTGTCAAAAGTGTCCGATGTGTCCACCATAATGTCGCAGTCACGAAAAAAATCGCAGATCGCTGCCATTACTAGTAAAAAAAAATAAATGAATAAAATTTTTTTAAAAATGGCATAAATCTGTCCCGTATTTTGTAGACGTTATAACTTTTGCGCAAACCAAACAATATACGCTTATTGCAAATTTTTTTTTACCAAAAATATGTAGAAGAATACGTATTGGCCTAAACTGAGGAAAAAAATTAGTTTTTTTAAAAAATTGTGATATTTATTATAGCAAAAAGTAAAAAATATTGTGTTTTTTTCAAAATTGACACTCTTCTTTTGTTTATAGCGCAAAAAATAAAAACTGCAGAGGTGATCAAATACCACCAAAAAAAAGCTCTATTTGCGGGAAAAAAGGACGTCAATTTTGTTTGGGTACAACGTCGCACGACCGCGCAATTGTCGCTTAAAATGCAACAGCGCTGAAAAATAAAAATTGGTCAGGGAAGGAAGGGGGTGAAAATGCCCTGTATTGAAGTGGTTAAGCAAAAAAAAAAAAAAAAAAACTGTACAATGAGAAAATGGTCTTTAAATGTAACTTTGAGGACTACTTCTCTAAATTACACCTTTTTTCAGGTAGAATTTCACTTGCCATAATAAATAGAAGCCTTTTCTAACGTCCTTTCTGCTCAATCCATCCAAATGTGTTTATCTTTAACTTACCTCATCCATGGAAGCTTTGAATTTTCATCTCTCTGTTTGACATTTAAAAAAAATGCATTCTGATTCCATCACTTACTGTAGATCATATACCATCATGCACTGCCTTGGTATGTAACAGAATAGACGTATATTACCGCTCTGGACCACACCTCTTTCATTACTATACCACTTCTTGTTTTATTTCTACCCACTTGCCTCCAATCTGATTGTACAATCTCCTTTAGATCTACCATCAACTATGCAGTGCAAGGGCCTGTCTGATTTGATACAAATTGAATAGATTGTTTAGGTGGGTCTTCTTGTTCCATAGTTTTCTAAAGGAAATCTAAAGGAAATTGTACAGTGATTGTACAATCAGATTAGATAGAAAAAATGATGTGGTCCGTGGCACCATCAGTGATTGGCCTCCATCCCAAATTTGGACAAAATAATCAGATTAGATAATGTGATTAAAGGCACTTATACTTCTATATTGACATATGTGAATGTGAAGCTGCCCTCTTTAAAGTGAAAAATTCCACCTTCCCTAAAGATATAAAAAGAAAAGAAAAATGGCACTAAAGCAACAAAATGTTCATTAACCACTTTCTGACCACCTGCCGTAATACATATACTGCGGCAAAGCAGCTCTATTACGCAAAATCACATACCTGTACGTGATTTTGCTAATAGCCACTGGGAGTGCACACCCCCGGAGCCACGATCGCTCCCCGCAGAGACAGAACGGTGGTCTGCTGATGTAAAAAAGCAGATGGCCGTGCTGTCAGGCATGGACACTCTAATCTAGTGTTCCTGCTAATCAGGAACACGGATCAGAGTGTCCATACCCCATTCAGTTAGAAACACTCCCAGAGAACACAGTTAACCCTTTGATTGCCCCTGATGTTAACCCCTTCCCTACCAGTGTCACTAGTACAATGTCAGTGCATATTTTTAGCACTGGTCACTGTAATAATGTCACTGGTTCCCAAGAAAGTCTCAAAAGTGTCAGCTAGGTGTCCAATCTGTCCACCGCAATGTCGCAGTCCCGATAAAAATCGCTGATCACCACCATTACAAGTAAAAAATAAATAAATAATTAAAAATGGCATAAATACCTATTTTTTATAACTTTTGCGCAAACCAATCAATATACGCTTATTGATTTTTTTTTACCAAAAATATGTAGCAGAATACATATTGACCTAAATTGATGAAGAAATTAGTTTTTTAATTTTTTTTATTGGATATGTTTTATAGCAGAAAGTAAAAAATATTGTTTTTTTTTTTTTTCAAAATTGTCATTCCTTTTTTGTTTATAGCGCAAAAAAAAGGAAAAACCTCAGAGGTGATCAAATACCAAAAGAAAGCTCTATTTGTGAGAAAAAAGGACATCAATTTTATTTGGATACAGCTATGCATGCCCGCGCAATTGTCAGTTAAAGTGATGCAGTGCCATATCGCAAAAAATTGCCTTATCATTAAGGCAGTAAAACCTACCGGGGCTGAAGTGGTTAAAGGGGTTGTCAAGGTTCTTTTTTTTTTTTTAAATAACAAAGAGGTCCCCCAGTGACGCTCCTGGCTCCCCCCTGTATTGAGCGCTTGCATGGAGAAGCGCTCTCCCTGGGGGCACTCGTGCGGGCTTGCTCTTGTGTCCTGCAGCTGCGTCCATTGATTATTAATTATTAATGTCCATAAATTGTGCATAATAATCCCCACACCAAATGAAGAAATCTTTTATATTTGGCAAATGTTCTTCCAGTAGTGCACCAACTTACACGACCGCCGCCACAAAACATTTGCACTTACGGCCAGTCCAGTGACCTCTAAAATATTAAAGGTCATTAAGCACTGTAGGATTAGCCATATACACCTCCAAATCGATCACATCATTCCTTAGTAGATCTTTGAGATATCACAAGAAAATGCAAAACACTGCGCTCTAATAAAAAGACAAAAATAAATAAGAAACAGCAGCCGCATACATTGTGACTAACAATAAAATACAAATATAAAGGAAAATGCAGCGCTCAAATAAAGTATGAGGTGTTAGTGTAACCAAAACATGAATGATGCACCTAGTGGTGGAACATGAGTTCAAAATCCAAACACATAGTATGCAAAAAATGTGTAATAAGTCCATACTGTAAAAAGAAATCAATCCAAATTAAAGTGTTGGGAAAGACCTGCACAGGCAGGTGTGGGTGATGTGAATCCGCAGGTGGAACAACAAAGTCAGTGATGAACAATGTGAATCCGTGACTGAAGAACAACATCAAAGGTGTAAAGCATCAATGAGTAGAGAAGGGTGGGTACTCTTACTGGATGGCGTGGACTCCCGTGTCTTATGACATGGAGTCAATGAAACATTGAGCCCCACCACTGCTATAAAAGGATCTCCGGTAGGCTGGATTCTCTGCAGCACCCCTCGACTCCCCTGAAGTGATGAAGGGATATCCAGAAGACTGAAGCCGACCCTATGTGCATCAACCAATGGGCATCAAACCATCATCCGGAAGGATCGTCATGACAGGCTTTTCCCGAACCTCCTGGTGAAAATGGCAAGTGGAATGCGATCTCTCTCATCGGGATATTATGCAAAGAGAAATGAAAACTTCCGCATAGTGCAAATAAAACAGGGATTTTTATTTCTGAAGGAACCAAAAGCAACTTTATCTCCATCCACCATAAGATATTTGTGTGAGATTGAGCTGCTGACCTTCCCAGAAGGCAGGTAGAATCCTACTCCTGTGAAATACCTGACATGAAGGTTCTGTCTCCATGTGTTCATCTCTTTAATTTGGATTGATTTCTTTTTACAGTGTGGACTTATTACACATTTTTTGCATACTTTGAGATATCATCCTATCATCTTTTAAATGCTCCAGTAACAACACAACATCAGATTACCAAAGAAATGTAAACTAAGTGTAGTATTTTATTATGCCAAATAAAAAGCATACAAGTATTCCACTCACTTTTAAAAGTGCCCAGCCTCTGCACCAATATAAACAGCCTTCCCAGGAACTTGCACCGTTGTGTCCCAGACTAGGAAGCAGCGTGCGTTCCAAAGACCAGAAGTTCGGGCCTTTTATTAAGAATCAGAAGTTCCGGCCAGTCGTGACGTCGGGGTCTGTTCTGACGTCACGTCTGGCTCGAAATTCCGATTCTTAATAAAAAAATTTAGAACTTATACCGTATATACAGTACATTAACAACCCTGCCAGTGCCTACAACCCCTATGCTAATCTCTATGCACTATATCAGTAACACTTCATATGCCTTATCTATTACAGCTAAATCACAAAACAATGGCCTCCTTTCTACATCCCTGGCCCAGTGGATATTGAGGTCTGAAGGGGAAACTTTTTGCAATCAAAAAAATTTTTGTTCCCAAATATCTGGACCCCCACCTGAATAAGTAAGGGGTAGCCCTGATTACTCAATCACAAAGTAAAATATTACATAACATCACTAAAAAGATCTTAATACAAAAAAAACATGTCTTATTATGTAAATATATTGTCAGTCATGATCAATAATGCTGGTTGATCTGCTAAAACAAAACACAATAATCTGACAAGATGATGCACTCCCAAAGAACTCACACAATGAACGACAACAGCTAAATGCAGATAAAGGGGCAGGGGATATTGGCTGACATAATTGCCCAAATATGACACATGGAGAAAAAATGTCATTTAAATTGCTGATAAATGGCATTTCATGGTCACTTTCTTCCATTTGTAAACAAAGCAGCAATGAATTTTTCTTCCATGCCAGACCCTTATCATTGATGAGGGATTGATATCAATTTTTAAGGGGGTACCCCATGCAAAAAGCAAATAAGTCATGGGGTCCCCCAAAATCTATACCAGACTCTCACCTGAGCATATAGAACAGCTGGCCAGGAAAGATGGGGCAGTGTTGATGGAAACAAGGACCTCTTCTTAACATCCTTGGCCCAATGGATGTAGGGGACTATTTGGGGATGTCTTATCATTAGTGGTGGGCTGAACAGACCCCTATTCGGTTCGCTCAGAACTTTCGAGCACCGCCAAAGTTCGGACCCGAATAATGAACCCCATTAACCTCTTGACATCCGGAGGCCGTCATATGACGGCCTCCACTTTCAGGGCTTATATCTGAATGATGTCTGAGGCTACAGACATCATTCAGATACCGGCATTTTCAGCCGGCGATTCCGTACACCATAAGAACGATCATAGCGGCTGTTCCGCCGCTTGATCGTTCTTACGGGCGGCGGGAGGGGACACCCCCCCCTCCCGCCGCCCTCCGGTGCTACTACCGACTCACCTCAGCGATCGGTGAGTCGGATAGCGGATCCGCCGGCGCCGGATGTTCACCATAGAGATTTCCGGCGGACCAGATGGTCGCCGGAGTCTCTATGATCGTTCGGAGGCCGGGCGCGATGTTATGACGTCACGCCCGGCCTCTGCATTCAAAAAAACGGCGCCGCTTCGTTTGTGAAGCAGCGATCGTTTTATTTTTTTTTTTTATTTTAGGCTTCCCAGCCTAGAGGTGAGATGTGGGGTCTTATTGACCCCATATCTCACTGTAAAGAGGACTGATCGTGTCATATTCCTATTACAAGGGATGTTTACATTCCTTGTAATAGAAATAAAAGTGATCAAAAAAAAAAATATTTTTTTAAAGTGTCAAAATAAAAAATTTTAAGTAAAATTAACAATAAAAAAAAAAAAAAAAATTTTTAAAGCGCCCCTGTCCCCGTGAGCTCGCACGCAGAAGCGAACGCATACGTAAGTCCCGCCCACATATGAAAACGGTGTTCAAACCACACATGTGAGGTATCGCCGCGAACGTTAGAGCGAGAGCAATAATTTTGGCCCTAGACCTCCTCTGTAACTCAAAACATGTAACCAGTAAAAAATTTTAAAGCGTCGCCTATGGGCATTTTTAAGTACCAAAGTTTGGCGCCATTCCACGAGCGTGTGCAATTTTGAAGCGTGACATGTTAGGTATCTATTTACTCGGCGTAACTTCATCTTTCACACAATGCAAAAAAATTTGTCTAACTTTGCTGTTTTGTTTTTTTTTAAGCATGAAACTGTTTTTTTTCCAAAAAAAACGCGTTTGAAAAATTGCTGCGCAAATACCGTGCAAGATAAAAAGTTGCAATGACTGCCATTGTATTCTGTAGGGTCTCTGCTAAAAAAACATATATAATGTTTGGGGGTTCTATGTAATTTTATAGCAAAAAAATGATGATTTTTACATGTAGGAGCAAAGTGTCAGAAATGGCCCGGATATGAAGTGGTTAAAATCAATGGGTCTCGAACGTCAAAAATAAAAAGTGCCCATTTTGAAGGCTTATATGCAAGTAATTGGGCATACAATGGTTATAGGGGTCCGGGTCCTGCCCTGGGGGACATGTATCAATAGAAAAAAGTTTGTAAAAAAATTTCATTTATGAATGAGCAGTGATTTTTTTGTCTTTTTAAAAGTGAAAGCATAAAAATGAAAAATTCCTTCCAATATAGTGCCTGGGGGGTCCCCTTATTCTACCTGTAAAGTGGCAGATCTGTACCATGTCTAGAATCTGCTGCAGCAATAATTGCATTTATAAAGCCCAAAAAAATGCAATTTTCCCTGCAAGCGGCCTTTATTTTGCTCAGCAACAGCTGGGGAGCCAGTGTATATGATGAGGCCACAATGTAGTGCACTGAGAACAAGATTAGAGATATTTTTTGGATACATTCTGGTGTCACTTTGACTTTGGATAGAAGTAACGGGGGCGTAAAAATTGGTCTTTGGGTGTCGGTGGCGCCTTCCCACCAAAACCCTATAGAGTTAATCTTGATGAATGCAAGAATTGACCTTGCTTTAAAAAATCGCAATGGTATGCACCTGTCAAACAGGTGCTGAAAAATTGGTCTTTGGGTGTCAGTGGTGCCTTCCCACCATAACCCTATAGAGGTATTCTTGATGAAAGGAAGAATTGGCCTTGCTGTAAAAAAATTGATATGCAATGTCAAACAGGTGCTGAAAAATTACTCTTTGGGTGTGGGGGGCACCTTCCCACCGTAACCCTATCTTGATGAAAGCAAGAATTGGCCTTGCTGTAAAAAATTGCAATGATATGCACCTGGTAAACAGGTGCTGAAAAATTGGTCTTTGGGTGTTAATTATGCCCATGAAACCTATACCAAAAAAATTCTTCCAGATGAAATGATTGAACACCCTCAAAGCTAGGCAGCCTCAAAGTCCTGCAGAGATTCCACATCCCAAAAAGACTTAATCAGTGATATCGGCATCAGGGGCTTCATAGCTGATAATCCAGGCCTGATTCATTTTTCTAAAAGTCAAACAGTCCACGAAATCTGTGGACAGACGCGTTCTATGATCAGTAACGAAACCTCCTGCAGCACTGAATGACTTCAGGCTGGAACGCTGGCTCTGGTTCTTCGGGCTGGAACGCTGGCTCTGGCTCTTCAGACTGGAACGCTGGCTCTGGCTCTTCAGACTGGAACGCTGGCTCTGGCTCTTCAGACTGGAACGCTGGCTCTGGCTCTTCAGACTAGAACGCTGGCTCTGGCTCTTTAGACTGGAACGCTGGCTCTGGCTCTTCAGACTGGAACGCTGGCTCTGGCTCTTCAGACTGGAACGCTGGCTCTGGCTCTTCAGACTGGAACGCTGGCTCTGGCTCTTCAGACTGGAACGCTGGCTCTGGCTCTTCAGACTGGAACGCTGGCTCTGGCTCTTCAGACTGGAACGCTGGCTCTGGCTCTTCAGACTGGAACGCTGGCTCTGGCTCTTCAGACTGGAACGCTGGCTCTGGCTCTTCAGACTGGAACGCTGGCTCTGTGTTAGGTACCTGGTAGGAGAGCCTGACTTGTAGGAGAAGACCTCTCATACAACGCTGGTTCAGGAGCCACTGGAGTGGGGACAGTGGTCTCCTGAACGCAGTGGGGTAGGAGTGCCTGTTGTGCTGAGTCTCTGATGCAGAAGAGGTGAAGATCCCGCAGGGATGGCTGGACTGCAGATCGGATGAGACTGGAAGCAGCAGACTGGAACACTTGAATGTGCAGGAGGTCTCTGGAGCTGAAGCTGAAGGTGCAACAGCAAGGACAACAGGAACAAGCAGGGTCAGACAACCCGGGTCAGCTAGGATATAAGGCAGGCAGGTACAGCAGGCAGAGGCAGAGTCAGTAGGCAGGCAGAGTTCGGCAACGGTATCAGGTAGGTAGCATAAGAGTAGTCAGACAAGCCGGGTCGGATTGGAGCAGGACGGATGGTCAAACAAGCCGGGTCAGATAGGTAGCAAACAATCAGATAACAAACACTAGAATCACACAGCTGAGACGAAGCAGCAATGTGTCACAGCACAGAGGGGCTTTTAAATGCACTTTGGCGCCAAACCGGCGCTATCGCGAACGCGCGCGCGCCCGTCCGCGCTCACGTGCACACGCGCGCGCGCCCAGGCGCCGCGAACCCGCGCGCGCCCTAGCGCCGCGCCGATGCCCGGGAACAGCAGGCCTTTGCTGAGCAGCGCGCAACGGCGCGCGCCGGCGCATAGGCGTACGCCGACGCCCCGGTTCGGTGCCAATGGTGCCCTGACATTGCCCCCCCCAAGGGGCAACCTCCGGGTGCCCAAAAGCCTTCTCTTCTCCGGATGACTAGAAAAATAGGCTTGCACTAAACGTCTGGCATGTACGTTACAATCTGGTTCCCAAGAATTACTTTCTGGGCCGTAGCCCCTCCACTTAATTAGGAACTGGATCTGACCTTGTCTTTTCCTGCAATCAAGGATAGCCTCGACCTCAAATTCCTCGTTGCCATCAACCACAATGGGCTCAGGAGGCCTAGTTCCTCTGCCGATCAGGTACAGCAGGTTTGAGCAATGACACATGAAACACGGGGTGTATTTTGAGAGAGTCAGGTAAAGTCAGTTCATATGAAACTTCATTGATCTTCCTTTTGACCGGAAACGGTCCCATAAATCTAGGTGCCAACTTCTTAGAGGGACATGCTAGTTTAATGTTACTTGTAGATAGCCATACCTGGTCACCAAGCTGAAGCTTCAATTCCCCTCTTCTCTTCCGGTCAAAGATCCTCTTGCTGTCCGCCTGAGCCTTGGATACTGCTTCCTGTAACATCTGGTTGTTGTGGTTGATGAAGTCTACCGTACTCTGTACTGCCGGGACTGAAGACTCTGGAAGGAAATCAGGTAAAAAGGTTAGATGGAACCCATAATTGGCAAAAAAGGGGGATTGACCGGTGGCTGAGTGTCTGGCGTTGTTGTAGGCAAATTCTGCTAGTGGCAGCAAGGATACCCAATCATCCTGTGAGAAAGAGGTAAAACATCTGATGTACTGCTCAAGAGTCTGATTGGTCCTTTCCGTCTGACCGTTGGTCTGAGGGTGATAGGCCGAAGACAGAGCCAGTTTGATTTTTAAAGATTCACACAGGGCTCTCCAAAAACGTGAGGTAAATTGCACCCCCCTGTCAGAGGTTATGTTTGCAGGAATTCCGTGGAGTCTAATGATTTCTTTAATGAAAATGTGAGCTGTTTCCATAGCTGTCGGAGTTCCTTTTAATGGAAGAAAATGGGCCATCTTGGTAAAACGGTCTACTATCACAAAAATAGCAGAACAACCTTCTGAACATGGGAGTTCCACAATAAAGTCCATGGATATCATCTTCCAGGGCCTATCGGGTACAGGCAAGGGTTTTAACAGACCCCAAGCTCTACTCCTGGATATCTTATTCTGGGTACAGATAGGGCAAGACTTGAAGTATCTCTCACAAAAGTCCTTCAAATTGGGCCACCAGAAAGTACGCTGTACCAATTCCAGAGTTTTACGAACCCCAAAGTGACCTGCCAGTGGGTGATCGTGAAGGAGTGCCAGGACCTTGACCCGAACTTCCTCAGGAACAAAAATTTGACTACCTTTCCAGAACAGTCCGTCCTTGCTACTTAGGGTAAGGCCTGAGGGTCTGGTTGCTTCAGAAGATGCTTCCTTAATCTGAGAAAGAAGATCAGCTTGAATGAGCAAAAAATTGTTCGCAGGTAAAATGGTGTCTGGGGCAGATAGATCCTTTGGGTTGTCATGCATTCGAGATAATGCGTCTGGTTTAACATTTCTTGAACCCGGTCGATACGTAATGTGGAAGGCAAAGCGTGAGAAAAACAGCGCCCAACGGGCTTGACGGGGTTTCAATCTTTTAGCGGATCGCAAATTTTCTAGGTTCTTATGATCAGTGTAAATTAGTACTGGATGCACAGCCCCCTCCAACAGGTACCTCCACTCCTCTAATGCAGTCTTGATGGCGAGAAGCTCTCGATCACCGACATCATAGTTTCTCTCTGCAGGGGAGAGTTTTCGGGAGAAGAATCCTACGGGATGCATATCGTCTTTACTGCCCCTTCGTTGTGAGAGTATCGCTCCGACCGCTATTTCAGAAGCGTCCACTTCCAGAATAAATGGCAAGGATGGTTCAGGATGACTGAGGATAGGTGCTGAGGTGAATAGTCTCTTGAGTTTCTCGAAAGCCTCTTGGGCTAGGTGATTCCAGGAAAAACGGGTATTCTGTTTGGTTAGTTGTGTGATTGGTGTGATTATTGCAGAAAAACCCCTGATAAATTTTCTGTAGAAATTTGCAAACCCGATGAAACGTTGAACCCCCTTCTTGTCTAGGGGTACCGGCCAGTCCAGAACAGCAGAAACCTTTTGTGGATCCATCCTGATGCCAGTTGAGGAAATTATCAAGCCCAAGAACTGAATGCTTTCTTGCTCAAACTCGCATTTCTCCGCTTTTGCATAAAGTCTGTGTAAGCGGAGACGACCCAACACTTGGCAAACATGTTTTCGATGGAGATCCAGGGATTCTGAAAAGATCAAAATATCGTCTAGATATGCGATCACAAACAGGTCTAGGAAGTCTCTAAGCACATCATTAATTAGGTGTTGAAAAGTTGCAGGAGCATTACAAAGTCCAAAAGGCATGACTAGATATTCATAATGCCCGAATCGGGTCCGAAAAGCTGTTTTCCATTCATGCCCAGCCCGAATGCGGATCAGATTGTAGGCCCCTCTTAGATCAAGTTTAGAAAAAATAACAGCAGTCCTTAATTTCTGGAATAGTTCGGGTATCAAGGGTAGGGGATACCGATTTTTAACCGTGATTTTATTCAATTCCCGGTAGTCAATACACGGGCGGAGAGATTTGTCCTTCTTGGTAACAAAGAATATCCCTGCCCCTGCTGGAGAAGTAGAGTGACGAATAAATCCTTTGGCTACGTTTTCATCAATGTATGCTTTTAACACTTCTTGTTCCTTTTCGGATAGGGGGAAGATGCGTCCAAAGGGAATTTCGGATCCTGGCAGCAACTCGATGGGGCAATCGTAGGGACGATGAGGTGGAAGAGAATCTGCCCCTTTTTTGCTGAAGACATCCAAGTAGTCATGATAGTGTTTGGGAATAGCTTGATGATTGGTCTGATCGGAGTCCACACAAAGTAGAGTAGCCGAGTCTTTCGCCAGACAGTGTTCCTGACAGTAGGGTGACAGAAATTTTATTTCTCCAGTTGCCCAGTGAATGTGTGGATTGTGGGCCTGAAGCCAGGGAATGCCCAGGATAATGGGAAACATGGGAGAGGAGATGGCGTCAAGGGTCAGCAGTTCCTTGTGTTGGGAAGAAGTCGTGGCGGGTAATGGCAGGGTTTCTTGTGTCACTTGTCCAGATCTGATACGGGAACCATCAGCAAGAAAGACAGAGAGTCCATGGGCTTTAGTCTGTAAAGGGATGTTGTGCAGTTTGGCAAAACTCAAGTCTATGAAGCAGCTGCATGCCCCGGAGTCAATAATTGCGTTGACTTGGAGTGTCTTTTCTTGAAGCTGTAATGAGAGAGGAATGGCAAGATGGGTAGAATTTGTGGATAAAGCAGAGAGATTGGTAGGTATAGGAGATGGACACTTACTCATTCTGATTGGGCAATTATGGACATAATGCCCGGTTCCTCCACAGTAGAGACACAGATTCAATTGTCGGCGACGGGCACGTTCTTCGGGGGTCAGGGCAGGTCGCAACAGACCTAGCTGCATTGGTTCGGAGGTATCCAATGTGGTATTGACTGGCGGTGGACTTGGCACAGGTAAGTAGCGAGATGCAGGAATCGGTGCACGTGGTGTCATCCAGGTCGGGCGGTTAGGTTGAACTGCTCGTTCAGATCGGCGTTCTCGGAGGCGACGATCGATCTGGATAGTTAGGGTGATCAAGGCCTCCAAGGTGTTTGGAATACCGACTCGAGCCAGTTCATCTTTTAGATTTTCAGACAGTCCAATGCGGAATTGATGACGCAGAGCCGCGTCGTTCCACTGGGTATCCGCGCTCCAACGTCTAAATTCAGCAACATAGTCCTCCGCAGGTTTGCGGCCTTGTTGGAGCGCGAGCAGAGCAGATTCAGCTGTGGCAGTCAGTTGAGGATCCTCATAAAATTGTGCCATAGCTTCGAAGAAGGCTGATAAGGATTGGGTTGGGGCTGAGTCCCCTTCAAGCAAACGGTGTGCCCAGGTCTGTGGTTCCCCTTGGAGGAGGGAAATGACAAATCCAACTTTTGTGGCTTCCAATGAAAAGGTTCTGGGCTGTAAGGCAAAAAAGAGCTGGCAGGCATTGCGAAAACCTCGAAACTTAGACCGGTCTCCGGAGAATCTTTCAGGAGTGGGGACTTTTGGTTCAGGAGGGAGCATTACCACTGAAGGCCCTGGAACAGTCTGTGTTGGGGCGGCCGGTGAAGAGGAGGTTGAAGGATTAACCCCTGCGAGGTTCTGGACTTGTCCCTCCAGTCTGTTGTAATTGTCCTGAAGAGCCTGCACTGCTTGGGTGAGGGCTGCCAGGTGTGTGCATATCTCCTTCAATGGAGAGGTATCTCCTGCAGGCTCAGACATGGCTGCTTCGTACTGTTAGGTACCTGGTAGGAGAGCCTGACTTGTAGGAGAAGACCTCTCATACAACGCTGGTTCAGGAGCCACTGGAGTGGGGACAGTGGTCTCCTGAACGCAGTGGGGTAGGAGTGCCTGTTGTGCTGAGTCTCTGATGCGGAAGAGGTGAAGATCCCGCAGGGATGGCTGGACTGCAGATCGGATGAGACTGGAAGCAGCAGACTGGAACACTTGAATGTGCAGGAGGTCTCTGGAGCTGAAGCTGAAGGTGCAACAGCAAGGACAACAGGAACAAGCAGGGTCAGACAATCCGGGTCAGCTAGGATATAAGGCAGGCAGGTACAGCAGGCAGAGGCAGAGTCAGTAGGCAGGCAGAGTTCGGCAACGGTATCAGGTAGGTAGCATAAGAGTAGTCAGACAAGCCGGGTCGGATTGGAGCAGGACGGATGGTCAAACAAGCCGGGTCAGATAGGTAGCAAACAATCAGATAACAAACACTAGAATCACACAGCTGAGACGAAGCAGCAATGTGTCACAGCACAGAGGGGCTTTTAAATGCACTTTGGCGCCAAACCGGCGCTATCGCGAACGCGCGCGCCCGTCCGCGCTCACGTGCACACGCGCGCGCGCCCAGGCGCCGCGAACCCGCGCGCGCCCTAGCGCCGCGCCGATGCCCGGGAACAGCAGGCCTTTGCTGAGCAGCGCGCAACGGCGCGCGCCGGCGCATAGGCGTACGCCGACGCCCCGGTTCGGTGCCAATGGTGCCCTGACACTCTGGCTCTTCAGGCTGGAACGCTGGCTCTGGCTCTTCAGGCTGGAACGCTGGCTCTGGCTTTTCAGGCTGGAACGCTGGCTCTGGCTCTTCAGGCTGGAACGCTGGCTCTGGCTCTTCAGGCTGGAACGCTGGCTCTGGCTCTTCAGGCTGGAACGCTGGCTCTGGCTCTTCAGGCTGGAACGCTGGCTCTGGAACGCTGGCTCTGGCTCTTCGGGTTGGAACTCTGGCACTTCAGGCTGGAACTCTGGCTCTTCAGGCTGGAACGCTGGCTCTGGCTCTTCGGGTTTGAACTCTGGCACTTCAGGCTGGAACTCTGGCTCTTCAGGCTGGAACGCTGGCTCTGGCTCTTAGGGCTGGAACGCTGGCTCTGGCTCTTTGTGCTGGAACACTGGCACCTCGGGCTGGAACTCTGGCACCTCGGGCTGGAACTCTGGCACCTCGGGCTGGAACTCTGGCACCTCGGGCTGGAACTCTGGTACCTCGGGCTGGAACTCTGGCACTTCGGGCTGGAATTCTGGCACTTCAGGCTGGGATACTGGTACTGGAACTTCAAGCTGGGACAGATTGTGAGTGTGAAGGCAGGTTGGGTTAATGGCAGGATCGTTTTGGTTGGGAAAAACTTTCGTTTTTTCTTTGGCTTAGCCACTGAAGCTCTGTAGGTGACTGCAGGACTGTAGGTAAGGAGTGCAGCAGACTGGAAAGAAGGATTGGGATATGGCAGAGAAGATGTAACAGTAGCTGGGGGAAGATCTTGTGGGTTTGTAGGCAGCTGAGAAGAGGCAGGTGGGTTGAATGCAGGATAGGTACAGGGAGCAGATACCGGATATAAGTGTTTGGTTGGGAGCAGAGTATACTGGGCTGCAACTGAGGTAGAAATGGGTGATGGGGAAACATACATTTGGGTAGGCTGGTGTCTGATGGCAGAGGTGGTTTGTTTGGCTGGGGCTGATTGAACCACGTCAGACCATGCCGAAAGTATAGGTTGTACAAACTGTAGTTTTAAATCTTCCTGTCTAACAAAAGACTGAGCAGACACAATGCACTCAGCAAATACTTGTGGGGAACAGGCTAAGTGGTGCTCAACTTCAAAAAGCCACACTAAGGATACAACCTGATTCTTTTTTTTTAATAATCAAAATTTTATTATTTTATTCCATTTATATATATATATATATATATATATATATATATATATATATATATATATATATATACCAATTATACAACATACTATACCCCTATGTTCAATCCAAAAAACAAACTACACATTACATCCTTCCACACCTACCACAATTTTCCCCCCTATCCCAACAATCGAAATTTACATATGCGAAAAGAGAAGAAAGAAAAGGGGGGCGAAGGGGAGAGAGAGAGAGAGAGAGAGAGAGAGAGAGAGAAACCCTGTGTACAATCGTGCTTAAATATGATTATAAAGTGTATTAAAGATAACATTGTAAATGAATTTCCCCCTTATTCTAATTTGTGTCATTAATCACTAAAATTCATAATTATGTAATTTGTGCAATAGTAAAAAAAAAAAAAAAAAGACCCCGTGTACAGTCGTGCTTAAACCTGATTCACATTAAAAGGAGGAGTGAAATCATCATGGCACTCTGGAATACAGGGCAGGGCCAGTACAGATCTTGATCAAAGGCTGCACCTCCCCAAACAATATATAACCCTGATCGACCAGGGAGTGAGCCAAACGGATAGTTGCAAACAACTGGTCACTAGACCATACTTTCAAAGCCTGGCTGCAATAATCACCGCTTTCAGATGCCAGCAGAGAAAAATAAATAATCTCATCGGCATTCATGTTTGCAAACAAACTGAATCAAAATGGTTCCCCTGTGCAGCCACTTCTGGTCAGGGATGGCCCTGGTATTCTGTCATAAACCAGATGTGACCAGAACTGTGTGACTGCGACAGAGTGAACCAGACATAAATAGGTGAAAGTAGGTGAAAGTAAGTAAGTTTATTAAAGTAGATGCATATAAATGTAAACACACCACCAATACAAACAGAGTGAACAAACTGAACAACCAAACAGTATATATAGCAAGAGGGAGTTTCAGAATCGTATTCGAGCCAGGCCAGGGTCATAAACAGGAGATCAGTAGATGGGGGGCCAGGAGTAAACAGACAGGGAACAAGGTGGAAGGAATCAGGCTGCAGGGCAAGGATCCAGGGATACAGGAACAGATACAGAGGGAACCTTTCCTGACAGCCAGGCATGGCACATGTGTCAACTTTGCCTAAGGGCGGACGGGAGTTTTGAGCCATTATCAGACACCACCATTCCTGGCTCCAGCTGGCCTGATGTGATCCCCTAAACACACCAGCTGAAGCACTGCATGGCACCTTTTAGCCTGGCTCTGGAAATAGCCCTTTGAATGCTTAGGGGGTACCTGATGTTCATAGGACAATTCTGCAGAGGAGGGCATGGAGGTGGCGGAGGAGGAGGAGGAGAGGGTAGAGCTCACAGGTCTGGCATCATCACCACTTGCTGTATGGAGATGTGGGGGCATAACAAGCTGCAGCACCGAGCCCTGTCCTGCATCCTTTCGAGTTGCAAGCAGCGTTACCCAGTGTGCTGAGAACGAAATATATAGTCCCTGCCCATGCTTGCTGGACCACGTGTCAGCAGTAAGGTGGATTTTATGGCTGACTGCCTTGCCCAATGATGCCAGAACATTCCCTTCCACGTGATGGTAGAGAGATGGAGCAGCCTTACGTGAAAAGTAGTAGCGACTGGGAACCTGCCATTGTATTACAGCACATTGTGTGAATTCATGAAAGGGGGCAGAATCCACCAGGCAGAAAGTTGGAGAGCCAACAGCTTTGACAAGCTTGCATTCAGACGCTGGGCATGTGGGTGGCAGGGACTGTATTTTTTTTTTCTGCTGCAGCAGATGGGGCAGAGAAATTTGCCGGCTACAGTCTACAGCTAGTGGTGTGCTGCTGGCAGATGTGCTGCTAGGACCTGGGACACCCTGTGCTATACCATCATCCCTGTTAGTGGAGGCTGCTGAAAGGTAATGACTTGGTATCGCAGGGACAGACTGAAGTGGGTAAGGAGGAGGAGGGACAGATTTGTGCCCCTTTTGTTTGGCTTTTAAGTGTTCTTGCCAACGTGCTGAGTGGTTGGACATTAAATGCCTGGTTAGGCATGTGGTACCCAAATGGTTGGTGTTTTTGCCACGTTTGATGTGCCTGAGACACAGTTTGAAGATAGCAGTGCAATCTGCTGCAGATGTGCTGAAAGGCCCAGACAGCTGAGCTTTCGGGAGTGGGTCCGGAGATAACAGCTGCAGAATGTGATGGAATAGGGTGGCTGCTCTCTACTCTTTCTTGATGTCGGCCTCCTTGGGGTTGTGCCGCCTCACCTTCAGTATCCTCCTCTGCTCTATCTGGCACCCAAGTCACATCAGTGACCTCATCATCATCATTATCATCATCATCATTTCCATCTCCTCCATCTTCATCATTACCACTAGAGACAACTTGGCAATATGCTGTGGCTTGGGGAACATGAAAGCCAATTTGTCTGCCAGTGTTCCTCCCATTCTCTAGGCTCATGTTCCTGTCATCCTCAACTTCAGAACCAACATCTGAATCCAGTAATGGCTGGGCATCATCAAGGAGTAAGTGGCTGATGCTGTGGTCAAATGACTTAACTGGCACCTCAATGGCTGATGTTGGGGCTATGGCAGGAATAGATGTGGACAAGGAGGCAGGTTTATCCACTCTGGCAACTGCAGGGGACTGCACACTTGTCTCTACTTGCGTGACAGAGAATGAGGAGGATGAAGAAGGTTTAGTAAGCCAGTCCACCACCTCCTCTGCATGTTGTGGCTGGATAGCACGGGCAAACTCACTAAACAGAGGAAATGATGGGGGCGTGGCCGGATGGTGAAGAGAGCAGTCGCATAGACACACAGCTCCGGCTCTCAACAGCCATCCTGCAACTATCCTTGGTCCTAGATCCTCGTGGAAGGTACCATTCTGTTCCCCACGGCTGTGGGCACCCACCAGACTGGCTGACATGGTGAAATGCCGGCCGCCGCGGCCCTCACACACAGCGGAACAACTGGCGCAGTTCCAGAGGCAAAATGGCGCCGAGACACATGCAGGGCACTCAGACACACTGCAGCCCTCCTCCTCAGCCATCCAGGACTCTGTAACAGGGGTGAGTGCATCAATTCCTGCTATATTCCGCACACCTACAGAACCCCTGCAGACACCAGAATCACAGCAGTCTGCTGAATTTAGTCAGACTGTGGATTCTCCCCCTGCTGAGCCTACATTATCTACTATTATGCTGGCTATTCAGGATTGCAAGGCCTCCCTCTCCACTCAAATAGCTTCTATCTGTATGGACTTTTCACTATTGAAACAAGATGTCCAGAATCTCAGAGACCACACAGGGGATGCTGAGGAACGGATTAGTACATTAGAAGATACTGTACACCCCATGTCTGTTACTATACGTGATACTACAAGCGAGATGGCGGCACTGCACGCTAAAATCGATGATTTGGAAAATCGCTCTCGCAGGAACAATCTCAGATTTGTGGGATTTCCAGAACGCGCGGAAGGTTCCCATCCTGAAAAGTTTCTTTATTCATGGCTGCGGGACATTTTTGGTAAAGACGCACCCTCATTCTCACATGTTATAGAGCGCGCACATCGCACTCCTCCTCGTCCACCTCCAGAGGGAGCCCCACCACGCTCCATCATAGCACGTATCCTCAACTTTCAAGATAAAGTGGCCATCCTATGCCTGGCACGTGAAAAAGGCCCGCTCACATTTAATGGCAATAATATCTCTGTTTATCCAGACTTTTCTGCTGAAGTTCAATGCCAGCGGATCTCCTTCTCAGCGGTGAAGTCTAGATTGCGCACGGAAGGCCTCTCCTACGCCATGCTTTTCCATGCCAAATTGCGCATTATCCATGATGGTAGGGCTCATTTCTATACCAATCCCAAAGAGGCCATGAAATGGCTGAACGATCAATATGGTGCAGCACATAGAAGCAGAGGTGACTGAGGGCACTCAACCTGCAAGGAAAGATCTACATCCTGCTATGCAAGCTACAGCGTCAACAGTCTGCATGTCTCTCCATTGTAATGTTTTTTTGGGTTTTTTTTTTTTGTTTCTCCCCCCCCCTTTTTTTTTTCTCTTCTCTTTGTTCCTGATCTCCTACTTTACAATCCAACTTACATTGCTATGATTTACATCTTATGGTAACTTGCGTACCGGAACAATCATACCAGAACAATCATCCGATCAAAGAGGGGTGAGGAAGGAAGAGGAAAAGAGAAGAAAATAATTTTTCAGCTCACCTATCCTTCAACAGGACATGTCTACTAGAGAGGAAGGAATAAAGTTTTTTTTTTTCTCTTCCCTCTCTCCTCGGTCAACAGTTGGGAGCCTCACCGGACCCCACGTTACCCCCCTTACCAGCTTGTGGCGAGGCCACGGTACAGGTTTTTTTTTACTTCCGCAGTTGCTAGTTAGGAAGGACTTCTAGTTTAGGGATCCAAAGCTTGCTATGTTTGGGATGGCTGAGCGGGGTGGGGGGCACCAAGGTTTAAAGAAAAAGGTGGTTGGGGTTTTTTTTTTTTTCATGTTTTTTGTTTTTTGTTTTTTCCGTCCTTTTTTACTTTTTATGTCCTTTCTAACACATCTATACCATCTGATAATGGAAAGTCATCAAAGGCATATCGGGTCATTGCATATAGGGGTTTATTAATACCTCTGTGGTCAGTTATATGTCTAATGTTTTTTTCTAAGGCAAAGCAGGGAAAATTTTCCTGGTCCATGTTACCTTATCGGCAGACCCATGCACTTTTTTGTCATGTGCTTGTGTGTGCTTCAGGCGGCACGTCCTATCTACTCATATTGATACCAATACAGAGGTTTACTTATGCATCTTTATTACTTCATGTTTTATTATGGCACAACCCCTTAGGATAGTCTCCTGGAACACTAGAGGCCTGAATGCACCTCAGAAAAGATCCTTGGTTTTTTCTGTGTTAAAAAAATATCGCCCTCACATTATTTGCCTCCAGGAGACTCACCTGACAGGTTCTAAGATAAGGGCTCTAAAACGCCCCTGGCTATCTAAGCTATATCATGCCACCCACACTAACTACTCAAGAGGTGTATCTATACTCCTGGCTAAATCCCTTCCAGCTGAGTTGATTAGCGTTAAAACAGACCCAGAGGGGAGGTATATTATTCTTATATTACGAATTTCTACTATAATCTTTACATTGGTGAACATCTATGTTCCCCCTCCATTCTCAGTAGACGTACTCTCTAAATTATCCCTGCAATTACTGAATAGGCCTTCGGGCCCTCTACTTTATATAGGGGATTTTAATGCAGTCCTGGACCCAACGGTGGATCGCCTGGGTGGGGGAGGCAGATCTTTTCCCTCATTTGTAGACTGGGCTCAGGTTCATGATCTGACCGAGGTGTGGCGATGGAAACATCCGGATGAACGCCAATTTTCCTGCCATTCGGATTCCTTCCATACTATGTCTAGGCTAGATATGGCTTTTGCGTCGACGGAGACCCTTCCGGTTGTCTCCGCCGTCTCATACCTGCCCAGGGGGGTTTCCGATCATGCCCCCTTGTCTGTGTCCCTCCTCATCCTTCCAGGTTCGGGACCTGCTTTGTGGTGCCTGAACTCATACTGGCTGGAAGACGAGATAGTACAGGGTGAGTGCAGGACGAGTATTTCTAACTATTGGAAGCAAAATTTAAATAAAGTAGACCCCCCCACGGAATGGGATGCATTTAAGTCTACGTTAAGGGGTACCTTTATGTCTATTACAGGAATTTTACGTAAAAATAATAAGATGCGCACTGAGGAATTAGAAAATGCTATGATAAGTGCAGAATCTGCTTATGCCTCTAACCCTGTCTCTGACACTAGGGAGACATGGTTACAGTGCCGTAGAGAATATGAAATTCGTTTGCTAGATCTCACACAAAAACGCATGTTGTATGTTTCACAAAAGTCGTTTGAATATGGTAATAAAGCAGGACGTCTCTTGGCATATTTGACTAAACCTGACCATACCCCCATTTCTATACCACGAATCCTGACTACTCAAGGTACGATCAGTGACAACCCAAGAGACATCCTAGACTCTTTTCTAAACTTTTACAGAAAATTGTACACTTCCAGGGTTGACTATGATGATTCCCAGTTGTCTGACTATCTGGCTGACATATCCCTTCCCTCCCTGTCAGATGAGGGACGGGACATGTTGGAGGAGCCTATCATGGTAGAGGAGATTGCAGCAGCGATCCTCCAAATGCCTGCACATAAAACCCCTAGACCTGATGGTTTCCCGACTGAATGGTATGCTAAGTTCAAGGACCTCCTATCCCCCTTCCTTCTCCGAACCTATAACAAAGCCCTAGAGGCTGGGATCCTTCCTCCATCAATGAGGGAGGCTTTGATAGTTCTTCTACTGAAGCCCCGAAAGGACCCACTTCACTGTGAATCTTATCGTCCAATTTCGCTTATAAACGTGGACGTTAAGATTCTGGCCAAAATATTAGCAAATCGTTTAAATACTGTAGTCACATCCTTGGTTAATAGCGACCAGGGTGGATTTATCCCTGGAAGGTCTACCAGAATGAACATACGCAGACTGTTCCATAACCTGCAATATCCACATGACTGCCCTCCTACACGTGTCATCGTGTCCTTAGACACCTGTAAAGCATTCGACAGTGTGGAATGGCCGTACCTTTTTTGGGTGTTGCAGAAGTATGGTTTTGGTCCCCGAGTGATAGAATGGATAAAACTTCTGTACACCTCCCCAACGGCTAGGATAAGGGTTAATTCATTTATCACTGATTCCTTCCCAATTACTAGGGGCACTCGACAGGGGTGCCCATTGTCACCCCTGTTGTTTGCCCTGGCTATGGAGCCGCTTGCAGTTCGCATTCGCTCCTCCCCTATAATTAAAGGCCTCCCAATTGCAAATATAGAGGAGCGTATTTCTCTTTACGCAGATGATACACTGGTGTACCTGGCAGATGCTGATGAGTCTCTGGGGGCATTGCTGGAAGAGGTCAACACCTTTGGGGACTACTCTGGATTCAGAGTTAACTGGGATAAGTCCAGTCTTTTCCCTTTGGATGTGAATGACCCCCCTCAGGTGCACCCGGACTCTAAGCTTCAGGTGGTGTCTTCTTTTAGATATCTTGGGGTGTTGGTTCAGGCTCCCTTATCTTTATATGCTGCTAATAATCTTGACCCTTTGCTGACCCGCCTCCAGGAACAAACTAAACAATGGATGGATTTGCCGTTAGACCTCATGGGGAGGGCTAATATACTTAAAATGATTTATTTACCTAGACTGCTCTATATCCTCTCTAACTCCCCATGTAAAATACCCAAAGCTACTTTCAAACGCATAGATGTGATGTGTACTTCTTTCCTGTGGAGGGGCGGATCCCCCAAAGTGGCACTGGAGACCTTGAGATTGCTAGCCCATCTGGCAGGTCTGGCATTTCCTAACTTTTTCCTTTACTACATGGCATCTCAACTGGTGCACATACATGACTGGATGAACCCGGATCCAGCTAATCCCTGTACAGCCACAGAGGGGGCTATCGTATCCTCCCATGAAACCTTACATAACATAATATATAGAGGCCAGGTCCCAGACCGCCCTGGAACCTCTCTGCTCTCAGTCTCCCTTTCACTGTTTAAATACATTAACACAAAAATTTCGAAATATTCTTGGTTGAAATCCCCTAATAACCCCTTGTGGTTTAATCCCAATCTACAAGAATTATACTCTTTTCCAGATGCCAATCGTTGGTATTCAAAGGGAGTTAAATATCTATGTCACTTATATACTACGCAGGGCTTTAAAACTTTCTCTCAGTTGAGTACAGACTTTGATCTACCAAAATCTTATCTATTTTATTATTATCAACTTAGACATGCCATACATACTCAATTTGGCACCCTAAATGATATCACTGATCTGCCTCCTACTTAGGCAACCAGAACCCTCTAAATTAGTTTCCACCTACTACGCAGCCTTAGTGACGGATTCTAACCCTAGGTTTCACAGAGCACAGGAGAAGTGGGAGACATTGGATATTGATATGGTAAAAGACGACTGGACAGAATTTAGTGACACATATAAAACCTCTGTCATTTCCTCCCGAGAGCGTATCATACAAGTTAAAATTTTTCATCAAACCCACCTCACTCCAGCCAGACTGCATAAAATGGGTCTCTTGCCATCAGCTGTCTGTTTCCGAGGCTGCGGCCAGGAGGCAGATTTTTTACATTGCTTCTGGTCGTGCCCGATAGTTAGTGACTTCTGGAAAGAAGTGGGTGCCTTTATTTCGACTGTGTTGGGCCTTCCAAATATAATTCACCCTAAGAACTGCTTGTTGGGAGTATTTGGAGATTTACATATACCATCACATGCCAAGAGACTGCTCCGTATTCTTTATTTTTATGTTAAAAAATATATTCTACTGTCCTGGAAAGGTGCACAGACCTCCTTGAAGTCCCTCTGGTTAAAACTTATCAATGACTCTATTCCATTATACAAATTAACCTTTGAAATTCGTAAAAGAAATAAAACCTTTTATAAAATTTGGGGGAAATGGTTGGCTAGTCCACTAACTCTTTCCAAAAATTGAATACAATTGATCATTGATGGGCCGTGCCGCAGGGACCCCCAATACCAGATCCATTAATATGGTTATGATGTGTAAAAATGCATATATCTGACTGTTGTGATTACCAATTTCTCAACTCTTTTGAAACGAAATGACATGTTTACAATGACTTGTGTGATCTACCTACTAACTGAATATCGCTTGTGCATACTGAATGGATCAGATATCCATGTGTGTTTTGTTTTTATATTATTTTATTTGTGACTGTTTTGTGTCTGTTGGTTTGTGTTGAACCTAAAACCAATAAAAATATCTTTAAAAAAAAAACAAAAAAAAACTGAGGAAATTATGCCCTGCCTGAGGACGGATTCACCATGTCCACCTTTGCCTGTGAACACATATGTTGCTGGCCCCCTTACAGTGCCAAGGGAACGTCTGCCTCTCCTTGTTGTCCTCTCAGACATTATTGGTAGGGAGGGGGCGGTGCTTATAAACAAATGTAAAGAAGAAGTTGAAATCTGTACGTAGACGCACTTTAATCAATGTAAAGAGGTGTTTGGTGCACTTTAATTTGATTACTCACAGTACACAGACACACTATTATATACTGCAATAACATGCGCCAAACATACAGTGACGCACAGAACTATATGGCGTTAAACTGGCAGTAACGCACACAAAACTATATGGTGTTAAAACTGGCAGTAAAGCACAAAGAACTATATGGCGTTAAACTGGCAGTAACGCACGCAAAAGTATATGGCATTAAACTGGCAGTAACGCACGCAGAACAATATGGTGTTAAACTGGCAGTAACGCACACAGAAGTAAATGGCGTTAAACTGGCAATAACGCACACAGAAGTAAGGCTTCATGTACACGGGACATTTTTACAACCTCTCCTGAACTATTTAACTTGACAGATAGTAACCTACGTTTAAAACATCTGTTACAAGCAGCGTTTAGCAGCGTTTTGCCGCCTTTTGCCACATTTGTGTTTAGAAGCGTTTCTTTAAAAAATATGTATTTTTTTTAAATGGCCAAAAACAAAAAACGTCTATAAACGAAACGCGGCTAATTGCAGGTTACCGCGTTTAGACGCGTTTGACATCTGAAACGTCGGAAACTTTGACGTCTGAAGTCATTTTTTTTGCCTCCAAAAAAAGGCCTATAAACTCAACTGCCTAAAAACGACAGTAAACGAACCTGTGTGCATGTACACATAAGATAATAATTCACACGTGACGCAGTTCCATTCAGTTTCGTGTGATTTTTTTTTCTGCACTAAAAATGCATGTACAATGTTTTCCGTGTATTCCAATGGCTCTAGTTCACACCATGCAGTCAGTTTCCAGTCAGTTTCTGGTGCCGAAACTTACCGGAAACTGACTGAATGGTGTGAACTCTAGCTATACACTAATGTCAAGATTACTGACACAGTCTCACTACACTACACTGAAACTATATGAGCTGTCCCTACTCCACACTAATGTATGTATGAATGACACAGTCTCAGTTTCACTGTAGTGTAGTGTAGTCCCTACTCTAGCTGCACACTATGCAAAGCTGAATGATGGTCCTCCTTACTACACTCACACTATCCCTAGACTGACACTAAACTAATATTCTACACTGACAATTGAAGCAAAATAGCACGGTATAGCACACTATCTAATTAATAGCGCTGATCAGAGCACCGTTCTATCTCTCTCCATGCAGAAATCAGACTGAAAATGGCTGCCATTGAAAGAATACTTTTGACTGTGCTCTGTGCCCTGATTGGCTAAAGCTTTCACTGCTTCAGCCAATCAGAGCTTGCAATGCACTGTTCAGCGCTGCAATGCATTGTGGTAGGTTCGGGGGGCTTTGTTCGAACAACCGAACAAAGAAAGTTCGGCCCGAACTTATGCTCGGGCCAAACCATTCGCCCATCCCTACTTATAATAATCTTAACGCTCCCTTTAAAATAAAGAGGGCCCCATATATCCCCTTCCTTCCATATTTAGGGTGGAGGATCTAGACTGGCCTGCACAGAGTCCTGGCCTCAATGCGATAGAACACCTTTGGGATAAATTAGAGCGGAGACTGCGAGCCAGGCCTGCTCGTCCCACAACAGTGCCTGACCTCACAAATGCACTTCTGGAAGAAAATTCAAACATTCCCATAGACACACGCCTAAACCTTGTTGACAGTCTTCCCAGAAGAGTTGAAGTTGTTATAGCTGCAAAGGGTAGACCAACTCAATATTGAACCCTACAGACTAAGACTGGGATGTCATTAAAATTCATGTGCATGTAAAGGCAGGCGGCACAATACTTTTGACAATAGTGTGTGTGTATGTATGTATGTATATATATATATATATATATATATATATATATAGCGGGGACGGAAAGTATTCAGACGCCCTTACATTTTTCATTTTGTTATATTGCAGCCACTTGCTAAAATCATTTAGCCCGGGTTCACACATGTGCGGTGCGAATTGAAGCTCAGGTTTCACTGGGAAGATGAAAATCAGTTGTTCAGAGGTTCATCTGCGTTTTAGCTGTGGATCAGTGAGCAGGGAGAGGGAGGGAGAAGAGGGGGAGGTGTAGCGAGGAGAAGGAGAATATCCATGTTCAGAACGCAATGCATCTGCAAATCAGATGCATTCCCATAGAAGATAAAGGGCTTGTAATTCGCACCACAATGTCCAGAAAACGCACATGTTCTTTGTGCAATGCGCAGTACGAATGCAACGCACATATGTGAACCAGACGCATTCATATGAATGTATTTTAAAATGTCCTGTGAACTGGATGTGATGTAAGCCGCATCTAATTTGCATAGGTGTAAACGGGGGCTAAAGTTAATTTTTTTCCTCAATAATGTACACACAGCACCCCATATTGACAGAAAAACACAGAAATGTTGACATTTTTGCAGATTTATTAAAAAAAGAAAAATTGAAATATCACATGGTCCTAAGTATTCAGACCCTTTGCTGTGACACTCATATATTTAACTCAAGTGCTGTCTATTTCTTCTGATCATCCTTGAGATGGTTCTACACCTTCATTTGAGTCCAGCTGTGTTTGATTATACTGATTGGACTTGATTAGGAAAGCCACACACCTGTCTGTATAAGACCTTACAGCTCACAGTGCATGTCAGAGCAAATGAGAATCATGAGGTCAAAGGAAATGCCTGAAGAGCTCAGAGACAGAATTGTGGCAAAGCACAGATCTGGCCAAGGTTACAAAAAAATTTCTGCTGCACTTAAGGTTCCTAAGAGCACAGTGGCCTCCATAATCCTTAAACGGAAGACGTTTGGGACGACTAGAACCCTTCCTATAGCTGGCGGTCCGGCCAAACTGAGCTATCCGGGGAGAAGAGCCTAGGTGAGAGAGGTAAAGAAGAACCCAAAGATCACTGTGGCTGAGCTCCAGAGATGCAGTCGGGAGATGGGAGAAAGTTGTAGAAAGTCAACCATCACTGCAGCCCTCCACCAGTCGGGGCTTTATGGCAGAGTGGCCCGACGGAAGCCTCTCCTCAGTGTAAGACACATGAAAGCCTGCATAGAGTTTGCTAAAAAAACACCTGAAGGACTCCAAGATGGTGAGAAATAAGATTCTCTGGTCTGATTTGGATTTAATTCTAAGCGGTATTTGTGGAGAAAACCAGGCACGGCTCATCACCTGTCCAATACAGTCCCAACAGTGAAGCATGGTGGTGGCAGCATCATGCTGTGGGGGTGTTTTTCAGCTGCAGGGACAGGACAACTGGTTGCAATCGAGGGAAAGATGAATGCGGCCAAGTACAGGGATATCCTGGACGAAAACTTTCTCCAGAGTGCTCAGGATCTCAGACTGGGCCAAAGGTTTACCTTCCAACAAGACAATGACCCTAAGCACACAGCTAAAATAACGAAGGAGTGGCTTCACAACAACTCCGTGACTGTTCTTGAATGGCCCAGCCAGAGCCCTGACTTAAACCTGTGACAGACCTAGCCGGGAGAGAGACTTTTGGAGGGGACTGAATGCTAGCCTCTTGCCGGTCGATTGTGGGCCCTGGCATTTCATAATGCTGGGACAAATACTGTTAGGAGATGCTGATGTCAACTCCAGACACCTGTCTGTCTGTTGCCTGCTAGAATGTGTATTGTAAATAAGTCTCTAGTATGGGATCTAAGAGTCATTAGATCCCCATTGTTGTTTGTGTTAATTAACTCTGCTATTGTGATAATGTTGATTGGGTTTTCTGAGCTACAAGATGGCCAGTCTGGCGTAAAGGTCATGTCTGAGTCATCTAGGCTGTCTAAAGGGATTAGTTAATTAGCTCATGTTAATTAGGTTACAGCTGTATTGTTAGAGTAATATGAGCAAGAGGTCTGCACCTCCTCTTTTACTGTATAAAAGAGACTGTATTCCTGTCAATAAAAAGAGATTCCTGGTTGAACTTACATACAGCCTGCCCGGTGTTTGTTCTGAGCTACACAACTGGATTAGAATGGCACATAGCTGTAATTCTAGTCCCGGAGCATCAGATGACCGAACCATCAGATGTTGCGATCTGCAGTCTGATTCTATAGCCGCAGAAGAGTGCCAGGAGAGTGGAACCGAGCAAGCAGGGGCTCGTTACATTGTTTGGCAGCCGTGGGATTTGCTCTCCAGTTACTGGGACACTCCAAACCAGCCTGCAGGAGAGCCACGCTGAAAGACTTACTTGAGAGCCGTGGAGGGAATTGTGGGATCGTGCTTCCTTGCCGTGAACACATCCAAACCATCACCTGGATCCAAGGTCCAGATAGCAGGAGAGGAGAGATACCAGCCCCCATGGATGAGGAATTCAGAAGGAGGTTGCGAGAGATGCAGATACAGCACAGAGGACCAGTATCAGAGCAGGTCCTGCTAGGATGGTTTGATTCTATCTGCTGTGAACTCTGGAAGGAAGCGCTAGCCCGTGAGCAGCAAAACCAGGGAAAAGTTCTCCCCTCCATCCATGTAAGGTACTGGTCGCAGTATGAAGTGCGAATGCTGTTATTGGGGGAACAGCCGAACCAGGAGTGGACAGCCGAGTTAAGCAGGCTGATCTGGGCAGAAATGCGGTTGGACGAGAGTTACAGAGCCCTCCGGTGGTATGTAGCCCAAGTGTGCCCGTGGACAGCGGATGACAGCCCCACAGAAGGCTTTGACTACGATGGCCTGGGATTGTTATACTGGAGGCTGTCCGGGGACCCTGACTTTGGGAGTGATCGGGAGTGGCGTTTGGAGGAAATAATGGAGCACAGAGAGCCCAGACTGAATGTCTCAGAAGTGCACTGGGCACAGGAAGATTTGGAGTTTCTGGCCGTTCAGGAATGGGAGCTTGAGCTGCTAGACTCTGCTCAGCAGCAGAGTGGGGCTCCCTTTGCCTGGGACTATCAGGAAATACCAGTTGACAACTCTGAAATCCTGGCTGAAGAGTTGACAATGTGGCAGAGTAACAGTGTGCTTTGCCAACCTGCCCCCGCAGCTATGGAGGCGGAGGTCTTATGGCGGATGCAGCAAGTGCTGACTGACCTTGATGAACCTGTTTCTGCATTGGATGATCTTGGATGGAGGAATGTGCTTGTCCAGCAGCATGCCAGAGAATCGGCAGTGGAAAATCTGAAGATTGCCGTCCCCAAACCTGAAATGCTGACAACAGGGCAGAGCTCTGCTAACCTCTGCCCAGCACTGATAGCATCTTCTGGGTTCCAGGGACAGGAGATGGTGAACCTTTATCCCCAGACACCAGTTGTAGAGACAGGGGATTTGATAGACTTTTTTGCTGAGGAAGAACAACCTGGTGAGCCTCCAGCAGAAGAAGAGCTGTTATTAGGGCCAAACTTCACTGTGCTCTGCCCAGCAGCAACAGAATTATCTGTGAAGTTACAAGGAACTTCCCCAGCTGAAGCGCTGGCAACCGGACAGAGGTCCAAGATCTCTGCCCTACACCTGCGGTGGTTCCGGAGGCTCAGGGTGAGAAGGAGGTAGTCACTTCCCAGCAGCAGATCAGGATACAGGGGGAGAAGGGAGAGGAGGTGTTCGTCGTCCCTCCCCAACAGTTGGCCAGGGTGGAGGAAGTGGTCTTTACTCCCCAGCAAAGATCTGTGCACCTGGGAGACAGTACCACAGACATATCGTCCCAACATCTAGATGAAGGAATGGAAAAGGAAGCAGCTGGCTCACCTCCCCAATGGCAGCTACACAGTTTGGGAGTGGAGGAAGCCAGCCTCCTGCCCCAACAGTTAGCCGGAGCAGATGGTGTGGGGTTTCCAGCAGCAGGGCTGGCAACAGGGCCGAATACTGCTGGACTCTGCCCTCAACTAACAGAGGATGGATTTCCTGTGAAGGTGGATGGGACTTCAGTCTCCACCTGTATACCCCAGGGATGCTGGGCAGTCGGCCCAGATTCTCAACAGCATGACGGAGTGAGCCCAGACACCATGTCTCCTCTCCAGCGGCAGAAAGGACTCCAGGGAGAAGGGCCAGTCCAGGCCTCTCCCCAGCGGCAGATATGTTCTCTGAGAGAGGCAGAGGTTGGCTGGGTGAGTAATGGTTTGTTTGGAACAATTTGTTTGGGGTACTGTGTGGGTACAGGCATTAGAGGACTGGAACTACTGACTAACTTCAGAGTCAACCCGTCTGGGGTCTCCTCCTGTGTTTAGTCTCCTGCCGAAAGGGGAGAAATGTGACAGACCTAGCCGGGAGAGAGGCTTTTGGAGGGGACTGAATGCTAGCCTCTTGCCGATCGATCGTGGGCCCTGGCATTTGGGGGAACGGTGCTTGTTGTGAGCTGTGTGCCTGGGGACCCTTGAGGTGGTATTACTGTGGATTCGGGTCCTGGTCTCCCAGGACACACAGACTCTGGGGACCCTGGATTTGCCATATTAGAAATAGTGGCTGATTCATAATGCTGGGACAAATACTGTTAGGAGATGCTGATGTCAATTCCAGACACCTGTCTGTCTGTTGCCTGCTAGAATGTGTATTGTAAATAAGTCTCTAGTATGGGATCTAAGAGTCATTAGATCCCCATTGTTGTTTGTGTTAATTAACTCTGCTATTGTGATAATGTTGATTGGGTTTTCTGAGCTACAAGATGGCCAGTCTAGCGTAAAGGTCATGTCTGAGTCATCTAGGCTGTCTAAAGGGATTAGTTAATTAGCTCATGTTAATTAGGTTACAGCTGTATTGTTAGAGTAATATGAGCAAGAGGTCTGCACCTCCTCTTTTACTGTATAAAAGAGACTGTATTCCTGTCAATAAAGAGAGATTCCTGGTTGAACTTACATACAGCCTGCCTGGTGTTTGTTCTGAGCTACACAACTTGATTAGAACGGCACATAGCTGTAATTCTAGTCCCGGAGCATCAGATGACCAAACCATCAGATGTTGCGATCTGCAGTCTGATTCTATAGCCGCAGAGGAGTGTCGGGAGAGTGGAACCGAGTGAGCAGGGGCTCGTTACAAAACCCAACTGAGCATCTCTGGGGAGACCTAAAAATGACTGTCCACCAACGTTTACCATCCAACCTGACAGAACTGGAGAGGATCTGCAAGGAGGAATGGCAGAGGATCCCCAAATCCAGGTGTTAAAAACTTGTTGCATCTTTCCCAAAAAGACTCATGGCTGTATTAGATCAAAATGGTGCTTCTACTAAATACTGAGCAAAGGTTCTGAATACTTAGAACCATGTGATATTTTAGTTTTTCTTTTTTAATAAATCTGAAAAAATGTCAACAATTCTGTGTGTTTCTGTCAATATGGGGTGCTGTGTGTACAGGAAAAAAATGAACTTAAATGATTTTAGCAAATGGCTGCAATATAACAAAGAATAAAAAATTTAAGAGGGTCTGAATAGATAGATAGATAGATAGATAGATAGATAGATAGATAGATAGATAGATAGATAGATAGATAGATAGATAGATAGATAGATAGATAGATAGATAGATAGATAGATAGATAGATAGATAGATAGTTCATCAGAGCTTCACAGGTTGTGACTGGAGTCCTCTTCAGCTCCTCCATGACAACATCACGGAGCTGGTGGATGTTAGAGATCTTGCACTCCTCCACCTCCCATTTGTGGATGCCCCACAGATACTCAATAAGGTTTAGGTCTTGAGACATGCTTGGCCAGTCCATCACCTTTACCCTCTTACTTCTTTAGCAAGGCAATGGCTATCTTGGAAGTGTGTTTGGGGTCGTTATCATGTTGGAATACTGCCCTGCGGTCCAGTCTCCAAAGGGAGGGGATCATGCTCTGCTTCAGTATGTCACAGTACATGTGGGCATTCATGGTTCCCTCAATGAACTGTAGCTCCCCAATGCCGGCAGCACTCATGCAACCCCAGACCATGACACTCCCACCACCATGCTTGACTGTAGGCAAGACACACTTGTCTTTGTACTCCTGGTTGCCCGAACACACGCTTGACACCATCTGAACCAAATAAGTTTATTTTGGTCTCATCAGACCACAGGATATGGTTCCAGTAATCCATGTCTTTAGTCTGCTTGTCTTCAGCAAACTGCGGGCTTTCTTGTGCATCATCTTTAGAAGAGGCTTCCTTCTGGGGCGACAGCCATGCAGACCAATTTGATGCAGTGTGAGGCGTATGGTCTGAGCACTGACAATCTGACCCCACACCCCTTCAACCTCTGCAGCAATGCTGGCAGCACTCATACGTCTACTTCCCAAAGACAACCTCTGTATATGATGCTGAGCACGGGCACTCAACTTCTTTGGTCAACCATGGTGAGGCCTGTTCTGAGTGGAACCTGTTCTGTTAAACCGCTGTATGGTCTTGGCCACTGTGCTGCAGCTCAGTTTCAGGGTCTTGGCAATCTTCTTATAGCCTAAGCCATCCTTTTTCAGATCCTCAGAGTCCTTTGAACATTTTCACTTAGGGGTGTACTCACTTTTGTTGCCAGCAGTTTAGACATTAATGGCTGTGTGTGTTGCGTTATTTTGAGAGGACAGCAAATTTACACTGTTATACAAGCTGTACACTCACTACTTTACATTGTGGCAAATTGTCATTTCTTCAGTGTTGATGAAAAGATATAATAAAATATTTACAAAAATGTGAGGGATGTACCCACTTTTGTGAGATACTGTATGATTTTTCTGATCCCTATCCTGTGACCCCAGAGCTCAGATATATACACGTGTGATACATTATACATGATATATTATATCATATGATATATGTATTGTATTTTATAATAATATATGTAATTTTTGGTTCAGTTTTCATTTTTTATATTTTTTTCTTTTCAAAAATTTTATTGGTAACAATCAGATAACAGTTACTGAAAATTTTAGTCTAACATTGAAAAAGTACAATTAACAGAGTATATTTTGGTGTAACATTATGATGAAAACATGTTGAATGAGGAGATACAGAGTATGGTTAGGCTAAAATAGCTTATACATTCTAATAGGAGCTATAGAGTGCTATAGCAAGGGGGGCAAGGGCCCATTGACTCAGTAGGGCTAGCTAAGGGTGTTACTGTGGGGAGGTGGTCAAGGTACCAGCTGAACAAGATATACCAGTAAGTTACGTTACCAGTGGTGAACATTGAGTTAGGAGGGGGTTTGGAGGGAGGGGTGTCAAGAAAGGAAAAGTCTAGAAAGAAAGGAATAAGAATAGTTAGAGGAAAGGTGGTCAGGTAGCCCGCACAGGCCAACACTGTTCAACGTCATAATCACTAGGAGTCAGGGGGGAGTTTAGGTTCTAAGAGGTGTTTGTCAAAATCAGGAGGTAAAAAATGGTCTATCCATGGGCGCCAGATTTTGAGGTGTGGAGGAATTTTGTCTAAAATTGTTGCTTCAATCTTGCTATGTATCATGGCTTGGGTAACCCTATTTTTCATTTCTGTTATGTTTGAGCTCGGGGTCTTCCAAGCTCTAGCTATTGTTTGCTTAGCTGCCATGGTGAGTTCTAGGAGAAGATGCAGTTGTGCCCTGGTGTAGTCCTGTGAGGTGTAGTTCAGTAGGGCAAGGGATGGGTCAGGGTCAAGGGTTTCTCGGAGCAATGTAGAAGCCATTTAAAATATTGTCACCCAGAAGTGTTGTACGATCAGGCATGTCCACCATATATGTGCATGAGTGCCTCTTTCGCCACAACCTCGGAATCAAACCGGGGGATAGTTCGGTAGGATTTAGTAATCCTAGCCGGGACCAAATACCAGTGCATGAGGACTTTATAATTTGCTTCTAGTGCGACAACATTTTGGGACGAGATTTTGGTGTTAGTCCATATAGTCGCCCAGTCCTCTACGTCTAGATCTATTGCTAGGTATTTGGACCACTGCATAGCATATGAGGGTAGGGTAGCTGGGGGGGATGTGAGATGGGTATAGTGGCGAGATACGATACCTGGAGCATGTGGATCTGAGTCGCATATACCCTCAAACATAGATAGGTTGTCTAGCTCTGAGCAAGATCCTATGACTGCTTGAGCAAAGTGAGTGATCTGAAGTAATTGAAAACACTCCTTGTGTGGGATATCATAAAGGTGGAAGACACCCGTTCCCCTCCTTGACCTGCCATGCCCTACTCATCTACTTAATTACCCACTCTTGGTTCTCTTACCCAAGAGCTATTTCACATGTTGGCGTCTTTTTCTTATTTCCTTTTTTAATTGGTTCATGTTTCAACCTTATTCGCTTTTTAGATTACTGACCAATTCATTTTAGTCCCAAACCCTCTGTTAGCTTAGAAACTTAGTCCTTTTCCTATTTTATTTTTCCTTTCACTTTGTCATTGCCTGTTTGGCACGCCCCACCCACAGGGTGAGTGGTCCGTCAGGATTGGTCTCTCTTCCCCCGGGGTTGCGATGCGCCCAGCTCCCTCTCTCCCACCCATCTCCCCAGCGATGGAGGCGGGGCTGGACCTCGGCGCATCGGCGTCATGCCTAGCATGCCACAGTTTGGGTGTCTTCCTGGCGTCAGCTTGCGTGGCTGTGCTTTCTCCATCCCACCTAGGCTTGGGGAGCGGGGATGAACCGCCGCTGAGATTAATTTACCTCAGCTGGTTGTCTTCTCCGTCCACCCCTTTGGCCAACGTGATCAGCATGACGTTGGCTGGGACACACCCCCTGGCTGGTGATACAAAGGTCGGGATGAGCCGGCAGTTCATTCTATACATTTTTCCGTGAGGAGAGGGTCTATGGGTCTTCATTCACATTTCAGGTATCCAGCACACCACTCTCTCATCATCACTATTTCACACACACCCACACCATGCCTGTTTTTCTTATATACAGGTGTGCACTATTTATTCTGTTTTAACTACTTTTCTTTCAAACATCATTCCTGTGGCTATATATATTTTTTTGAGATATTTTTTTGATGGTTCCTACCACCCAGTTAGTCTCTGGGCAGGCGTCACATATATACTTCTAGGCCACTTTGGCTCTACAATTCACTTCCCTCCATCTACAACACTCATTAATTTATAATTTACCGTTTGTCCCTCTGACACACCGTTTTATTTTATTTTTTATCCCTTTTTTATTTCTTCCCACATATATATTTTTATTTATTTATTTATAGATTTTTTTATTTCATTCATTTTTTTCTTTATTCCTTTTTTTATTTCTTTTATTTATTTTTTACAGGTATTTTGTTGGTGGCCCAAACCTGTACACCTCCCACCCTGGCAATGTATTATGGCTGTCTGGCTCTCCCCTTGACTGCTGTTCCTCCCCACCTCCTCTCCGATTCTCCGTCCTCCATGGAGCCCTTCGGTTTTGGGGGCTAGCCATGTGTGTCCTGGCCTCAACCCTGGGGGAGACAGCTCTCTCAGGGCCACTTTCACCATCCCTTAAGTGGACTGTTGGGTTAGCCATTTGGGTGTTGGTAAAAGGTAATGTGTATCTACCTATTCTTAAATACCTGCTTTTTTCATTGAAAGCATGATTGTATTCTAGTCTTCTTTGATCTATTCATTTATCCATTTATGTTTATTTCTTCAGTTATCCCTTGACGCATCTCACTCCTGATGATTGGCTTTAAACGCCATGAAACGCGTAGAGTCCACACTCAGGGATGCCACTTCAAGTTTGCCTTATCTATGAATTTTATCAATATGCCGTTTATATATACATTCATTGTTATTAGGAATGCCATGTTCACCTCATATGTATATCCATTCAATTTTATAATTGTGATTGCTTGTATCAATCATGTCGATTTGTTCATAAACAGCATTTATATCAATATGACTACTATTATTTTATTGTGCTTTAATGTGCATGATTTGTGTATTGTTTATTATGATACATTCTATATATATATTACTCAGAAATTGATTCCTATGCTATTGATCGATCAACAACTCTTTATGGCTATACAGTTTCTCCCTTGTGGGAGGGTGACATTTAATTCAAATTCATGGTAGCCTAGATTATTTCAAAGACATACCCATGCCTCAATTAAAGTCCCACTATCCCCTTTCTTTGTTTTTTTCACTCCTTGTGTGGGAGTTGAGCTTGTGCTTGTAGGACTGGAAATGGTTTTATAGCAACGCCAGTGACCAGATCATCTATGCGACTCAGACCAGCCTGGAACCAGGCCTGAAATGAGGCTGGTTCGGTGTAGGCTGGGTAGATGAGTGGGTGACTAAGAAAAGAAAGTAGTGGTGAATGTGGGGATATTAATTTAAATGGGTTTTGAGGTTTGTCCAAAATTTTGAGGGAGTGCTGTATTATAGAGTTGGTTACAGGGCCGCGAGCTGAGGTGGGTAGCCATAGCAAATTGGTCACTGTTATAGGGTGGAGGTCTGTTGCTTCCAAACTGACCCACAGAGGCGTTTCAGATTTTGCATGATAACATATGATTTGGGCCAGTTGGGCTGCATGATAATGTAGGAAATTGGACAAACCACGGCCTCCGCTGAGTTTGCTACGGAGCTTCGTTGGATTTAGTGGAGCCCCAAATGTATTTAAATACTCGGCTTTGTATGGCTTGATGGAAATGGGGAGGTATCGCGACCGGGAGGACTCTATAGAGATATAAAAGCTTAGGTAGCAATGACATCTTCATGGCTGCAACCCACCCAAGCCAGGAGACACATAGGAGTTGCCAGGTATTGAGTAGAGAGGACAAGTGGGTTAGCATAGGGAGATAATTTGTGTGGAAGAGGTGAGTTGGGTTGCTAGTCAGTTTTATCCCAAGGTATGGTATTGACGACGTGGACCAGATGAAAGGGAAATTCTCTTGTAGGTGTTTGAGCTCTGCCTGTGGAAGAAACACATTGAGGACCTTAGATTTGGCTTGATTGACCTCCAAGCCTGTGACCGGTACGATTTTGTCTAATACTTGGATGAGGTTTGGAAGTGAAGTATGGGGTGAGGTAACGAATTATAGTGCGTCGTCAGCAAATAGACATAATTTGTGAGACGTGGAGGCTACTTCCAAACCTTAAATATTTGGATTCACTCTGATCAGGGCTGCAAGGGGTTCGATCGCAAGGGCAAAGACTAAATGCTTCCCTATCGTTGGATAGGGAAGCATTCTGAGTGAAACCCAGAGTACTTAACGTATGCTTGAGGTTGGGTGTATAGGGCACTAATCCATTTGAGGAAGTGTGGGCTGAAGCCCCAGCATTGCAGGATATATTGCAAATAAGGCCAGGAGACAGTGTTGAATGCCTTTCTTATATAGAGGGACAGGAGATGCATAGGTATTTTACAGGATCTAGCTAAGTGTTGCAACAAGATAACGCGTTAAGATTTTGTCACTGGCTTGCCGTCGGGTTATAAAGCCCACTTGTCCTTGTGGATCAGCCCCCCAATGATTGGGTTGAGTCGTAACACTAATACTTTGGCCAGGATTTTGATATCCACATTTAGTAGGGATATGGGCCTATAGTTGGATCAAAGAGTGTTATCCGTGTTGGGCTTGGGAATCATGGAAATGAGAGCAGTCAATGTGTCTCGACCAAAGGAGTGCTGTTTAGGTAGGGCATCAAAGGAGTTTGTGAGGAGAGGGGCTAACATGTCAGCAAATTTTTCATAGTATGTACTGGAGAGGCCATCAGGGCCAGGTCGTTTGTGGGGTTTAAGTGACTTAATAGCGAGGAGGACTTCCTCGAGCATTACTGGGCTCTCCATTGACTCACGACCGGCGCCTGACAACTTAGGTATTGGTATGTTTTGGAACAGTGTCCTCTGCTTGATTCAAAGGAAAGGAGGCCTTCGCTTCATAAAGTTTGGCCAGTCATTTACGAAATTCAGAGAGCACCTTGATTGGGTTACTTGTGTGGGTGTGTTTAGCCAATCTGAGTCTAATGGGGTTATGGACCCACTCTGGCCGATGAAGACGTAAGGCTAAGAACGTGTCTGGCTTGTTAGCTTTTGTCTATATTGTGTGATTGGATCTACATATGGCTACATATGGCTTTATCTGCTGACTCAGTCAAGAGCAAATCCAACTCTACTTTAGTCTTCTCTAGGGTTACTCTATGGGGTTCAGTAGGGGAAGACTGAAATTGGAGAAAGTGGTGGTGGAAGTTCGATTTGTAGTAGTTGTAGTTTTAGTTTCTTGTCACTTTTGAGGTGTGTGGCAACTGAGATACATTTACCCCTAATCACTGGTTTATGTACTTCCCAAAGGAGGATTGGGGTTTTCCCGGTGTGGTGTTATGTACGAGATATTCTTTAAGGGCGAGTTGGATGTCAAAGCAGTACGACTGATTAGTTAGGTGTGTGTCATTCATACACCGTGTTTTGTCCCTGGCTTGAGGTATTAATGAGGAGATGATAGGTAATTACAGTGCTCTGACCATGTGATGGGGTGTATACTGGAGTGGAGTAATATCGGTGAAGATGCAATTGGAACCAATATCCTCGATCCTAGAGAAGGATTTATGTGGGTAGGAATAAAATGTGTAAACTTACAACTTAACAACTGTGAGTGAATTATACAAAAACTTAACCCGTAGAACCCATTAAGGGAAAAGAGATCTGTGTAGGCTGTCTTTCAGGGTGTGAAAAGTACATACCAGGATGCAGTCCCTTAGGTCTCGGTTGAAGAAAAGCCTTCTGGTGATGTTAGGAGGTAGATTTCTTCACGGGCAACCGAGAACCTATTTTCAGCAAAAAAGAGAGACATGAAAAAGCTATTGCATACTCAGCGGGGTGTATAGGATTTTGGATCAAGGAAACTATCTCCTGGTAAACAGGATGGGGTTCCCTTCCAAATAGAAGATGGTCCAGGCTGTTTGCATTTCGGTGTAGCAGTGTACGGGTGAGCAGCTGAGCGGGCTGGCGTACGTGGCAACATAGTCTCAGATTGTTGAGCCGGGGAAGTTAGGTGGAAGGCTTCTAGGAGTCGTTGCAGAGATTCAGGTGATGTGCAGGAGTGTTGCTGCCCGTGGTATGAAAACTGCATGGCAAAAGGAAACCGCCATGTATAATTGAGCTGGTGTTGTAGCATGATTTGGAGTTGCGGCTTCATGGCTATTGTGAGGGGTGCCAAATCAGAGAATAGCTGATATGCATGGCTCTGGAACAGGAGGGAGTCTTTATTGTGGGCAGCTGAGAGTAGCTGTTCTTTTGTGGGGAAGAAATGCAACTTAACAATTATATCCTGCGGTGGCCCGTCTGTTTGGCGACGGGTGAGCGCCAAGTGGATCCTGTCGAACTCCAGACGCTCTATGGGTATGGAGGGCGAGAGTTCCTGGAACAGTGCGGTGGTAAACTAATGTAAATCGTCAATCATTTCTGGGATTCCGCGAAGTCGCAGATTAGATCTGCGGGAGCGGTTCTCAGCGTCCTCTAAGCGAGAAATCAGCATGGCTTTTTCCTCACGGGGTGCTGCTTGCTCTTGGGCTTGTTCATGCAGGGTGAGCTCCATGTCATCAACCCTTGCTTCTAAATCTGCTGTGCGCTGGCCTAATTCACATATTTCCCGCAAAAGTCTATTGGTGATTTGGTCTGAAGTTGTTTTAAGGGCCCTCTGGAGCATTGTCTCCATGTGTTTAAGAAATTCTTTCTGAGACAAAAAACTAGAAAAAAACACATATGTGAGAGTACCCGGGGCTGCACAACCCAAGAAAAACATCTCGATTTTTTTGTGTCTTTCTGAGACATACCTGACTGAAACAGGGTCGCGGAGCCACCGAGGTTGAAATCAGTTTCATCCTCCTCTCCGCTGTCTGCGAGCTTGGATCTGGTCGGCGATGCTGCATGCTGCTTAGCCAGGGCCTTCGCCGCCATTTTGGAGGAGGCGCAGGCTAGTGCTGCCTTTATGGGTTTCTGCTTGTTTTTGCTGTGGTGACCCATTAGTACCATACCGGGTGATGCTGGGGTGTACCGTAAGGTGATCCTTGAAGAAGCGAGGCAAATGGGTGGTTCAGACCTCTGTTCGGGTCCCGATAATGGAGCGGGGAGTGCGGAGCTCTAGTGGAAAGCGTCCTCCGTGTCGAGCTTCGCGCATGCGCCCCTTTTATATTTATTTTTGTATATATTTGAAGCTGATCTGGGTGGATCAAAATCCTGACTATTAATAGTGGGGCCAATGCATCCATTCATTTATTGACTAATTTTTTAGGTTTGATTGGTTCAGTTTTTATTGTCATTTAATCAATAACTTTATTTTCTAATACATCCCATATGATTCCTCATACAATTTTTTCTATCATTATTATATTATTTTATGTATTTATCTGTTCATTTATTCACGTTTATAACATAACTATTGATCATGATTTATTTAATTCTGTTTAATATTACATCCATTAACCCTAATTAACCCATCAAGTTTATCCATTATTCTGTAATTTAGATTTATAATATGATATGATAATATGATAATTCTACATTATTTATTTACTTCTTTAATTATAATTTCATTATCATTTTTATTTTTTTAAATGATCTTCTACTCATAATGTCCCACACAAATCCACTATACCAGACAGGTAGCACAGTTTCCCTAAGGGACATACTGTACACTTCAGTAATTGCACTCGGTTCTCACCTCATCAAGGTTTAACACTCATGGGTTCCGATTTAATCCCTAGAGGTTATCAGCTAGCTCAGGCTGACAAAAGGGAGCTGCTAGGGTTGCTGGGTATCTCCCATACCCAGCAACCCTAGCAGCTCACGGTAGTGCACAGTGGTGGGTAATCCTCTCATTGAGGGCAGTTCTCAGCGTTGCAGCGATCCTGGTCCCAGGGGCTTCCAGTCCACTGGCAGCGGCAGCAGCTCCAAGGGCTCTGATCGTGGAGCAATACCCAGCTGAACCATTCATGCTTTCAGGCCCTGGACTGTTACCACCTGTAATAAGCCTTGCCTCTACCTACACTTGTGAGTTCATATTATTGTTTTTTATACGAAGAGAGGGGTTTAACTAACTAAATATTAGTCAATGTAAAAAATACATATTTGTTTATTCTCTTAAACAATAAGTAGCATGACACATTGCAGTTTATACATACATGAGTATATGAATATACCAATGACGTGTTGCGATTCTTATATACATAAAGATAACAACATAGCACACTGCAGTATATGGTGTAAGCCGATTGTCCTCCATGTCAAATGATCGATTAAAATTTTATGGTATGGTCTGAATAAAAAATATTGAACCTCACTTTTGATAGCATTATCTTTAAATACCCATAGTTATACCCATTTTTTAAAATTTCATAGAATTTTGAACTCATACAGACCATCACATGGATACTCTTTTCCTTTTGGGGATCTAAATGTGTGAGCCGGTTTGTCCACGGGCCTCTATCACCACAGCTCCTGGGACAGACATTTCAAGCAGCCCTTAGTTTGCAGTATTGCATGCTTTGTACTCTAGCCAATATGTGAGTATTTTAGGGATGGATAGTCTCGTTCTTCCTCCCACTCTTATTCTCTCCCCAATGTTTGGGTACAACATTAGACCATATTCTCCTTTTCAAATCAAATATAGGGATGGAAGCACGTAGGCTATTTCTAGTTAGGTCTGTTTGCAATACCACAATTATTATTCATTATTCCAGTCCATGAGTTTTTTAATTCCCCCCCACTCTTTATAGGGTTAATACCCAAGGGATGGGATTGTTTTCTCCCATATCCTAATGAGACTTAATAACCATTTCCTGTACTTTATTCATGTGTCACATGATCTGGTCACAGGAGCCTCTGGCTCCCATCTCTTCCGGGAGCTGTGATGCATGCTGCGGGTTTTCCTCCTCCCCTCCCCTCAGGTTAGGTGGATGCCCTTGCACCACGCATCGTCGTCACGTCCCTTGCACTGGAGGTACGGCGTCATGACGTGGTGTCGCCTCTTCAACAATGTCTTCACATCTAGCAGTTAATGGGAGGTATTTTTGGCGCCAATCTCGAGCAACTTGCCCACCTGGTTGGCGGCGCCTCCCCCTCCTATGCATGCTTACGTGACGTTGGTGGGCGTGCGGCGGCCGTGCCCTTATAGGCTCCATTCTTGGATGGCTCATCTACCTTGGTGGTCCCATCTGTAATTTCTGATTCACTTCACATGATTCTGGTTTCTAGGTCCCTAATTCCAGCACCAGACAACTTGGTAATCTAGCACTCATTATTATCTTTATTGGCATGAGTCAGGTGTGGGTTCTTGCCTACTCTCTTGGTGTTTTGATTTCTACCTTTCACATCCTATTTTTTTCAACCTTTATTGGTTGGACCTCATTTACTCTACCCACTAATCTGTCTTGTTCTTTACCAAGTAGAGAATATATTATAGATTATATTTATGCCTTTTTTATGCAGTCCCTCTTTTGATGTTTTAGCACTCATGGTCACTTATTACCATCCTCACTTCCTGGACATTTGCCCCCCATGGATGCTGTCCTTGTTGGGCTTCAGGCCGCCCCCACCACCCCAGCTCCTAGCAGTGATGCCCTTAAGGCAGTGATGGAGAACCTTGGCACCCCAGATGTTTTGGAACTACATTTCCCATGATGCTCATGCACTCTGAAGTGTAGTTGAGCATCATGGTAAATGTAGTTCCAAAACATCTGGGTTGCCAAGGTTCACCATCACTGCCTTAGGGAGTCTCCGATCTCAATTGCCACATCCCTATTATCTAGCTACATCTGTAAGTATCTCAAAGAGTGGGGGTCATACGAGTTTAATTTCTATCTTAATATTTTTAACTCCCCCACTTTTCATTGACAGGGTCAGACCTCACAGAAATTCAGTTCATCAGTACATTTCAGACTCAATGCTCCTGAAGAGTAGATCAATCTATGAAATGCGTAGAGATGTTACATGCCGTGTCTTAATCTATTTTATGTTTTACCAGACTATGCTGAGTATGTGATTAACTGTGTGCAATCATGTGGCCATTTGCCTCCATTGTATGTACATATGTGTTTACATTAACTGTTATATATTATATGATATGATTACCATTATGTATTATATTATCCATATATACAAATAAATCTAAATTTTTATACCCACTCCCCGTCCCCTCCCCGTCCCCTCCCCTTTTAATTAGACCATAATGGTATATTTATGTCTTTTCACCGATATTTCATGCATCCTCTCCTGAGGAAGTGGAGCGAATCAACGAAATGTGTTGAGCTTTTTTGGATGCAGTCATGTCTTTTATAGATGGTTCAATATTTTAGATCATAATATACAATTCTGCAATTGTAATTGATCATATACACCGTATACTGCAGTGTACTATGTTGTTATCTTTATGTATATATGAATTGCAGTACGTTATTGGTATAGTCATATACTTATGTATGTACAAACTGCAATGTGTCTTGCTACTTATTATTCAAGAGAATAAACAAATACGTCTTTTTACATTGACTAACATTTAGTTGTGCCCCACATGCCTCATCTAAAGTCCCCTCTCTTTGCATATAGATATAGGGATAGAGGTGTATATTTCTATAAGTCCCAATTATCCCCCTTTAGTTTACATACTATTGTTTTTTAATAAACTTATTTACTACACTATAATGCTCATTGGTGCTTTTTCTCCCCTGTTTATGTTTTCACAGAAGCCAATATACCTTTGTTGATATGATGGTCAATATTTTGCCACTCCAATATCAGATAAGGGTGTCATACGTAGCAACTGGAATGTATATTATAATATTATATTATAATCCCAGTGGATGTAATTAAGACTCTTTGAAATATGGAATCAACAGATTTGACCTGTGGCCTAAATTGGTCTATGCACTCTTTCTCTTGCACATTTTTGAGAATGTTTAGCATGGAAATAGGGATGAGCCGAACACCCCCCTGTTCGGTTCGCACCAGAACATGCGAACAGGAAAAAAGTTCGTTCGAACACGCGAACACCGTTAAAGTCTATGGGACACGAACATGAATAATCAAAAGTGCTAATTTTAAAGGCTTATATGCAAGTTATTGTCATTAAAAGTGTTTGGGGACCCGGGTCCTGCCCCAGGGGACATGAATCAATGCAAAAAAAAGTTTTAAAAACGGCCGTTTTTTCAGGAGCAGTGATTTTAATAATGCTGAAAGTCAAACAATAAAAGTATAATATCCCTTTAAATTTCGCACCTGGGGGATGTCTATAGTATGCCTGTAAAGGGGCGCATGTTTCCCGTGTTTAGAACAGTCTGACAGCAAAATGACATTTTGAAGGAAAAAACACATTTAAAACTACCCGCGGCTATTGCATTGCCGACAATACACATAGAAGTTCATTGATAAAAACGGCATGGGAATTCCCCACAGGGCAACCCCGAACCAAAATTTAAAAAAAAAAATGATGTGGGAGTCCCCCTAAATTCCATACAAGGCCCTTCAGGTCTGGTATGGATTTTAAGGGGAACCCTGCGCCAAAAAAAAAAAAAAAAAACGGCGTGGGGTCCCCCCAAAAATCCATACCAGACCCTTATCCGAGCACGCAACCTGGCAGGCCGCAGGAAAAGAGGGGGGGACGAGAGTGCAGCCCCCCCCTCCTAAACCGTACCAGGCCGCATGCCCTCAACATTGGGAGGGTGCTTTGGGGTAGCCCCCCAAAACACCTTGTCCCCATGTTGATGAAGACAAGGGCCTCATCCCCACAACCCTGGCCGGTGGTTGTGGGGGTCTGCGGGCGGGGGGCTTATCGGAATCTGGAAGCCCCCTTTAACAAGGGGACCCCCAGATCCCGCCCCCCCCCTGTGTGAAATGGTAAGGGGGTACTTACCCCTACCATTTCACTAAAAAACTGTCAAAAATGTTAAAAATGACAAGAGACAGTTTTTGACAATTCCTTTATTTAAATGCTTCTTCTTTCTTCCTTCATCTTCTTCTGGTTCTTCTGGCTCTTTTGGTTCTTCCTCCGGCGTTCTCGTCCAGCATCTCCTCCGCGGCGTCTTCTATCTTCTTCTCCTCGGGCCGCTCCGCACCCATGGCATGGGGGGGAGGCTCCCGCTCTTCTCTTCATCTTCTTCATCTTCTTCTTCTTCTTCATCTCTTCTTCCTTCTTCTCTTCTTCTTTTCTTCTCCGGGCCGCTCCGCAGCCATGCTGGCATGGTGGGAGGCTCCCGCTGTGTGACTGCGTCTCTTCGTCTGACGGTTCTTAAATAACGGGGGGCGGGGCCACCCGGTGACCCCGCCCCCCTCTGACGCACGGGACATGACGGGACTTCCCTGTGGCATTCCCCGTGACGTCACAGGGAAGTCCCGTCAAGTCACCGTGCGTCAGAAGGGGGCGGAGTCACCGGGTGGCCCCGCCCCCCGTTATTTAAGAACGAAGAGACGCCGTCACACAGCGGGAGCCTCCCTCCATGCCAGCATGACTGCGGAGCGGCCCAGAGAAGAAGGAAGAAGAGATGAAGAAGAAGAAGAAGAAGATGAAGAGAAGAGCGGGAGCCTCCCCCCCATGCCATGGGTGCGGAGCGGCCCGAGGAGAAGAAGATAGAAGACGCCGCGGAGGAGATGCTGGACGAGAACGCCGGAGGAAGAACCAGAAGAGCCAGAAGAACCAGAAGAAGATGAAGGAAGAAAGAAGAAGCATTTAAATAAAGGGATTGTCAAAAACTGTCTCTTGTCATTTTTAACATTTTTGACAGTTTTTTAGTGAAATGGTAGGGGTAAGTACCCCCTTACCATTTCACACAGGGGGGGTCGGGATCTGGGGGTCCCCTTGTTAAAGGGGGCTTCCAGATTCCGATAAGCCCCCCGCCCGCAGACCCCCACAACCACCGGCCAGGGTTGTGGGGATGAGGCCCTTGTCTTCATCAACATGGGGACAAGGTGTTTTGGGGGGCTACCCCAAAGCACCCTCCCAATGTTGAGGGCATGTGGCCTGGTACGGTTCAGGAGGGGGGGCTGCACTCTCGTCCCCCCCTCTTTTCCTGCGGCCTGCCAGGTTGCGTGCTCGGATAAGGGTCTGGTATGGATTTTTGGGGGGACCCCACGCCGTTTTTTTTTTTTTTTTTGGCGCGGGGTTCCCCTTAAAATCCATACCAGACCTGAAGGGTCTGGTATGGAATTTAGGGGGAGCCCCACGTCATTTTTTTTTTTAAATTTTGGCTGGGGTTCCCCTTAATATCCATACCAGACCTGAAGGGCCTTGTATGGAATTTAGGGGGACTCCCACATCATTTTTTTTTTTTTATTTTGGTTCGGGGTTGCCCTGTGGGGAATTCCCATGCAGTTTTTATCAATGAACTTCTATGTGTATTGTCGGCAATGCAATAGCCGCGGGTAGTTTTAAATGTGTTTTTTTCTTCAAAATGTCATTTTGCTGTCAGACTGTTCTAAACACAGGAAACATGTGCCCCTTTACAGGCATACTATAGACACCCCCCAGCTATGAAATTTAAAGGGATATTACACTTTTATTGTTTGACTTTAAGCATTATTAAAATCACTGCTCCTGAAAAAACGGCCGCTTTTAAAACTTTTTTTTGCATTGATCCATGTCCCCTGGGGCAGGACCCAGGTCCCCAAACACTTTTTATGACAGTAACTTGCATATAAGCCTTTAAAATTTGCACTTTTGATTTCTCCCATAGACTTTTAAAGGGTGTTCCGCGGCATTCGAATTTGCCGCGAACACCCCAAATTGTTCGCTGTTCGGCGAACTTACGAACAGCCAATGTTCGAGTAGAACATGAGTTCGACTCGAACTCGAAGCTCATCCCTACATGGAAACAGAAAAAAGCACAGGCAAGTGTCCAAAATTGGTTCCCAAGAGTAACAAGAGAATGATGTACCTCATCATAAGTTAGGCCAAGATTATGGAGATGCCTTTCTCAGTAAACCATGGAGATAAGGTATACATTGTGTGACATTCTGTACCACCTGTAATCCACATGATGACATATAAAAACACAGTATGTGATCCATGTACTTACTTCATAACTCATGGGCACATGCAGCTTACTCCATTTTCTGAAATAAGAAGCATCAATGAGTAGCACAATAAGAGTAGTCAAAGCATCAAACTTATGCATAACCTACCTCAGGTTGGATAATTGTTATGACTTACACTACCCTCTAAATGAAGAGCACCTGCAGTCCCATGATCTGCTACCTTTGAAGAATAGGTTAATATGGTATGCATGTAGGGGATGACATATCTAGAATATAGCATTCTAAGATCAGGAAAAAACACATGTTCTGATATACTGGAGTTGTGATATTGTAAAAAGTGATGTCTTTCGAGTTTCAAGATACTGATGTGTAATAACAGTGCTGACATTGTGATGTGTACTGACAGTACTACATTTAGAAAGTTTGGCATGCTGTGACACTACTGTGGTTTGGACAGGGTGAGGCAACAATTCAATATACCATTGTTGTATTCAATTACGCGTTGAAACCTTTCAGGCCTTTCAGATATATATACAGTATATATATATATATATATATATATATATATATATTAGTTGGGTGACTAATAAAGATAATTGATTATAGACATGTGCATTCGTTTTCGTCCGAATGCATTTTCGTCCGAATTTCAGGTATTTTCGTTATCGTTTTAAAAAACGATAACGAAAGTGCAGAATCCGAAAAACGAAAGATCCGACATAAACAAATGCTTTATTTTCGTTTTCATTGCTAAGTTCGATATAGATAAGAGATTCGACATGATGATGACAAAAACAATCTGTGTCCATCAAACCTGTGGTCGAATGTGCCTAACCTTAACTCTATTAGTCCAAGATTATTCTACATAGAAAGAAAAGATTTGACATAGACAGAAAAGATTTGAGGTAGGGGAGAAAAGATTCGACGTAGGGGAGAAAAGATAAATAAAAATAATGATGATGATGAATGTTATTGGCTGATTGTAACCAAAGAGGAGGAGCAGTAAAATAGCTAGAACTAAGTACACACGTACTTTGGCTTATGGTGTCTGTTGAAAGTTCTAAGAAGATACGACGGAGCAGGTAAACTATACGGCATCGTACAGTTTAGCTGCTCTGTTGAATCTTCTTTGAACATTCGACAGACACCATAAGCCTTCAATGACAGATTCAACCTTAATTTGGATTTTGCTATTTTTAACGAAAAACAAAATAAATAAAAACGAATTTCGGGAGTAACTAAATAAATTTATTTTTTGGACGAAAATGAAATTCCGAAAAACGAAATATTTCAGTGTGCACATGTCTAATTGATTAATATGAAAGTGGCACTGATTGATTTTATTTTGTCCTCTCTTGTACACTTTTATTAGGCTATCATCTATTACTACAGATTTTTGTGGCAACAACATTGTGTAGGATTCTGCATGTAATGCAACGATAATCGAATTTAGTTTGTGCCCTAAGCTATCATAGGAAATCAAAATGGTAAGATAAAAAGGGGCAGTAAGATACCTCTTCAGAATCTTGATACAGTCCAGCTTTCATTGCTTTTGCACATACCAAAGCCTGTACAGAGAAAAAATAAATGTATTATTTAGATTATCCTGCTGTAAAGTAACAATAATGCAAACCTATAGTACCTTCTCTTAATTGTATATAGTTGGTATACTTTGCCCTCTGTATGACTGAAAATGCACTTATTAGACACATGCAACTGTTTGTTTGGCTCATTGTGTTTGGTATATTTATTCTTTTTTGATTATATTGTATTAAACTGATTGTACTTGTGTCTATTTCTTATCTTTCATGTTGGGAAATCTTCTCCCATGGATTCTGTGCCCTAGACTGATATTTTATTTATTATGTTTGGCATAATGTTTGTGCTTTTATTGTTTCTTAGAGTCTTGAAAGAAATAGTAAGAAAGTACAGTGTAGATTCTACAGAAAGAGCTCTAGTGGAGCAATAGAAAAAACAGATCTCTGTTTGAGATTAGCTTTCATGCAGACCTTTCATCTGCAATCCCATTTTTTTGTAATGTAACATAGTGTGTAATAGACGTAAAATTGCAAAAACTGAAGAATAAACAACATGTAATACTTAAAGTTAACCAACAAAAATATCTACAGGGGTGAAGGTGTTTTATTAAAATGGAAACAGCTACTGCTGCTTTAAAGCATTGGTATGTATTACTTACTGTTGCATCTCCCATGTCACCTGCAGTCCTCAAGCACAGACATTTTTACTGTCCAGGGAGGACATCTCATGCATGCACACATTCTGTATTAAGAGACATTAGGCTATACAGTAAGGTATTCTTTCCTGGTCCAGGAAATCAATGCACCTCCATAAGGATGATTAATCACTAGACATCAAGTTTCAAAACGTATGGCCTCTCTTTCAAATGTTTTGCTTTTTTAAAAGAAAACTCCACATCACTGTCCTAAATAGATTTAAAGCATGCTAAATAGAAGGCAGCTATCCAGTGTGTCTATATCCTAGTTTCCCCACATACTCATCAGGAGCTCATCAGGTCTCTCTATTAACTATATCTAAGAACAGCTTATTCTCATGAGAGTTATGCCCTGTACACACGGTCGGACATTGATCAGACATTCCGACAACAAAATCCATGGACTTTTTCCGACGGATGTTGGCTCAAACTTGTCTTGCATACACACGGTCACACAAAGTTGTTGGAAAATCCGATCGTTCTGAACGCGGTGACATAAAACACGTATGCCGGGACTATAAACGGGGCAGTAGCCAATAGCTTTCGTCTCTTAATTTATTCTGAGCATGCGTGGCACTTTGTGCGTCGGATTTGTGTACACACGATCGGAATTTCCGACAATGGATTTTGTTGTCGGAAAATTTTATAGCAAGCTCCCAAACTTTGTGTATCAGAAATTCCTATGGAAAATGTGTGATGGAGCCTACACACAGTCGGAATTTCCGACAACAAGGTCCTATCACACATTTTCCATCGGAAAATCCTATCGTGTGTACGGGGCATTAGTGTGAAAGCTCTGTTGTAGCCAAACTGGCTGGCTCCATTGGTGGGGCTTCTGGAGTCGCAATGGTGACCCCATCCATACTCCAGGAAACCTGTGTGGCCTCCCTGTCACATTAGGTTTTTTTGGGGGAGGGGGCAATTATAATATCCAATCCCCTGTCCAGCTCAGTCTGCAGCAGCTGAAAGCCAGCTTCTCCTCCTCTCCCACCAGCTGCTTTCAGCTGCTGCACAGAGAGCCATACAGGGGATCGGTTCCTCTAGTTGGCCCTCCCACCGCACAGATCATCCCCTCCTGTCCTCTATCAAATTCCCAGCCCCCTCCCCCACAATGCTGCTGGCTTCTCTTCTCTCCTATCAGCAGCTGTAGGCTCAAAGGGGGATGTTTTAGGATGGAGAGTGGGGGAATATTACATATTTACCCACCCCTTCCTTTTCTAAGTGAACACAGGCTGTGTAGAGCTCTTCCTGTTCATTCATTCTGTGCTGCAGAAAGGAACTGGGGAATGTGTTTCCTCAGTCTCTTTCTCTGTTTCAAAAGTGAGACTTCAAGGGTCTGTTTAGACCCCTGATATTGCACCAAAGCCCCCCTCCCCCCACCAAAAGCATTCTGGAAAAAAGTGTAAAAAATAATAATAATAGTAAAAAAAATTAAAATAATCAAAAGTGCAAAATATAATAAAAAAATTAAGGGCTCATTTATGCAGATTCTCTGGCCCATACAGTGTGAATGAGCACTTTGTGTGACTGGAGCTGCCTCTTACTCTGTGGGGATGCAGCGGCTGTGTGCAGGTGAAGATTAGTGGTACCAAATGCACACTGTCTGTGTTTGGGGCTGTACATATGCATCCACATGCTTGTCAAATTAGGATCCTTGGCTGTGTTCATACAGTTTCTGCATCCACATTGCCTGCACACAGCTCTATGCACATAAAAATATCCCCAAGACCTTATTCACATACAGAGCTTTATTTATTACCTCAATACAGTTTTATCTTTTAGATTTAGCAGGAATTTTGTGTCCGCTAATAATGATTTTATTGTAAATAAATATATGTAAATAAAGATATAAAATAACTCTTTAGCCACTTGGAGTATCTTGGCATGCTATGGGAGTATCTTGGCGTGTGATTGAAGTGGCGGGTAGAATTTTAGCATTGGGGCCCACAAGCTTCAAGGTACGCCTCTGGCTGGCTTAATTCTGTTTTAAACACAGCAGACATTTGTAACAGGAGACAGAGTTCCATTATCATATATAAAGTGGTGTAAAGTTGGCCATACGCTGATCGAAATTTGTTTAGTCCATCAGGAACCAGCTAAATTTCAGTCAGGGTGTGGGCTACCCAATTTGACAGAAGTCAATTGTTTACGAGACTTCTGCTGGAAAATTGACTGAAGTCAACTTCTGTTGAAAGGACGTGTTGGAAAATTTTATATAAATGATGCTGATCAATGATAGGTGCTGCTGTCAGAATACAATATCCTGGTGGGGGAAGACTACTTCCTCTATCTCGTTTGTGTGGACGGAGGAATCTTTATGGCTTTGTCTTGAATTTTCTCCAACCAGTCATCAATGGGGCTGTTCTTACATGGGATAAACAAAATTCTGCCTTTTCCAAGATGACCATCTCCACACGAAGATGCAATGCATATCATGGTAAGATAATAACAAGAAAAAGACCAGATGCATGGAGTTTATAGATAATACTGATGGCTGGTCCTTTTCCCTCTGTTTATTTGTTTGGGCACATTTTCAAAAGTTCAGGTCCAATTAAACAACTGTAATTTCAAATATCTGAATATTTGTCAAATATGTGTAATGGGTCTTTTAATGAAATAATGCCTTTTGTATGAAGGTGTTTATAAAATAACAATTTACCATAATATACAGTATGGATATTTGGTCAGCCAGGTGTGAACACAAAATAGCATGTGAGATTACCAGAAGGTAAGTCCAGTCAATGCATTTGATCATCAGTTCACCAAAGGCAAAAAATCATTGTTTTCTATTTTCCTAATTTGAAGGTTAAAGTATAACTGCGACTGGGCAATGACATTTAGATAAGTACACATTTTTAACCAGCAGTAAATTAACTTTAAATAAATCTTCTGTAGCTTCAGGCACTCATCTTTAAAGTTTCTGGCAGTTTAAAACATATTTCCACATTTAAAGTCAAACTAGGGAAATGTGTTTTGGTTTGTGTTCCCATTCACACAGCATACTTAAAAAATATATATACAGTATTTCTTACCTTTTCTCTTTTTTATTAGAAGTAAGTCTGTCCCAGGTCTGTTCTCATTAACATACAGGGCAAGAATCCTAGCTTCTAGACCTTTAACCCTTTGTTAAGACAGGAAGTGTTATATACTAGGGGTCTTCAAAAAGTTTCCGCAACTTTTATATTTTCATTAGAAACGGTAAGGGCGGAGTAGTAATTGGATGTGAGTGTCATGTGACTAGTCTGTCTGGCACGCTGGCTGACTTTGCAGCAGAATGGCACGGGCAGGCAGAATCACGTACCTGTATGTGATCTGCCTCCCGCGGGCGGGGGGTCCGATCGGACCCCCCGGTGCCCGAGGCGGTCGGCGTTTGTCCCCCGGCGATCGGAGGTGAGGGGGGGGCCATCCATTTGTGGCCCCCCCCCTCGCGATCGCTCCCAGCCAATGGGATCATTCCTCTGCTGCTGTATGCTAAACAGCAGCAGAGGAAATTATGTCATCTCTCCTCGGCTCGGTATTTTCTGTTCCGGCGCCGAGGAGAGAAGACCTCGATGTGAGTGCACAACACACACACATACAGTAGAACATGCCAGGCACACATTACACCCCCCTTTACCCCCCGACCCCCCCCAATAACCCCCCCCTCCGTGATACTGACACCAAGCAGTTTTTTTTTCTGATTACTGCATTGGTGTCAGTTTGTGACAGTTAGTGTGGTAGGGCAGTTAGTATTAGCCCCCTTTAGGTCTAGGGTACCCCCCTAATCCCCCTAATAAATGTTTTAACCCCTTGATTGCCCCCTAGTTAACCCTTTCACCAGTGATCACCGTATAACTGTTACGGGTGGCGCTGGTTAGTTCGTTTATTTTTTATAGTGTCAGGGCACCCGCCGTTTATTACCTTATAAAGGTTTAGCCCCCTGATCGCCCGGCAGTGATATAAGTTAGGTTTGAGGGTCAGATAGGGTCTGCGTCACCCCAGGCAGTGTCAGGCTAGTGCCAGTACTGCTAACACCCACGCATGCAGCATACGCCTCCCTTATTGGTATAGTATCTGAACGGATCAATATCTGATCCGATCAGATCTATACTAGCGTCCCCAGCAGTTTAGGGTTCCCAAAAATGCAGTGTTAGCGGGATCAGCCCAGATACCTGCTCGCACCTGCGTTTTGCCCCTCCGCCCGGCCCAGCCCACCCAAGTGCAGTATCGATCGATCACTGTCACTTACAAAACACTAAACGCATAACTGCAGCGTTCGCAGAGTCAGGCCTGATCCCTGCGATCGCTAACAGTTTTTTTGGTAACATTTTGGTGAACTGGCAAGCACCAGCCCCAGGCAGCGTCAGGTTAGCGCCAGTACCGCTAACACCCACGCACACACCGTACACCTCCCTTAGTGGTATAGTATCTGAACTGATCAATATCTGATCCAATCAAATCTATACTAGCGTCCCCAGCAGTTTAGGGTTCCCAAAAACGCAGTGTTAGTGGGATCAGCACAGATACCTGCTAGCACCTGCGTTTTGCCCCTCCGCCCGACCCAGCCCAGCCCAGCCCACCCCAGCCCACCCAAGTGCAGTATCGATCGATCACTGTCACTTACAAAACACTAAACGCATAACTGCAGCGTTTGCAGAGTCAGGCCTGATCCCTGCGATCGCTAACAGTTTTTTTTAACTGGCAAGCACCAGCGGCCTAATACACCCCGGTCGTAGTCAAACCAGCACTGCAGTAACACTTGGTGACATGGCGAGTCCCATAAGTGCAGTTCAAGCTGGTGAGGTGGCAAGCACAAGTAGTGTCCTGTTGCCACCAAGAAGAAGACAAACACAGGCCCGTCGTGCCCATAGTGCCCTTCCGGCTGCATTTGCCAATCCTAATTGGGAACCCACCACTTCTGCAGCACCCGTACTCTCCCCATTCACATCCCCAACCAAATGCAGTCGGCTGCATATGAGGCATTTTTATGCCCTCCCGAGTACCCCTACCCAACGAACCCCCCCAAAAAAGATGTCGTGTCTGCAGCAAGTGCGGATATAGGCGTGACACCCGCTATTATTGTCCCTCCTGTCCTGACAATCCTGGTCTTTGCATTGGTGAATGTTTTGAACGCTACCATTCACTAGTTGAGTATTAGCGTAGGGTACAGCATTGCACAGACTAGGCACAATTTCACAAGGTCTCCCAAGATGCCATCGCATTGAGAGACCCGAACCTGGAACCGGTTACAGTTATAAAAGTTACAGTTACAAAAAGAAGTGTAAAAAAAAACACAAAAAAAATATATAGAATTAAAAAAAAATAGTTGTCGTTTTATTGTTCTCTCTCTCTCTATTCTCTCTCTATTGTTCTGCTCTTTTTTACTGTATTCTATTCTGCAATGTTTTATTGTTATTATGTTTTAGCATGTTTGCTTTTCAGGTATGCAATTTTTTATACTTTACCGTTTACTGAGTTTTATTGTTAACCATTTTTTTTGTCTTCAGGTACACCATTCACAACTTTGAGTGGTTATACCAGAATGATGCCTGCAGGTTTAGGTATCATCTTGGTATCATTCTTTTCAGCCAGCGGTCGGCTTTTACAAGCAGTGGGAGGGAATGCCGCCCCCACTGTCTTCCTTGTTTTTCTCTGGCTCTCCTGTCTCAACAGGGAACCTGAGAATGCAGCCGGTGATTCAGCCAGCTGACCATAGAGCTGATCAGAGACCAGAGTGGCTCTAAACACCTCTATGGCCTAAGAAACCGGAAGCTACGAGCATTTTATGACTTAGATTTCGCCGGATGTAAACAGCTCCATTGGGAAATTGGGAAAGCATTTTATCACACCGATCTTGGTGTGGTCAGATGCTTTGAGGGCAGAGGAGAGATCTAGGGTCTAATAGACCCCAATTTTTTCAAAAAAGAGTACCTGTCATTACCTATTGCTATCATGGGGGATATTTACATTCCCTGAGATAACAATAAAAATGATTAAAAAAAAATAATGAAAGGAACAGTTTAAAAATAAGATAAAAATGCAAAAAAATAATAAAGAAAAAAAAAAAAAAAAGCACCCCCGTCCCCCCTGCTCTTGCGCTAAGGTGAACGCAAGTGTCGGTCTGGCGTCAAATGTAAACAGCAATTGCACCATGCATGTGAGGTATCACCGCGAAGGTCATATCCAGGGCAGTAATTTTAGCAGTAGACCTCCTCTGTAAATCTAAAGTGGTAACCTGTAAAAGCTTTTAAAGGCTTTTAAAAGTGTATTTATTTTGTTGCCACTGCACGTTTGTGCGCAATTGTAAAGCATGTCATGTTTGGTATCCATGTACTCGACCTAAGATCATCTTTTTTATTTCATCAAACATTTGGGCAATATAGTGTGTTTTAGTGCATTAAAATTTAAAAAAGTGTGTTTTTTCTCCAAAAAATGCTTCTCCAAAAAATGTTTGAAAAATCGCTGCGCAAATACTGTGTGAAAAAAAAATGAAACGCCCACCCTTTTAATCTGTAGGGCATTTGCTTTAAAAAAAATATGATGTTTGGGGGTTCAAAGTAATTTTCTTGCAAAAAAAATTATTTTTTCATGTAAACAAAAAGTGTCAGAAAGGGCTTTGTCTTCAAGTAGTTAGAAGAGTGGGTGATGTGTGACATAAGCTTCTAAATGTTGTGCATAAAATGCCAGGACAGTTCAAACCCCCCCCAAATGAGCCCATTTTGGAAAGTAGACACCCCAAGCTATTTGCTGAGAGGCATGTTGATTCCATGGAATATTTTATATTGTGACACAAGTTGCGGGAAAGAGACAAATTTTTTTTTGCACAAAGTTGTCACTAAATGATATATTGCTCAAACATGCAGTGGGAATATGTGAAATTACACCCCAAAATGCATTCTGTTGCTTCTCCTGAGAACGGGGATACCACATGTGTGAGACTTTTTGGGAGCCTAGCCTTGTACGGGACCCCGAAAACCAAGCACCGCCTTCAGGCTTTCTAAGGGCGTACATTTTTGATTTCACTCTTCACTGCCTATCACAGTTTCGGAGGCCATGGAATGCCCAGGTGGCACAACCCCCCCCAAAATGACCCTATTTTGGAAAGTAGATACCCCAAGATATATGCTGAGAGGTATAGTGAGTATTTTGCAGACCTCATTTTGTCACAGTTTTGAAAATTGAAAAAAGAAAAAAATTTTTTTTTTGTCTTTCTTCATTTTCAAAAACGAATGAGAGCTGCAAAATACTCACCATGCCTCTCAGCAAATAGCTTGGGGTGTCTACTTTACAAAATGCGGTCATTTTGGGGGGGGGGGGGGTTGTGCCACCTGGGCATTCCATGGCCTCAGAAACTGTGATAGGCAGTGAAGAGTGAAATCAAAAATTTACACCCTTTGAAATCCTGAAGGCGGTGATTGGTTTTCGGGGCCCCGTACACGGCTAGGCTCCCAAAAAGTCCCACACATGTGGTATCCTCATACTCAGGAGAAGCAGCTAAATATATTTTGGGGTGCAATTCCACATATGCCCATGGCCTGTGTGAGCAATATATCATTTAGTGACAACTTTGTGCAAAATAAATAAATAAATAAATAAATTTGTCACTTTCCCGCAACTTGTGTCAAAATATAAAATATTCCATGGACTCAACATGCCTCTCAGCAAATAGCTTGGGGTGTCTACTTTCCAAAATGGGGTCATTTGGGGGGGGGGGGGGTTGTGCTATCTGGGCATTTTTTGGCCTTCAAAACTGTGATAGGTAGTGAGGAGTAAAATCAAAAATTTACGCCCTTAGAAATCCTGAAGGCGGTGATTGGTTTTCGGGGCCCCGTACGCAGCTAGACTCCCAAAAAATCCCACACATGTGGTATCCCCGTACTCAGGAGAAGCAGCTTAATGTATTTTGGGGTGCAATTCCACATATGCCCATGGCCTGTGTGAGCAATATATCATTTAGTGACAACTTTTTGTAATTTTTTTTGTCATTATTCAATCACTTGGGACAAAAAAAAATAATATTCAATGGGCTCAACATGCCTCTCAGCAATTTCCTTGGGGTGTCTACTTTCCAAAATGGGGTCCTTTGGGGGGTTGTACTGCCCTGCCATTTTAGCACCTCAAGAAATGAGATAGGCAGTCATAAACTAAAAGCTGTGTAAATTCCAGAAAATGTACCCTAGTTTGTAGACGCTATAACTTTTGCGCGATCCAATAAATATACGCTTATTGACATTTTTTTTTTACCAAAGACATGTGGCCGAATACATTTTGACTAAAATTGAGTTTATTGGATTTTTTTATAACAAAAAGTAGAAAATATAATTTTTTTCAAAATTTTCGGTCTTTTTCCGTTTATAGCGCAAAAAATAAAAACCGCAGAGGTGATCAAATACCATCAAAAGAAAGCTCTATTTGTGGGAAGAAAAGGACCCAAATTTAGTTTGGGTACAGCATTGTATGACCGCGCAATTAGCAGTTAAAGCGACGCAGTGCCAAATTGTAAAAAGTGCTCTGGTCAGGAAGGGGTAAATCCTTCCGGGGCTGAAGTGGTTAATATAAGAGTTATCATGCTATGGAGAGGATGGCTGAGAAACATAAAAAAAGTGCTGAAACTTTTTGAAAAACCCTTGTATTTGCAACTGATAATGAAGATCTGCTTGAAAAATACTGACAGGGATAATTATTGCAAACAAGGCTGCCTAGCCTCATAAACAAAGAGAGCTAGTAGTATTTTCCTCAATGGAGGTTTCAGAATAGGGCATCTAAAATGGTAAGCTGCAATTTTTAAACATTTTTTTATGCTGTATGCATAAGAACATGTAAGAAATATAAAATAAGTATTAGCCCAATTTGGCTGCTAACGTGAACTTTAAAGTGTTTTTAAAGGCTGAAGGTTTTTTATCTCCATACATTCTATGCATAAGGGAAAAAAACCTTCTATGTGCAGCGGCCCCCCCAGCCCCCCCATCCTTACCCGAGCTTCCTCCGATCCAGCAATGTTCACAATAGCCTCGGCTGTCCCAGTACTCTGCCTCCTCATTGGCTGAGACAGCAGCGGGAGCCCATTGGGAGAGAGTGGGGAGGCGGGGCGGAACTGTGGCTCTATATGTCTTATGGACGCATAGAGCAGTAGCTCGGGAGCGAGCACACAGCGGTACCCCCAGGGCAAACTGCTTTCTCTGGGGCACTGCACAAGGGAGAGGAGCCAGGAGCGCTGGAGGGGGACACTAGAGAAGAGGATCGGAGCTGCTCTGGGCAAAACCATTGCACAGAGCAGGTATGTATAACATGTTTGGTATTTTAAAGAAAAAGAAAAAAACAAAAAACAAAGCTTTAGTATCACTTTAAGTTCTTTTCTAAGCCAGCTCAGCTCACTCTGCTCCTCCTTTCCAATAGTGATTTGACAAACGTCTTCCATTCTCTAATGGAAAAAAGAGCAGATGCAATTGGAGGGGGAACAGGAGGAGCTAAGCTGCTGAGAAAACAACTTCAGTGCTTCTGTTTCAAGCTTTTAGGATAAATTGCTTCCCAGTGCCTGCAGTTACAGGGGGTTTCTTTTAAAGCGCATTTACTGTATGTATATGCATCTATGTTTTAGTGGGGCAGGCCTATTAAGGGGGGAAAACCATTAATACACTATATTACAAAAAGTATTGGAACGCCTGCCTTTACACGCACATGAACTTTAATGACATCCAAGTCTTAGTCTGTAGGGTTCAATATTGAGTTGTCCCACCCTTTGCAGCTATAGCAGCTTCAAATCTTCTGGGAAGGCTGTCCACAAGGCTTAGGAGTGTGTCTATGGGAATGTTTTATTAGTCTTCCAGAAGCGCATTAGTGAGGTCAGGCACTAATGGGCAGGAGAAGGCCTGGCTCGCAGTCTCCTCTCTAATTCATCCCAAAGGTGTTCTATTGGGTTGAGGTCAGGCCAGTTATGTTCCTCCACCCCAAACTCGCTTATTCATGTCTTTATGGACCTTGCTTGGTACACTGGTCTTTCAGGGGTTGGGCTTGGCCCCTTAGTTCCAGTGAAGGGAACTCCTAAAGGAGTTGTAAGCCCTCGTGGTTTTTCACCTTAATGCATTCTATACATTAAGGTGAAAAACCTTCTGCAGCAGCCCCTCAGAGCCCCCCTTTTCTTACCCGAACCCGATTGTTCCAGCGACGGTGAAGAGCACAGCAAGTCCAGCCACTGTCCCGGGTCCTCATTGGATAGATTGACAGCAGCAGGAGTCATTATGACATGGGATTTGGGGCCTGGGCAGAGTCCTGCTGTCTGTGTCAATGGACACAGCAGTAGGACTCAGGAGCGCGCCTGCATGAGTGCTGCCCATGGAAAGCGTTTTTGTGTGGGGGCACTTGATGAAGAGGAGGGGCCAGGAGCACCACCGGGGGACTCCAGAAATGGAGGATCGGGGCTGCTCTATGCAAACTCTTGCACAGAACAGGTAAGTATAACATGTTTGTTATTAAAAAATAAAAAAACAAACCTTTGCAATTTAAGGCATCAGCATACCAAGACATTTTGGACAATTTCATGCTCCCAACTTTGTGGAAACAGTGTGGGGATGGCCCCTTCCTGTTATAACATGATTGTGCACCAGTGCACAAAGCAAGGTCCATAAAGACATGGATGAGTGATTTTGAGGTGAAGGAACTTGACTGGCCTGCACAGACTCCTGACCTCAACCCTATAGAACACCTTTGGGATGAATTAGAGCGGAGACCGCAAGCCAGGCCTTCTTGTCCACATCAGTCCCTAACTTCAAAAATGCGCTTCTGGAAGAATGGTCAAACATTCCCATACACTAGACACACTCCTAATCCTTATGGACAACCTTCCCAGAGTTGAAGCTGTTATAGCTGCAAAGGGTGGTCCAACTCAATATTGAACCCTACGGACTAAGACTGGGATGCCATTAAAAATCATGTACATGTAAAGGTAGGTGTCACTATACTTTTGGTAATTAAATGTATATGTGTACTGTGAAGCAATCTTTAGTAGCTTTCATTGTATCTTCAAGCCAGTCTTAAGCCTCCTACACATGATTGGATTGTTGGCCAACAAAACCGTATCTTGTTGTATCTTTGATCTTAAAAACTACGGGATAATAGTGTTGTGGTAACTTGCCCAAATAAAAAAAAAAAAAAACATAATAATATTATTCTTGATATCACTAGAATAAAAAAGCCTTTGAAAATGAGTTTGCAATAACTCCATCAGTATCACCAGCAAAGCAGTTTTCTTATTATCCCATTAAAGAAGAAGAGAATATGCGCTGCATTTGGAGATTTCATAATTTGCCACGTCACCAATATTAATTCTCCATTACGAATGCTAGTTTACAAGACCGACCGCATCTGTCTCGTCCTTGCTTCCGAGCATGCGTGTTTGTACTTTGAACTATTGTCCGACGGACTTGTGTACACACGTTTGGAAAATCCGACAACAGACATTTGAAAATGTAAAAACCTGCTATCCAACATTTGTCCGCGGGAAATCCGACAACAATTGTCCGATGGAGCAAACAAACGGTCTGATTTTCCGCCAACAGCCTGCCATCACACATTTCCCGTCTGAAAATCTGACCGTGTGTACGAGGTTTTAGTTTTGTTTTTGCTGCTGCCAAAGTGCACAAACCAATTGCTGGTGGTGAAATTAGTTCCTCTTTAGTTCTCCCCAGATACAAGCATATGAAAGTTCTGCAAACATCATTAATGAGGAGGGCAAGTCACATTCAATTTCTGGCTTTTTCAGCCCCTATAAGGCTGTCCCCAATAATGTTTTTGTGTTGATTCTGAATACACTCACCTTGTAACTGTTTTTATTTTTATCATGTCCCAGTAAGTGATGCCTTCTTAGGCTGTTGCCAATATTGCTTACACTGGAAACTGATACCTGGTTCATATTACAAGCTAATTTAGAAGGTCTATGTGTAAGAATACTGGTTCTGCTATTTATGCTAGGTCATTAGAAAACAATCAAAGCATAAAGACACCTGTTATTGGTGGACACATCTATATGATATTGATGGGTTGAGAGTTATAATTCTCTTTATCAAAAGACCCTAATATAAGTTATATGTATGAAATGATGTACACTATTTAGGATCAATATTCCAAATTATAAGTAAATGTATATGTTCTAAAGTAATAAGAGCACAGGGTTAAATGGGTTGTCTACAACTGGGCTTGATATCCAGGGTGTCAGGGGAGAGCTTCTGTGAGAATAGAGCTGTAAATTATGCATTGCAAGGATTATCTGCCCAGAGGTGCTGTGCCATCTGTTAAATAAACCCTGCATACAATTAGATTATGCCTTCCAAAGTATTTGTATGTCTACTTCAAGTCATCCTAGAAAAACAAACAAACTCCTGCCTCGTTTATTCTGTTTAATTACATATATTTTGTTGATCATTACTTAAGCCTGGTTTCAACACATTAGACAACTAATATGGCAAGTAATACAGTTACGATATTTAAAAATCTACAGGTGTCACGTTGCATGCAACTAACTCACTGGCCAGAAATAAACGTGGGGAATACCACCAGTTAAACCTGTTGTAACATACAAAGTTCTTAGCAGACAGGAACCACTTTGGCCTTTGGTTTTCTTGGTATACACAACTCTTTCTTCATTTCTTCTCTCACAGACTTTTTTCTTTCTTTCTGATGCTTCCACTTTTAGTGCTGATACCCTTCCCTGAAACCCTTTTCTACATGCTATTATGGATCAGAAGTTATTAACATTTGCAGCTATGTGCTTTATCTTTCAGTGCTAAGCTGTGAGGAGGCAGTTTAGTTGCTACTGGTGTAGGATGAGCTATATATACAGAACAAGGGCTTATTTAGGTGTTAGGGCTTAGTTAAAATATATATGAACCCAATAATTAAATTTTCCTATAAGCTTTAATGTGCTAATGTCTTTTTAAAGGTTATTTTTATTATGTTGAAACCTGCAGCTTTCATTACAATAATACCCTGTGATCCTCCAATGCATGTCTCCATTCAGGCAATTAATGTTATAGAGTGAAATTGTCTGTCCCTACCTCCCAGCTGTACTCCTGCATTATCTCCCTGTCATACAGGCTTGCCGTAGAATCTACAAGTGGCCAGTTCAATGCACATTAAGTAGGCATAGCCCACTGCTGTCATCATCAAAGAACCAGCCGTTAAAAATTGACATGCAGCCATTGTTGTAGTGATGGAAGTCAACAATTGTCTACAAAGAGATTGTAGGAGATCAGCAGCACTGAAATGCAACAGCTGATTTAAAAATGTTATAAACAAGCATTTTAGTTCACAAGAGGGTGTTGTCAATAGGACATTGCTTTAGATAACTAAATTTAATTTATGGTTTACACTTACTGTAAAGTGGACCTCAACCCAAAAGTGAAAAATTGCAATGGTATAGGGAACATTTTGAAATGTTGTCTTACTTCTTGAAATGCATTTCCTAATATGTAAATGTGCTTAGGCACTCCTGTGTATACAGCCTCATAACTGTATATCTGTTGTATGAGATCATCTAAGGCCCTTTTTTCTTTGACAGCTAATCTCATGACATTTGGAGTAAGATCTGGAGATGCCACTACTGTCCTGCCGGAGATACGGATCTGTACCTGAGGACCTATACTGTATACATTTCTCTTCTGCTGCATCCACTCTGTGGATCTCTACTGCCCTATGTTTCTCCTGCTGCTTTTTCATCATCAGCTCTGACTTTGGGATGCAAAGAACTGCCTCTACCAAAATTACCATCTCTACACAAGGACACAGTGCAGAGCAAGGCAAAGTAATGGGGAAAAGATCAGCTATAGGGAGCCTACAGGCAATAGTGACTAGTCTTTTCAGCTGTGCTTGCCTTCTTTGGTCACAGCTTACACAGTTTCGTCCTTTTTTAAGGGGTTATGCTAAGTTAATGTTAGAATCAAAGATTACATGCTTTTGTTAGAGACCATTTGATATTTTAAAAGGTAGATAGATATATGGAATAATTGAAAACTTAAATATAAATGTCTTACTGCTGTTATACCAGCCATACATGGATCAAATTTCTTTCCTGCAACCATGTGTTGATGCTGGAATACCTCCTGCCAGGTCATTGTCTTCTCCTGGCGGGGGGGCAGGGGAAGCTGAGAAGACAGTGATTATTGCTAGCGGCTATAGCAGCCTCTAATGATAATCGCAGGTAGAAACCAGGCATGCTGGTTGTAACCAACTTGATAGATTGATCCATTCAGCCTGCTCATACACAGTTCGAATCTCGGCTGGTTCCTGCTGAACCGGCTGAGATTTGAACTGTGTATGGCCTGATATAGTAGTTAAATTGATCCCTAGCACCAGTCCAAACATCTCTCCATGGTGTTCCTGTAACAGGATGTGTAATCAGCCAAATCATCAGACAGAGCGTAAATGTAACTTGTAGTTTACTAAACTGGTGAAAAGTTAGAGTCGATGATGCAAAACAGGATCACAATGGTCAGAATGGCAAAGAGCATATACAGTCAGATGTTATCCTAATTGAACCAAGCTTGGCTGCTTAACATACCTTCTATAAGACTCTATAGCAGCAGAGTTTAGCTGAGAATCACTTCAATAGTAAAACAGTTTAGATCACAGCAAATCACACTTATCTTCATTAACAGACAAAGGAGGGGGCACCCCACTGGAACTAGAGTTTTTAGTGGCGATTGGGGTTGTACGCCTCGCAGGAGCTGGGTTTTCTGGGGAGCTGCATGCTATCAGGCTCTTTACCTTGGTTCTGACAGAGGAGGGCCTCTCATGTGGCTGCAGATCACTTGCCCAGCTACCCCTGCCTCATCAGGTGTGGCCCCTCTGGGCTGCTTAAGGAGGGAAGTAGAGAAGCTTATCTTCTTTGGACATGTCCAAGAACCCAGGCGGTTATGGGCAAAGGAGTTAAAAGGGGCCTTAACCTACATCTGACCATGGTGAGTAAATGGGTACTCTGCTACATTCAGCTCTCCTTACCCAACACTTTCTCTATTCATTGAGATGAATGGAGCTTTGCTTGAATGGGGAGTCTTGAAGCAAGGGAAGTTTAAGCACATCTGTAAACACATTTGTACAGCACATTGTTGCTTTACAAATGTTCTACTGTTTTCCTTTAAAGTGGAGGGCCACCCTGAAAAAAAAAAATTCACCAAAGATCCTAAAAAAAATGAAAAAAAAATTTGAATTTTTTTTTAAACTTACCTAAACCCTTGTTGCTAGGCAGTCTTCCTAATCTGCCTCTTCCTATTCTGCGGCGTGTTCTGCTCCTTGGTGAGCGGCCCCATTGTCTTCTGGGAACTGTGTGTGTTCCCAGAACACCACGGGGCCATTCACAGAGCGCTGCACCGCTCGAGCGTGCGCAGCAGGAAACTGGCAGTGAAGCCGCAAGGCTCCACTGCCTGTTTCCCTTACTTAGGATGGTGGTGTCGGGACCCGAGAGCTGAGGGACGGGTCGGCCTCGGGAGGCCATCATCGCGGGCACCCAGGACAGGTAAGTACTTATTTAAAGTCAGCAGCTACAGTGTTAGTAGCTGCTGACGTTTAAATTTTTTTTTCAGGGAAGGAATCCCACTTTAAGTACTAGCATAGCCAAAAGCCACACTGCTGCTTTATAACTGTGCTCCTGAATCATTCAAATTATTCTCTACTTTAACCTAGCCTATAATAAAAAGTTTCTACACAATTTGCATGAGAAATTACACCAAACTCTTTGTCCAGTATAAGTAACAGGACAGTATGTTTAGCCAGTATTGGATGACAGCGGACCTACCGTAACCTCATGAAAATATAAATGCATACAAACGTTAAAAAATTGTGTCCTGAAGAGCAGATACTCCCAAGACTGGAGCAGTGCTAACAAGTGAACCATAGTCAGCTATATTATTTATCATACTACATAAGCATGCTCATGTTTATTGTGCTCTTAAAGAATATTACCCCAAATTTCATATTCTTGATATGTGCCTGTTGTGCCATGTACTGTATAAAAACATATCCATTTTTTTTTTGTACTTCTTTTTTGTGCAAAATGCCTGGTGTATACCTGGCCAGTCCCTCTTTTTTCCTATTAAAAACGGACCACACTAGGCATGAGAGCACAAAATGCTCAGTTTTCTGGCTGTGTAGGGAACTCAGACTGCTCTCTTCCAATGATTAGACTTACTGACACGCCCCCCCCTCCACATGCACAGCCATTCACTGGGAAGACCAGTGTTCTGCTGTTTCTCCTTTCCTAGCCCTCTGAGCTCCTTATGCAGCTGAGAACAGAGGTTATATGATCACTTATAAAAAGGCAAAAATGTATTTATAATGTTTATATATATATATACACAAACGTTTTGCATTTAATATCTATTTTAAACTGAATGGGTTGTTTTACAAGGTGAGAGTTCACATATATTTTAAGATTGGTGGGAATAGTATTTTGCTGGTATCTTTGCCGCCAATACATTAGGCTGCATAACTTCAAATGTGGAGAATCTTACTACTGTCTGTCAAATATAAGTCTTTCTTGCTTCATTTTCCCCTAAATGTCATAGATAGTCTAAGACTAAGTTAAGGTGCAAGTACACACAAAAGAATAAGTGCGGTCCTGAATCATTAAGCCATTTAAAATGTGTAATTTCTCTTTTCAAGAAAAAATATTTGAATAACAAGTAGACAGAATAACTGAGCTTTATTCAAATGAGTCTGAAAAGTGCAGTAAAGTGGTGGCAGTCCTGCAGAATATGAAGTGTATTTTGTGTAATAAACTGTTCCAAAACTAGATTTCATGTTTACGCAGCACTTGATCACTGGGGAGCAATTCTTTCTTTGTTTCCTCTATGCTCTTTCACAGTGTGTACAGCATTGTCAGGATTGGATAATCACATTAATTTATTGTTTTAGAATAGGACTTGGGCATGAATGATCTCAACTGCCCCAAGCTTTTTAGGAAGTGAGGCTGTAAATCACTGTTATGCTTCTTTGAAAACAGAATATAGATCGGTAATTCCATGTCCCTAGATGTTCTTCAGCGGCTACAGATTTTACTGTTTTATCCTGCTTGATGGACAAGTGACTACCATGGCTGCCGAAGACATAAAACATTAATGTCTAGGGAGGCTATTGATTTGCCTAACAATTTAATGCAAATAATGAAGCTTAGAAGGTTATTTATAAAATATGGTGTTTTCTGGCTAATATTATTGTAATTTTACTGGATGGTACATATTTATAATGAATTTCCTAGTAAAGTATGGTGACCACCATTTTTTTAAAGGAATATCTAATTATCAGATCTTTTTTTTTTGTGAGTGAAAATAAATATACTGAAACTAAATGAATAATGTTTGCAATTTTTTTTCTTTAACTTATTGATTTCAAAAAGTTCCTCTTTGTTTTGTTCAATACATTTTTGTTGAATTTTTGTAATACAAAAGTATGATTGTAAACCAGTATGTGTACATAATAAGGTCACAAAACATAACAGAATTCAGAAGGCCATAATATTACAGAAAAGGTTGAAGGTAGTGAAGGCCCATTTTTTTGTCTTTTGAGCATTGTCAGGGGAAAGGCTAAACGAATCAAGTTATCATGGACAAATACTAACAGGATCAAGTAAGGATCAGGATAAAGGGAGCTAAAGATAAAGGCAAAATGTATATACTTTTTCCGGGATCCTGCACCATCCTAGAAACATCTTCATTGAAAGCTAGGAAAGAATGCTGACAATGGAAAAAAAAAAGAAATTTGTATCTTATGTAAAATGTTTTTCCAGGGTGCAAATATATGACAACAACATCAGAGATTGGGATGGAGCACTGTCTGGAAGAAAAATAAAAATAATTTCCTTTTTTAAACATGTCAAATTTATCAACACTGTCAACCATACAATGATGGCGTTAAAGAAAAAAAAATAAAAAATAAAAGTTCCATACAGTTTTCTCTTTTTATAAGGATATGTATATGCCCCACAATAGGCAATGGTGGGCAATCATAACTTGTAAAGGTGGCAATAATCAGTCAAGTAAAAGTTCAATGGTATAGTATTAAATTTCAGGAATATGTCCCATGTAATACTTTATTTACTTTATTCCGAGTCTACGATTTTTTTACTGACATTTCCACTACCTACTGTTTGTTTACATTCCAGAATTTGGCAGTTTTACACAAACCCCAAATCATCTATGAAAGGAACATCTTTCATATATAGCCTTCTACAAGATAACAGGACATTTAAAACTAAGCCAATGCTTCAGAGGGAATCAGACCTTCAGGTTTCCTTCTTTGACTCCCAGTGGACCCAGGCTATCTGTTATTCCCACTCCACCAAACATTGCTTGAACCACTGGGAATTGGTCTTCAAAGTCTCACTTAGGTGTTATGGTTGAAAAGTCTATAGCTTTACAGTAAAAATCTTTCTGAGCCTTTGACCTTGTGTAAAAACCATGGAGCTCCTGGTATCCTTCTTCGGCCCTCAGATCTCCTACTTACAAGTATTATAACTCTAATATGTGTAAAAGTGGTTAGACAGTTATTTCTCTTTCTGTTGATTTCAGATTTGTCAGTGCCTTGTACCATTTGTATGACACTAATATCAGTGTGTATGTTCTACTTTATTGTACTGTTATTTCAACAAGTTACACCTTATTGACCATTACTAATGGGGCGGCTGTGTCTACAACTATGTCTTTTTTCGTATTTCCTCTGAAAACCCAATAAAAATGTATTAAAAAATAAATAAAATTCAGGAATATGGTGGAGTACTGGGGTGAACTATGCAATGTAGCTCTTCTATGATGTGCACATACTCTTTTTACCCACCTTTCCTGACATAAGCTAGATCATTAGTAGGCCATTAGTAGGCCACAGTCTCTACTGTTTTAATTTCTATATCGGCATAAATTGCATGCTAAATGTTCTTCAGAAGTCATAAAACTGCTTTTACCATGTGTGGAAAAACTATAAGCAGATTCTGTATGTTTTAGTCAAACAGGGATTGTCCACAGTATCTAAACATTAACAGATATTTGAGCAGCTTGTATTTTCAGTAGAACCAAGTTAGTACCAAAACATTTGTGACAGTTTGAAAAATATTTCGAGAAAATGAACTCATCACTATGCATTAGAGATGTGCAATGAACCTAAAGGCTGTGGACTGATTATGACAAGAGTTCACTGCTTCAGCCTGGTGCTAAACCTCCAGTTCTGTATCAATTTTAGTCATTTTGTTTTCTTGCTAACAAGTGGTTATTTATAAAGGTGTTAAATGCTGTTCAATCCAGTACTTTTATCAGGATTTATTCACAGATAGAGCCAATCAAATGTAGTGATTGTACTCTGTACAGTTCCCCTTATTGATTGCAATAAACCAAAATAAAAAAGTAGTACAAAATATACAAGCATCAATACATGATGTAGGCACTATAAATTCATTAGGGCTAATTCACACTATGTACGGTGACTGGCATTTAACTACACTGTCAAACACCGGTCACTGCTAGGACACACAGGAAGCAATTGTTTTCTGTGTGTCCTATTAAATCAGCCTGGAGTTACACTGCAGTGAGCTGGGGTAAAATGCACACATGCTGCATTTTATCGCAATGAACCGTACATTACGCTGTTGTACAACAACAACATGAATAAAGTGTCACTTCTGTGCACTTCAAATAACGTTTCAACAAACAAAGGAGCTGTGTGATACACTGAATCGTACACCACACTGCCCCCTACCGCAGTAGGAACAGAAAGCTGCCGAAGGGTAAAGCCAGGGCTTTTTTTCAGTGGGGGGAAAGCAGTTCCGGCACCCCCTGGACTGACTATATGTAATGGCAAGTGGTGCTGGGGTGTGCTGCAGGGTATTGATACTCACTGCTGGGGGGATCTATTGTAGCTTGAGGGTATCTATATTTGCAGGGGGGTCTATTGTTGCTGGGAGGTCTATTGTTGCTGATGGGGGACCTATTGTTGCTAGGGGTAGGTCTTATGTTGCTGGGGGGTCAGTTGTTGCTGAAGGAGATCTACTGTTGGGGGAGGGGTCTATTGTTGATGGCTGCCAGAGAGTCTATTAATGTTGGCTGTGCGGAGATCTGTTGATGCTGCCAGGAGTCTATTGTTGCTGGGGGGGGGATTTTGTTGTGGGTGGTACATTGTTGGATCTATTGTTGCTGGCTAAAGGGGATCTATTTCACTGCTTTTCTTTGATATCATTACCAAGTTCCATACAAATTACTTAGCACCACAAAATGATACTTGGCTCTATATTGTCTAAAAGGGACGGTACTGGGAGGTGGGTAGGGGATGGAACCAAGGGACGGTGCTCGAAGGTGGGTAGGGGCAGAGAAAAGGGGTGACTCGGAAAAGGGGAGTTCCTGCACCTATTGTCTGAGAAAAAAAGCCCTGGGTAAAGCAATGTGGTTTACCTCTCGGCAGCTGTCCATTCAGTGTGAATTCAGCCTAAAAGAGAAACAGAAGGGACATGTTAAAAAAGGATGAGGGAAAAAAAAGCAGAAAAGGGGAGAGAGCTATGGTTGTAGGCAAGGAAAACCATACTTTTATAAACTAAACAGTTAACAAATATCTACATTTTAGTTAAAAGTCATGTTAAAGCGGAGTTCCACCCAAAAGTGGAACTTTCACTTTAAGCACTCCTTGACCCTTTTCATGCCACATTTGGCATGTCATTTTTATTGGGGGGGGAGTGGGTACCTGGTTTTGACAGGTACTTCCTGTCCAACTTCCTCCTTCCGTTGCTTTACCTAGGTGACTCCTCTTCTTCCCTCTAGGCAGCCTCTCCCTCTCTGCAATCTTCTGGGACAGGTCACATGTCCCAGAAAATTGCCTGGCCACTAAGAGAGCGCAGCACACCTAATGCATGCACAGTGCGTGCCCGGCTGTGATGCCACAATCTGTCACAGCTGGGCACCCACAATAGTAATGATGGCGCTGCGGAGAGGAGGGGGAGAGGAGCCGCATCGCTGGACTGTGGGACAGCTGAGTGTCTGTTTATTAAAAGTCAGCAGCTACACTTTTTGTAGCTGCAAACTTTTAATAAACTGAAAAAACACTGGAACTCCTCTTTAACCCAATGACTCCCCAGGTCATGTTCTCCCAGTTGTTCACCTTGGCTGTCACCCAGTCACAACCACTGGTGGAGATTCTGTTTATTATGCAGGCATGGTCTACTGTTGTTCTTAGGGATAAGATCTGGGCTCTGATCAACTTGAACCCCAGATGTTTGTGTATCTAGTTACCTTCATTTGTATCTAGGACACTGGCGGCCTCCTGCATACTAGTAATCCAAGGGTGCTATATAGGCTGGCCTCCTGCATCCTAGCAATCAGTGACATAATTGCCTGCTAGGATGCCAGTGATCTTACAGTTATTAGCTGTTCTGATACACCATAGCAACCAATGATGCTGTGCAAAAGGCAAAAAAATAAAAATAAAACTGCATGGGGTCTTTTCCAAAATTCAGACATACAGCCTGGCTGGCCAGAAGAGGGAGAGAGGCAGCAAGTGTGCACCCCGCTGCAAAATCAAACTCAAGCTATATGCCCTCAAAATGAGGAGGGTACTTTTTTCATGGAGACCCCACTCCCTCAAGTAAGATTTAATTTCCCTATGTTGATGAGAACAAGGGCCTCATCCACAAAATCCCTTACCAGGTGGATTTGTGGGTTTGTGGGGGAGGTATCTAGAATCTGGAAGCTCTTTTAGAATAAGGGGACCCCCATAAAACTATCCCCACATGAATGAGTAGTATGTAATAGTATATATAGCACCCCTGGTTTCTCATTTTTTTAAAAATTAACCAGAAAATAAACACACAGATACCTCAGAAAAATCCTTTATTAAAAACATTCACAAATAACGTCCCATGATGTGGATAAATGGTGTCAGGCACCCTGATATCCTGCTAACACAAATACAGTGGCCTGTGCCGACCTTCCACTCCTGCCAATACTCCCGACATTCCCTCTAATGCTCTCAACATATTGGGTCAATTACATCATTCAGCATCACTGGCCTCTTTGTTTACATCCAGCTGCTGGCTGAATGTCTTTCCCATAGAAGTGTGGGCAGGAGTGAATCATTGGCTCGGGTTGTCAATATAAACATAGCTACAATTGCTAATATATAAGCATTGTATCCTTCTTCCGTGATATTTGAGGTACAAAAAAAATCTATTATGAATAAGCCATTTTCTAGTTAAAGAGAGCTTACGGCTAGGACCAGGAGACCTAAACAGCCAGCTGGTGAGTGACCGTTGCTACGTTGAGTCATCTCAAAAGGGAATAATCAGCTGTAAAGTGGACTTTCCATTTAAAATTTGAACAAACATGATATAACTAAACTCTTTTAACATTTGATGTATGCTCCTTCTGTAATCACCTGTTTACATGTCTGTATGATGTTGCCCTCACCTAGGTAATTATAAATAGTCACAGGGTGTGAACAGGACACTTAATGAAGCAGAGAATCTCTTCACACTGCCTCATTAGTTATAAACATTAGTATATACTAAGATTGTCACTAAGGCACCTTGTTCCACTGAACTTTTGCTTAAGCACAGCATTCAAAGCTGAACCCTGGGCAGATATATGTGTTCAATAAATAACAATTAAAAAAATATCTATCTATCTATCTATCTATCTATCTATCTATCTATCTATCTATCTATCTATCTATCTATCTATCTATCTATCTATCTATCTATCTCTATATCTATAGATAGATATAGATATATCTATATACAGTATATCTATATATATTGAAATACTGTATATATAGTGTCTTTAACTGCTTAAAGTGGTTGCTAAGCCACTTAGTGTTTTTTCTACAATCCCCTTTGTTATAGTAAATAATGTGCCCCAGTGTGTTTTTTTTTTTTTTTTAAATAGGCCGCTATATACCTTATTATATAGCACCAGGAGAGGGGAGAAAGGAGAGAGGTGGCCGGGGATTTGAACCATCTATGGCCGGCTTTAGTCCTCACGTAAAATGTAGGACTGCTGGTCCTGTGTTGTATGTGATGATGTCACAGTGCAATCACTGGCTTGAGCACCTTGGAAAAGAGGCTTTGGGGGACCAATCCAACAGCATGGAAGAAGGCTGCTGGAGCAAGGAATGAGGTAAGTATTACAGCTTATTTTTTCCTCTACCCTTAGACTGAAGGAACATTTAACTCTTGCAGTGCATGGAGGCTCCACTGCAAGGGTATTTTCTTTCCTTTTGCCTGGAGTTGTGTTTTAATGAAAGATTATCTTCAGCTTTGCATGACAGACCTACTGTGTGACATGACTTGCATGACAGCATAACTGAAATACCAAAGCTAAAGTACAAGTATGCAAATCATACTTAAACACTACAACAGACTCCCCTGGCTGTTTTCCATCCTATAGCCCTGATTGATCAATGCTGTCTTTTTCGATCCCTTATTGCTTTATCCATCCAATAATCCATCTATCGCTCCTCTTCAGCTATTGGTTAGTCACTGAGGATTTAATTCCAATTATGCATGTGTGCAGGCGCTACATCATCCTGGCATCTTATCTTTTTCTTGCAGTGCACACAGAGAGTGTACACTAGAAAACAATTGCTAGGAAACAGGACATTTTTTATTTTTATTTTTGGCAAAAGTATTTGTTAAAAAAAAACAAGAAAAAAAAACCTTCAATCTCCTAGGTATTTTGGTTTTACTTTAAGCCACATTTTATAGGATAATGTAATTCCTACTTGAACAAATGTTATACACTTAATTTAAAGATCCCAGCAATACTGCTTTCCATATAAGGAAAAATAACTCCTCTGCTACGCAGATGGATTTTGTAACATGTTTCTTTCTCTCTTGCAATAAGATCTGTGTTGCGTTTACAAGCTTTAAACAATATGTACAAAGCATAAAAAAACAAGCAAGCTCCATTCAGGAACCACTGTAAAAATGTAATGGACTGTAGAAAAATTCTAAGTTTGACTGATGTGAGATGTGGGACTTTATCCAGGTAAGAATTTATGCTGCAATGAGCACAGATAAGGCAGATGACCCGGACTAGGGCCAAACTGTTTACCAGCAGATGAGTTTTTGAAAATCTTTCTTAACTGGTCATGGCAGCGGAAAATACCCTGCTGTTAAACACATCTGCAATCCACTGCTTTCCCAATCCACCTACAAAAATTCTGACCTTTAAAAAATGATGGAGTAGCTGGTGTTGTGTGTATTTTCCAAAGCAGTGAATCTGTCTATTTTAGGCTTCGAGGCAATTGCAGCCCTTTTGCTCTCTATTTCTCATCACTTTTAAGTCTCATTTTGGCCACTATGAACCCTTCAGCACTTCTTTGTGTGCAATCACTCGAGTCAAAATCTGTGATTTCTGATTTGTAAATGACATGTACATTTCTTGGCTGATGGCTGTTAAGGCAGTTTGGAAACCTTAGGTGATAAACTGCAGGAAGTCGATCATTCGAGCTGCTGTTGCTATAAGATTATCATGCAAATGAACACTGTATTTGCTATTGTTCAGAAAACTGTCAAATTTACTGGTAGATGTTTGAAATGACAGGAAAAGAACCTTGTTTGGGTTTCTTATATCAGATCCTATGTTGCACCACTGTATTTTGACTGACATTTAAAATCTTTGTATGTGCGCCTGACTGATTCACCTTGAATATCCGTAAAAAGCAAACAGCTAAATTTGAGATAAATTTCACTTACTGTATATTGCATGTTATTTAATATGTAGACTAAACAAAGCCTAGATTTCTTTAAAACATCCAATATGCTGTATAATGACTAAAGCTTTTTTAAGTTTTAATAATACATGTTGATGTAATTTAACCACTTCAGCTCTGGAAGACTTTGCCCCCTTCATGACCAGGCTGTTTTTTTATTATTCTGCACTGTACTACTTTAAGTGGTTGTCATGCAACACTGTACCAAAATGAAATGTATATCATTATTTTCCCATAAATTGGACTTTTGATGGTAACTGATCACCACTGGGTTTTTTATTTTTGCGGTCGAATCGAAAAAAGACAGAACATTATGACAAAATGTTTTATTTATTTTTTTTACTTTCTGTTATAAAACATATCCAATAAAAAAATTTAAAAAAATCTAATTTCTTCATAAAGTTTGACCAAAATGTATTCTGCTACATGTTTTTAACATGAAAAAAAAAATTCCAATAAGTGGTTATTGATTGGTTTGCATGAAAGTTATTGCGCCTACAAACTATAGTATATATACTGGAATTTTTTTTTATACTGCGATACTGTGGCAGTCAGTCTGACACTAACTGATGCTGGGGGGAGCTGACTAACTGCCAATTACATAACCAGTGGCATTATTTCAGTGATCAGTGATAATACTATACACTGACACTGTACTAATGACACTGGCTGAGAAGGGGTTAACATCTAGGGCGATCAAGGGGTTAAACATGTGCCTAACTATGTGTAATGTGTGTACAGTGTGCTGCTTTTACTAATTGATCTCACGGCTTCTCATCCCTTTAGGGGCTTCTCAAACTGACAGGTCGTTCCCTTCCTACAGAGCTCTGTGTTGTTTACCAACACAAGAGCTCTGGGCTGTGATTGCACACAGCCAATCAACCGGTCCTTACCATGAATTACTGGCACCCTAAACCCTGGAATCAGGCAGCGACGTACAGGTACATTGCTTTGCCTACAGTGGCAGCTTGCCCGCAGCAGATTGTGGGTGGGTGGTCGGCAAGTAGTTAGAAAAAATACAATATATTGTGAAAAGTATTAGTACACCTGCTTTTACACGCACATGAACGTTAATGGCATCCCAGTCTTAGTCCGTAGGGTTCAGTATTGAGTTGGCCAAACCCTTTGCAGCTATAACAGCTTTAACTCTTCTGGGAAGGCTGTCCACAAGGTTTAGGAGTATGTCTTTGGGAATGTTTGACCATTCTTCCAGAAACGCATTTGTGATGTTGGATGAGAAGGCCTAGCTCACAGTCTCCACTCTAATTCATCCCAAAGGTGTTCTATCAGGTTGAGGTCAGGACTCTGTGCAGGCCAGTCAAGTTCCTCCTCCCCAAATTCACTTATCCATGTCTTTATGGACCCTGATTTATGCACTGGTGTGCAGTCATGTTGGAACAGGAAGGGGCCATTCCCAAACTGTCTTGGTATGCTGATGCCTTAAGAGTTCCCTTCCCAAGCCCAACCCCTGAGAAATGACCCCACATCATAATCCCCCCTCCACCAAATGATTTGGAGGTGTGGCCCAATACTTTTGGCAATATAATGTGGATGAGCAAGTTTGGAGTGGAGGAACTTGACTGACCTACACAGAGTCCTGACCTCAACCCGATAGAACACCTTTGGGGTAAATTAGAGCGGACGCTATGAGCCAGGCCTTCCCCTCCAACATCAGTGCCTGACCTCACAAATGTGCTTTTGGAAGAATGGTCAAACATTCCCATAGACACACTCCTAAATCTTGTGGACAGCCTTCTCAGAAGAGTTAAAGCTGTTATAGCTACAAAGGGGGAAACAACTCAATATTGAACCCTACAGACGAAGACTAGGATGCTATTAAAGTTCACGTGCGTCTAAAGGCAGGTGTCACAATACTTTTGACAATATAGTGTATATATTACTGTAATATAAAAATACTATTTTGCCACAAGATGGTGTAAAACATTCAAGAAGGTATAGAAAAGGTATCTTTAAGCAAAAGCGCAAGATAAAACGTATTTTCAATACATATTTTTGGACATTGGTTATCCATTGCTGTATGAACAAGAATAGTCTATAAGTTTTGTGACGCCACAATAAATCACACATGATTTTATAGGGGATGAGGTACAGGTTTGCCACTACTCTGGGTTAGAGATGAATCCTGCAGGTTTGAGATTTTAAATCCCCACAAATTTATGTGCAGATTTTTTTAAAACCATATTGCACTACATGGCTACTGAACTATGGCAAGCAAGCTTAAAAGAGCCAATAAGGAGGCTTTTGGATATATCAGCCCTCTCACTATAATAAATGGGTCACAAAACTTCCAGAGTGTCAGTGTATTGCAAGCTACTGTAGGGATAGGATAGGGAAAGCTGACAAACTGCATTGAGAGCCCTTTGTAATTTTAGGACTAGCCTTGCTGTTTGATATTGTCCTGCTGCTGGCAAATTGTACAATTCGGTGTCATCTGCTGTCTCTTAATTCTTTAGTATAATACCTGGCTTTTGTCTAGTACATTTGACCAATAATCCTTTATTAAAAATACCCGGCTATTGGCTATTATTACATCAACAAAAAAGTTAATGTGCGTGTAAAGGCAGGCATCACAATACTTTTGACAATATAGTGTATGTTGCTATGAATATTCTGACAAGGAGAACTGTGCTTACACTTCTGCTTCTTCACTGTTTATTCTTAAGCTTGCCATACATTATGCAATTTTCTTTCCTTCAACCACAGATTCCCAGCCATTAGAATACAATGATCCCTGCTGGCAGCTTTAGCTGTAAAAACCTGACAGGCTGGTTGTACTGAAGTCGATTGATTGATCGACTTCAGTACAACCAGCCTGGCTATACATGGATTCAACAATCCTGCTGAATGGCCAGCTTCAGTGTACTACTGGTCAGTTTCTATCTGTTGCTTAAAGCAGGCCTTTTGCTGTGGGTGCTGTTGTTGTAAGTAAGCTAAGCTAATTAAATAAATCAATGTCACAGCAAAATTTGTGCTACAAGTGTACACTGTGCTGAGACTGTCTGTTAAATTAGTTATTTTTCTTAACACCATGAATCCTCCAAGCATGTTATTTGCTTTTTTTCAATGTTGAAAAACCTCAAAGCCACATGAAAAGACCTTGTCTCAAAACATTATTAAAAAAAAAACATTTGTTTTGCATAAGAATGTGTCCCCCATGGCAGATCCCAGTATCAGGTCCTAGATCACCTGCTGCTGGCACTGTGCTTCCCAGAACAGAAGGTTGTAGTTTCGGCGTCCACCTGTGGGTGTCCCCCCGCAGCCAGCAAATACCAGTAATTAGTTTAAACCTGATGATGGCTGCTGGGAGGATATTTAGATCCTCTCCTACTAGTGCCTCTTGCTTCAGTGTTTTGCTCTGCTGCAGCGATTCCGTGCCATTTATTGCGATCCTAACCCTGATATTGCTCTTACCCTGCACCCTGTGCCCAGCTGCCTTATACTTGCCCCCATTGTTCCTGATCTCAGTTTTGGTTCCACCTTCCCATCTGCTCCCTGCACTTCCAGTTTTCCCCTGCTTTTCTGTGTTCCCCATTTTGTATATGATGCATGTAGTTATTTACTAGTTAGGCTTTCTGTTTGTTAGGTTGTTTAGTTAGGTATTCTGTCACTGGGTTTTTGGTTTACTTATATCTTTATGTTTGCTGCGTGCTGGTGTTTGGATGGATTTTGGTTTACTGTAAGTAAATCTTACTTTAAATATATACTTTGTGGTCTTGCCCCAGTTTTCTGAGTGTAGCTACACACATTTGGTTGCCCTGCTGCTGATTCCTGACACCCAGCTTCCTTTCCCTCTTGTTGATTTTCTGAAAAAAAAGTGCTCCAGTTGATTTTGCCAAAGTGTGTAACACAGTAGTTAATACATTTTGAAGGCTTAACAAAACGGTGCAACATATACTGTACATAAATATTTCAGTAGATATTGTAAGGTGAAATAAATTTGATAAAAGATACATACTATACTTCAAGAAATAAAATGTCAACATAATACATATAAGATCTATACAAAAGTTCATAAAAAGAAGAAAGTAAAATAAAAACCATAGTAATATTAACAGTAATAATAACAACAACAGCAAACAGTGTTAGATATAGTCAAAAGCTAATAGAGGTAATATATAATACTAACAACAATTATGGTAATAAATATGATCAGATGAACAAAATATTATACTTACTAAGTCCATAAAGACATGTTTTTATAATTGTGTATACAGAGGTTTATATATTTATGTGTATACAGTATGTTTTATAAATGTCCATATTTATTTGTCTTTATGGTAAATCTGGGAACTGATATCTCTGTGTGTGTGTTTTTTCCAACCAGTTTTTTTATTTTATATAATACTGCTGATGTAATAAAGATATTTGCATTTAAAATTATATGTGGTAGATGCCCTAGGCTTCTTTAGTTGAGAGTTCCTTCGTTTTTTTAATGCAAAGTAGCAGTGTGTAGCATGAGAAGTGGTGGAAGAGAGCACAGACAGTGTGAACTTAGTATACCTATACTTCCTGTGTTGTAGGAAGGCTCGTTGAGGGTAGCAGTCAGATAGCAACCAGATTAAAGCTGAGTAAGACCCTAAATGAGAGATAAAGCATCTGTGGGAAAGTGGTGACAGGTGGGAGAAGGGGCAGAAATATAAAAATGTTTATGGTAGAATCCAAATGTGAATGGAAAGGAAGGTCTATGTGAAAAGCAGGTCAGGTGGAGAAATGTATAGCTGAAATGTTTGTAAATAACGTTTGTACCAGCGAAGGAATGAAAGAATGGCTATAAATAGAAGATAAAATGCTTGTAGGTATGAAGGAAAGAAGGTGTCATGATGGGATTTTTAAGCAGATATACTGTATATGTAATAATATAGTGTATGTTCATAAATTAGACTAAAATGTAAAGTGATATACTGAAGTGAAATAAGTAGAAAGTAATTTTGAATTTTTTGACACAGAAGTAGACTGTGGAACATTATGGATAATGAACACAAGATAGGGAAGAAGATAATTACAGTTCCACTCATCTTTGTCAATGATCTTATACAACATACTTTTTTTTTTTTTGTTAAATTATTCCACTGCTCAGTTTTTGGGTGATGCACAGAGGTCATTAACTGTTTGATCTTCAGCAATGAACACAACTCCTTAATCACTTTTGACATAAAGGGTGTTCCTTGGTCCTTAAGGGTCTCTTTTGCTATTCCAATATGGGTGAACATAAGGAATAGTTCTTTGGCAATGGTTTTTGTCCAGGTGTTTCTCATAGGACTTGCTTCTGGATAGCGGGTTGCATCATCTACGACAACAAGAATATACTGGTGACCTCTAGCAAACTTTTCCAAGGCACCTCAATACTGGAACTACAGTAATGAGACATTGGAACAGTTTTTTTCATGAATAGGACAAGCTTTGCAGTACTGTTTCATGTATTTTATCCATGCCCGGCCAAAAGAATCTCAGGAGAATTTTTTTCCTTAGTCTTTTGCTGTACTAGGTGACCCCCTAAGGGATGCTGACGAACACGCTATAAACCTACCATTTTAAAAGGGCAGGACATCACAAGGTGTTCAAATGCTTCTTGGTTTATTTTGGCCATGTGGTACAAAAGCTTGTTGACTACTACTATGTGTGGAAGCATGTCTACCGCCCCTGGGATTCAGGGAACCCCATCTATCTTCTTGATATTAATCTCTTTAATTTTGCTGAACTAAAATGTTCTGTTGATACCTCCAATTCCCCCAGAGGGGGAGCTTAAGGAGTGTCCTCTTTCCCTTCAGTTTCCTTCAGTAACATGCCTAGAGAATACATGTCTGAATTTGAAATGTTCACTCCTGTAATCTGTACTTCTGTACCAAGGTTTGGGAGTAAGCATGGCAGACATCTCAAAAACTCTTGTTTACAGTATCAGGGGGAACCATCTTTTTAACCCTATTACACTCCTGGCAATCCGTCTCAGCACCATACTGCATACTGGGAAGATCCTGGGATCCTTATATCCCATTGACTTCAGGGGCAACTTAAATGAGAAGCCCTCCCATATTTTCCAAAACAAAAAGAAGACTCTACCAATTACAATTTTTTTGTAGCAAGCAAAGAACCACAACCACTTAATTGGTCACTTATCCAACAGCCATTTCCAGAATTACCAGGGCCATGGGGTACCTTCAGCTGTCGCCATTGATGCAGAAAACTCCAATGCTATGGCTTTACAAATGTCCCAGGTTTACCAGGTCCACCTCAACCAATGTGACTAGAGTGTCAGAATCCAACAGTGCCAAGGCAGACTTCTTTGCAATTTTTACTACAGTCTGGCTGGTCGCAGTTAACACTACACACCCGATGGGAAAACAGAGAGAGGGATCTGGTCAGGCTGCAGTCCATAGCTCAGCCAGGTTTGGACAGGAAGCAGCAAAGTGATCTGGCTCACCATAGTTCCAACAGTTCCAGTGGGATCAGGAACATTTCTCAGCGTCAGCAGCTCTGCACTGGGCAGCCTTGGAGAGTTAGTGCTTAGGTTTCCATGATAATGAGGGCTTTACAGCTGTCCAACAATTGCTGTTGTTCTGATCCTATTAATACCACAGGAAGGCAGCTACAGTATTTACAGTTAGTGTACTGTGTCCTCTGCACAGTGTGCACCTAAAGCTACCTGAAGACAATTGCTGTTGTTCTGATCCTATTAATACCATAGGCAGGCAGCTGCAGTATTTACAGTTAGTGTACTGCATCCTCTGCACAGTGTGCACCTAAAGCTACCTGAAGAAAATTGGTGGTGTTCTTCTGATCCTATTAGTACCACAGGCAGGCAGCTGCAGTATTTACAGTTAGTGTACTGTGTCCTCTGCACAGTGTGCACCTAAAGCTACCTGAAGACAATTGCTGTTGTTTTGATCCTATCAATACCCCAGGCAGGTAGCTACAGTATTTACAGTTAGTGTACTGTGTCCTCTGCACAGTGTGCACCTAATGTTGCGTACACACGAGCCGACTTTACGGCCTACTTGGTCCCGCGTACCGGAGTCCGTCGGACAATTCGATCGTGTGTGGACTTTTTTTTCTCAAAAGTTTGACGGACCTAGAAATGAAACAAACCGGTCGTCTGTGTGCTAGTCCGACGGACCAAAACTGACGCATGCTCTGAAGCAAGTACAAGACAGAAGCGCTCGGTCTGGTAAAACTAGCCTTCATATTGAAGCTAGCACATTCCTCTTCTGTGATCTTTTAATACATCGCATTCTTTTTTTCTTTATAATGCGAGAGTAATGAAGTTGTTTTGCTGCTCATAGTCACACAGAGTTCTCACAACCTACTTTCTTCATGATTTATCCTCATGCCATGACTAATATAATAGTTTGGAAAAGCCAGATCTCCCGAAATAATGTATAAAAATTTGTTTTGGACTCATCTTTATTATTTTTATATTTAATCAATATCTATTTTACAATGTGTGCGAAATTCTCAAAACTGGTATTTTATTGATGTTAATTTTTTTTTTTGGAGTTTCAAGTTACCACAATAACCTTAATATTTTGTATTGTTTTAATGAACCTTAATGAGGTTGGTGTCCCTTGTTAATTAGACATAGGGGAGTTATTTTCAAAAGGCTAATTCATTTTTCACTACAAGTGCAAAGTGTACTTGAAATTGCACTGAAAGAGCATTTGGAAGTGCATTCGAGGGGCACATGCATGGAAACCCCCAAAAAAACATTTCTCTTGCACATGATTGTATGCTAAAATCAGCAGAGCTTACCCTCATTTCAGATCTTCCCCTCAGATTTACAGCGACTGCACTTTCAACAAGTGCACTTGCAGTGCAATTTAGAAAGTGCACTTTGCACTAGTACTTTGCACTTGAATTGCAAAATGATTTAGCCTTTTGTAAATAACCCACATAGTCTTTTGGACATGTACCTGCCTACTCACAAACCAAATGTCCCTTTTGAATCAAAACACATAGTCAATAATGTAAGGTAAAGAAAATATCCATTTATTTTAAGAAAAAAAGAAATCAGGAAGGCAACCTTGGAGACACTTTTGGAATGAGTAAAGCCTTTTGTCCCCCAGGACACACATCAAATTTTTGGAAAATAAAATTGGTATCTTGTGACTAGGGAGCACAGGGAGCACAGACAGAAGTCAGACCAGACAGAGGCCAGGCACTCACCTTCGACTCTTCCGTGGAGCCTTCCCTGCACACTGCCCTTCAGCCATCCCTCCACGCTTTTTTGCAGCCTTCCTTGGAGGCTGTGCCTCTGGTGGTGTACTTGGGGCAGGAGGAGGAGGAGGAGGAGTAGCAGGAGGAGTGGCATCATCTGCTATATAGGTTGTTGGAGTAAGCTCCCTTCTCAAGCCCTTCTGATATGCCTGAAAAATAAGACCCTCACAGAGGAGGCCTTGCCCCTTTTCAAGGTTCAGCAACCTGGTGGCCATATACATTCCATATGCCTCTTCAGCATTGGGTGGTGTGCTCATGATTTTGCTGGCTTTGCGAATGAGGGCTAGTGATTTCTCCTCGGGTCATCTTCCTGGGCCTTTTGGTGGTAATGTGGAGGGGAGGCACCTGACATTCCGTGAGGCTTCTACTGGGCCCAGCCACGGCCTCCTCTTCTCTCCCACTGGGCAAGGCCTCCTCCTCTATACCTCTGGGCACGGCCTCCTCCTGGCTAAACTCATCCTGGGTAAAAAAAAAGGGACATAGTTGTAATTTTTGGTTACGCAATCACACACAATTTTCAGCTCATGACTTGCAAATATAATTCTAACCAAATAGTAAAGGCTATCTTTTTGACCCCACCATTATTCTAGCTGCTCACCAATATTTGAAGTATATTTTTGGACACTACTGTCTAGTGATATGTATACATTTTAATAATTTTGATGAAATAATTTTTTCTAAAGCACTTTAAAAATTTTATAGTTTACATTATTAATATTTAGACAATCACAAATGCCCAAAAATGAGTATACCTGGCTGAAGCTGGGCGCATCCACTTCATCAAGGATCAAAGGGACTAGTTCATCCTGAGACGCCTCAGCTGGGGTGGAGAGAAGGCTGGAGGGAAGGGTGGAGGGGAGGCTGGAGGGAAGGGTGCAGGGAAGGCTGGAGGGAAGGGTCGAAAGTGATTGCCTTGCTTCTGTCTGGTCATCCAGAAATCACAGTTTTTGGTAGTACCACAGCTCAGGTACATAAACCTGGTCTGCTGCTGCTCCGGATCTGTGGGACTCCTGGATCTTATTGTGTTCCCGCCTGTACATATTGCGCAAGATACCAATTTTATTGTCCAGAAACGTAAGGTCTGCCTGGGGGACTCGAGTTTTCACAAATTCCAAAAGTGTGCCCAGTGTTGCCTTGCTTCTGTCTGGTCATCCAGAAATCGCAGTTTTTGGTAGTACCACAGCTCGGGGACATAAACCTGGTCTGCTGCTGCTCCGGATCTGTGGGACTCCTGGATCTTATTGTGTTCCCGCCTGTACATATTGCGCAAGATACCAATTTTATTGTCCAGAAACTTAAGGTCTGCCTGGGGGACTTGAGTTTTCACAAATTCCAAAAGTGTGCCCAGTGTTGCCTTCCTTACATCTCGATTAGAATACAATGGGTGCTTGACTTCCCACATATTTCTGTTTTTTTGATAGAGATCAATAATTAGCGACAAAAATTCATCCTCTTTAAAGGGATTCATTTTTGCTGAAAGACAAGACACAACATAAAAACTGTAATGTCAGTCCAAACTCCCAGTATTATTTTTTAATGAATCTAGGGTACACATATACACACACACCAAACATATTCACCAAACACACATCCACGTTTTTTAATCTTACCTTCGTTTCTGACGCTCGCTACTTCCGCTCGGACATACGTAGGCCAGCATAATAGCTTTATATACACTGCGCATGTGTCATGCTACGCCTGCGTCGCAAGTTCTTTAGTACGATTTGTCCCCGCCCCTTCACTCTTCGTTGCACAGTGGTAGTATATAGAGAAAGATGGCGGAGAGATTATCTGGAACTAGTGCGCAGGAAAGCCCGGAGCCACAACCATCCAGATCCAGGAGGAGATATAAGGCCACCAACATGGCCTTTAAAGAGATGGTGAAGATGGTGTCCATATTGAGAAGGGAGGACTGTGATGCCAAAAAAGGACTGTATACCCGACCCAATATGCGGAAGGACAAAATAATGGCCTCAGTTGTTACCGCTCTTGAACAAAAATTTGGCATTAAACGGGCTAAAGAACAATTGAGAAAGCAGTGGTCTGACCTCAAAACTAGAGAGCCTGAACAATATTGGCAAATCAAGAAGCTGCTTAAAAAAAGTGAGTACTTGTTGTGTGTTCCTATTGAGATACTTAACTTGCATGCTGATCCATATGCTTTTCGTTTATATAGCTTTGTTCGTAAAGACCGTTCTTTTGAAAGAACACATGAACACATAATAATAAAATGATGTTTAATGATCTAGACAGGGGTGTTGGCGCTGTCCGGCTATATGCACATAAAGGTATATAAAAAACTACTCAGATAAATAAAGCAGAAATACTTGTAAAAAAGAAGGTGATACGTGTAAATAATACGTAGCAGGGCTAGGGTGTATTAAATGCAAAGAATACCCTAGGCAGATAATAATATTAATAAAGTGCTGCGTGCTCCTGAAAGTGAAAAATGTGCCTTGGTTCCAATTAATCGAATGTCCATATGTGTGTAAAGGAATATACCACTAATACAAAGTGTGTAAAATACAAACAGTCTCCCTGGCATAAAAATGCAGTAAAGTGCAAAGTGCTCCTGAACAAATGTGTCTTAACCTCAATGCATCAAATTAAAAGTGTACCCGCAGGTGAATAAGCAATAGTGGCAATCAAAACAGTAATTTTACAAATCAGGCACACAATTTCTGGCATAAAATGAAAAAAATATATATTAATTTAGAAAATGTCCCCAACAAGCGTGCATAAAAATATATAGAAAGGTATATAAATGTCCAAAGTTCAAAATCCCAAAAAATGTGTCCTTATAGTGAAAAAGCAGTGATCTCAGCTTTAACTGATGTAGTCCCCGTCCTCCACCGCACCCCCACTCGTGCTTGCACTCACCGGACTACCTCACCCCTGCAGGGGTAAAGGCATATGTGGAAAAATCCCGTGGTGTGGCGTGCGTTCGTGAGCGGTGGAACGCACGCCACACCACGCTGCTCAACAACTGAGACCCGGCTTCTGGAGCACTGTCAGCTCCGGCGTTTTTTTATATTGTTTTTACGATTTACATTTTACCACGGTTGTCATGGACTTTTATCAATAAAATTCATATAATTTTTTGTGGAGTTACGCTATGAAGTTTCCTTCTTCCTTACTTTACATGGATGTTTGTTACTGGGGATATTACTAAGGACACAACACCCTTCAACGGAGGAACCCCCCCCCCCTGGATTCGCCATCGTGGGATTTTTCCACATATGCCTTTACCCCTGCAGGGGTGAGGTAGTCCGGTGAGTGCAAGCACGAGTGGGGGTGCGGTGGAGGACGGGGACTACATCAGTTAAAGCTGAGATCACTGCTTTTTCACTATAAGGACACATTTTTTGGGATTTTGAACTTTGGACATTTATATACCTTTCTATATATTTTTATGCACGCTTGTTGGGGACATTTTCTAAATTAATATATATTTTTTTCATTTTATGCCACAAATTGTGTGCCTGATTTGTAAAATTACTGTTTTGATTGCCACTATTGCTTATTCACCTGCGGGTACACTTTTAATTTGATGCATTGAGGTTAAGACACATTTGTTCAGGAGCACTTTGCACTTTACTGCATTTTTATGCCAGGGAGACTGTTTGTATTTTACACACTTTGTATTAGTGGTATATTCCTTTACACACATATGGACATTCGATTAATTGGAACCAAGGCACATTTTTCACTTTCAGGAGCACGCAGCACTTTATTAATATTATTATCTGCCTAGGGTATTCTTTGCATTTAATACACCCTAGCCCTGCTACGTATTATTTACACGTATCACCTTCTTTTTTACAAGTATTTCTGCTTTATTTATCTGAGTAGTTTTTTATATACCTTTATGTGCATATAGCCGGACAGCGCCAACACCCCTGTCTAGATCATTACCCATTTTTTGGATATCACCTAGGTGATATTCATTTGTAGGGGGGCAGCAGTCCCTTCTCTTCCTAAGCGCGGAATTACTGCCATACAAATAAAATGATGTTTGTTTTTCACCAAATACTATGGTACAGGGTTGGACATACATTTAGGTCTTGATAATGTGTTGTATTCCAAAAATGTGGGGATGTTGTGTAGATGTGTTTGAAACTAGAATGGTTATTCAAAAATGATTCAATGTAATGTAAGGACAGAACACAGCAGCTGTTTCCACATCTGGACTCACGAGCACTAGTGTACTATGTGACACCTGAGAAAATTTTTGAGGGTAATACACATAGGGGCTCCAGGGGATACTTGAGGTGTCAGCATCTGTGAAACTTGCATGAAAATGTGTATTGTTTTGCATTTTTGGGCAGAGTGAATTTTAATCCAGTCTTCCAAATTTTTATGGAAACAAAATGACAATTGTCCCCAACTTCTAACCAACGTTTCATATTCCTTTTTCATGACTGAAATATCACTGTGTTTTAACTATACCTTTTGTTTAATTCTCATAGGGGAGAAAATATTTAGACAACAGTCCAAGGATCCCAGGACCCCCCCAAGTCACCAGCCTGAAGCAGTAATTACCCCAAGCCCTAGCCCAAGACCAAGCCCACCCAACGAGCTGGAGGAAGGAGAGGTGGAGGGAGTGTGCGATATTTGCACCCCACCAAGTGAGTGACTGACAACCCAGCTTAAGTTAATCTATTTAGACGTGCATTTTATAATAAATATTTTTACCCACACATTTTAGGTGATGTTCTGGTTGTGGAAGGCCAAGCCATTTAGCACAGACAGTGCACAAATACTGATTGGGCAGATAATGGTGTGGAATGGCCAAATTGATAGAATACGTGACCAAATTGACAGCATGAGAAATCGGCTGGACAGCATGTAACAGGAAATGAAGAACATGATTGATGTTTCGGGCGGAATTAAATAACTTTTCGCGTTAAAACATCAATCATGTTCTTCATTTCATTGTCCAGTTTATTTATTTTAAAATTTTGTAAGTTGTTAAATACTAATATAAAAATTAAGCAGATGCGCACGGTGTGCCATCATGTGCTATCTTCCATCAGGGGATATCAATGTACTTGTTTTGTGTTTGCAACCCCGTCATCAGAATAATGTTCGATTGTGAGAGGAACAAAGGGATTGCACACACAAAACACATCCATTTCTCACCCATGATGGGAGATAGCACATGTTGTCTTGAACCTTTTTTACTCCCAATTTGTGAGCATCTGTGATTTTTTTGTTATACCTGGGTGACATCACCAACACCGTTTTTGACATGTTGAACTTTGTAAGTTCATGTTATTTTTTGGTATTATGTTTTTAAAAACCCTGTTGTCAAGCCTCATTTTGGAAACAATGTATATTTTTAACAAATATGGCTAAACTAAACAAAAAAAAAAAAAGTATTGTCCCTAAAAAAAAAAAAAAAAAAAAAAAAGGTTTTAACAAAATGCACCTTTCAATGTGCACACAGTAAAATGTTTTTACTACTACAATGTGTGTGGCTTATTATTTATCAATAACAGGTTATTATTTTTTGGTGTGGTTACAGTGACAAAGGGCCTTATTAACTAAAGGGGAATGCACTTGCCACTACAAGTGCACTAGGAGACAGACAAAACTAAATGCAAACAAGAATCAAAACAAGAGATTTTTCATAATTTTTTTTTATTAGAAGCTTAAAGTTATTGTTGCATTGCAATGGCCCCCCAACCATTAAAATAATTAACATATCTGTCACGCACTTGACGGGCGGTTTGGGGGGCCAAGCCAGTACGGCCAGTATTCAGGCCTGTGAGTGTATCTTCAGCACTAAGTCCGGCCTCAGGCTAAACTGAGGTAAGATATGTTGATGAATGTCGTCTCAAATAATTATGCAGAATGCAGCAAGCCATTATGACATAATTTATCTTGTATTCGGCAAGATTTATGGCCGAGAGGAACAAACGGAACCGGCTGGCGAGAATCCCAAAGGCATTTAATGAAATACCCTCCTCTCAAGGGTGAGGACCCTTTGGGGGAACGGCCTCATCAAGTGCTCGCCAAGAGCAAACACTTCATCAGCGATGAAAACTGAGGGGAGTCCATCCACGTTCTGGTCATCAGGTGGCAAGCCCAGGCCACCAGTCTGGAGACACTGGCACAGCTCGGTCTGTGCAAAGACTCCTCCGTCCGACATCCAGCCGTTCTTTCCCACGTCCACGAACAGAAACTCCAATTGTGCCGAGACCACCGCCATCAAAACTACACTATGAAACCCCTTATAGTTATAGTAGTAAGACCCTGAATGGGGTGGTGGCACAATGCGGACATGCTTCTCATCGAACGCCCTGACACAGTTGGGAAAGTCCCAATGGTCAGTGAACTGGGAGGCCACAGTCTGCCATTCCTGTGTGTTTGAAGGAAACGGTGGAGTCAAACAAGAAAAAAAAAATATAAGTACTTTTAAACATAACTTAGCGAACAGATTACAGAAAAACATTCTTGAACAACAGCAGTCGAACATTTTAAATATAGGTTATTTTTGAAAAAACAAAACAAAAGGCCCACTTATAAGATTACTCACCCCCTCTGATGGACCATTGATCTATTTGTATGTGGGGGGAGGGGTTCTAATTTGGGACAGGAACACACCTGACAGTTGGAAACATTTGAGGGGGTGGGGGAGGGGTTCTAATTTGGGACAAGAACACATCTGACAGTTGGAAACATTTGAGGGGGTGGGGGAGGGGTTCTAATTTGGGACAAGAACACACCTGACAGTTGCAAACATTTGAGGGGGAGGGGTTCTAATTTGGGACAAGAACACATCTGACAGTTGCAAACATTTGAGGGGGTGGGGGAGGGGTTCTAATTTGGGACAAGAACACACCTGACAGTTGCAAACAATTGAGGGGGAGGGGTTCTAGTTTGGGACAAGAACACACCTGACAGTTGTAAACATTTGAGGGGGTGGGGGAGGGGTTCTAATTTGGGACAAGAACACACCTGACAGTTGCAAACATTTGAGGGGGTGGGGGAGGGGTTCTAATTTGGGACAAGAACACACCTGACAGTTGCAAACATTTGAGGGGGTGGGGGAGGGGTTACAGTACAATGGAGCTGACAATATACATTGTTCTAGGGACTATAGGCTAGAGGTATAAATGGACCCAGGATTGCATGGTGGGGAGGTTCTTGAAGGTAAATATGCATGTAGGCCAAAAATGATAAATGTAAAAATACAGGCATGCATGAAGAAAAAGGGAACATTCACAGCATATTCCAAGCATGGTAATTAGGTAACGAGGACATTTAGACAATACATTAGCAAACATTAAATACATATCATGTAATGTTAAAGGATAAAACTTACCTTCATATAGTCCTTCTGCAGGACCTGAATTATAGCAGAACAGGTCTCTGGGATTATGATCCCCAGAGCCTGGGGGGAGATGCCGAGAACTTCAAGTCCTGAAGGCTTCTCCCAGTCACCAAGTAATGTAAAGTGGCAACTAGCCTCTGCTCCAGAGTGATGGCTTGCCTCATCCAGGTATCCTGCCTGCAGAAATAAAGGGTCAGCATAGCCAGCAGACGTTCAAAAACTGGGTCCTTCATCCTGAGATAATTCCTGAAATCGTCAGAATTATTCTCACGGATCTCACAGAGCAAAGGCATGTGCGAGAATTGGTCACGCTGGCGCAACCAATTCTTCGTCCATGAACTCCTCCTCGCTCTGTTCATGGACTGGACTCGGGTCAAAGTATTAACCCCAACACCAAGTCCCCATGCAGCATGAACTCGAGAACGAGTACGTCCACGCAACATGGCTTCAAAACGGTCGGCTGGTCAAACAAACGAACTTAGAACAAACGCACTGAAGAACAGCAAGGCCTATGAAGAGCGACCTGAAGATCAGGAACGGCCTACTAGGCAGGTTACGAACTGACCAACACGCACTGAAAAGCAGATTTAAAAATCACAAACACAAACTGAACCGCAGAAAACGATCTAAATAAGCTGAAAAGTGAATAAGTGTGAAAAGCGCAAATCGTCTCTAACCAAACTTCTACTAACACGAGATAAACAAGAGATTAGCAGAAGAAGCCCAAAGGGTGGCGTAGTGGGGCTTGAACTACCTTTTTCTAGTCCCGTTGTACGTGCTGTACGTCACCGCGTTCAAAACCATCAGACTTTTGGAGTGATCGTGTGTGTCCAAGTCTGTCCGTTTGTAACTCCGGCGCACCTACGCTACAAAGTCTGTCGGAAAGATCGCCGGACCAAGAAGGCCATAAAGTCTGCTCATATGTACGCGGCATTAAGCGGCCTGAAGAAAATTGGTGGTGTTCTTCTGATCCTATTAGTACCACAGGCAGGCAGCTGCAGTATTTACAGTTAGTGTACTGCGTCCTATGCACAGTGTGCACCTAAAGCTACCTGAAGACAATTGCTGTTGTTCTGATCCTATTAATACCACAGGCAGGCAGCTACAGTATTCACAGTTAGTGTACTGTGTCCTCTGCACAGTGTGCATCTAAAGCTACCTGAAGAAAATTGGTGGTGCTCTTCTGATCCTATTAGTACCACAGGCAGGCAGCTGTAGTATTTACAGTTAGTGTAGTGCGTCCTCTGCACAGTGTGCACCTAAAGCTACCTGAAGACAATTGCTGTTGTTCTGATCCTATTAACACCATAGGCAGGCAGCTGCAGTATTTACATCCTCTGCACAGTGTGCACCTAAAGCTACCTGAAGAAAATTGGTGGTGTTCTTCTGATTCTGTTGGTACCACAGGCAGGCAGCTGCAGTATTTACAGTTAGTGTACTGTGTCCCTTGCACAGTGTGCACCTAAAGATACTTGAAGACAATTGCTGTTGTTCTGATCCTATTAATACCACAGGCAGGCAGCTACAGTATTTACAGTTATTGTACTGTGTCCTCTGCACAGTGTGCACCTAAAGCTACCTGAAGAAAATTGGTGCTGTTCTTCTGATCCTCTTAGTACCACAGGCAGGCAGCTGCAGTATTTACAGTTAGTGTACTGCATCCTCTGCACAGTGTGCACCTAAAGCTACCTGAAGACAATTGCTGTTGTTCTGATCCTAATAATACCACAGGCAGGCAGCTACAGTGTTTACAGTTAGTGTACTGTGTCCTCTGCAGAGTATGCACCTTAAGCTACCTGAAGAAAATTGGTGGTGTTGTTCTGATCCTATTAATACCACAGGCAGGCAGCTGCAGTTTTTACAGTTAGTGTACTGCATCCTCTGCACAGTGTGCACCTAAAACTACCTGAAGACAATTGCTGTTGTTCTGATCCTATTAATACCACAGGCAGGCAACTGCAGTATTTACAGTTAGTGTACTGCGTCCTCTGCACAGTGGGCACCTAAAGCTACCTGAAGAAAATTGGTGGTGTTCTTCTGAACCTATTAGTACCACTGGCAGGCAGCTGCAGTATTTAAAGTTAGTGTAGTGCGTCCTCTGCACAGTGTGCACCTAAAATTACCTGAAGGCAATTGCTGTTTTTCTGATCCTATTAATACCACAGGCAGGCAGCTACAGTATTTACAGTTAGTGTACTGTGTCCTTTGCACAGTGTGCACCTAAAGCTACCTGAAGAAAATTGGTGGTGTTCTTCTGATCCTATTAGTACCACAGGCAGGCAGCTGCAGTATTTACAGTTAGTGTACTGCATCCTCTGCACAGTGTGCACCTAAAGCTACCTGAAGACAATTGGTGGTGTTCTGATCCTAATAATACCACAGGCAGGCAGCTACAGTATTTACAGTTAGTGTACTGTGTCCTCTGCACAGTGTGCACCTAAAGTTACCTGAAGACAATTGCTGTTGTTCTGATCCTATTAATACCACAGGCAGGCAGTTACAGTATTTACAGTTAGTGTACTGTGTCCTCTGCACAGTGTGCACCTAAAGCTACCTGAAGAAAATTGGTGGTGTTCTTCTGGTCCTATTAGTACCACAGGCAGGAAGCTGCAGTATTTACAGTTAGTGTACTAAGTCCTCTGCACAGTATGCACCTAAAGCAACCTGAAGAAAATTGGTGGTGTTCTTCTGATCCTATTTGTACCACAGGTAGGCAGCTGCAGTATTTACAGTTAGTGTACTGCATCCTCTGCACAGTGTGCACCTAAAGCTACCTGAAGACAATTGCTGTTGTTCTGATCCTATTAATACCACAGGCAGGCAGCTACAGTATTTACAGTTAGTGTACTATGTCCTCTGCACAGTGTGCACCTAAAGCTACCTGAAGAAAATTGGTGGTGTTCTTCTGATCCTATTAGTACCACAGGCAGGTAGCTGCAATATTTACAGTTAGTGTACTGCGTCCTCTGCACAGTGTGCACCTAAAGCTACCTGAAAACAATTGCTGTTGTTCTGATCCTATTAATACCACACACAGGCAGCTACAGTATTTACAGTTAGTGTACTGTGTCCTCTGCACAGTGTGCACCTAAAGCTACCTGAAGACAGTTGCTGGTGTTCTCATACTAATAATACTACAGGCAGGCAGTTGATTCTGCTAGCTGAAGTATTAGTATATATATATATCCCAGCTTTGTGCAGCTACATCTCACTGCAGGCCATTAGTATGTCTGGAAGGCCAACAAGGAGAGGCAGAAAGTCACAAGCCAATAAAAGAGGGCAAACAGGCTCTGTGTCTAGAGGCAACAGTGCTGGTCGTGGAGACGGTGCATCCTCATCAGCACGTGGCCGTGGGACATGCTTGTTCTTTTTTTCGGCAGCTGGCCGTGTTGAGCCGCAACATGTGGAAGACTTGGTAGAGTTGATCACCAAGCCGTCCTCATCCTCCTCATCCTCTCTCATCCAGGCTCAGGGTACTTTGTCTGGCAAAGCAGCTGCTAACGCGGCCTCTTTCCTCGGCTCAATGGTATCAGTCACTCCTTCCCTAGTCCCACCATGTCCTCCTGAGGAGTCCCCCGAACTGTTTGACCACAGTGTTGGGTACATGCCCAGCGTTTTGAAGGCTCTGATGATGGTGCCCAGCTAGAGGAAGGCAGTAACGTGAGCCCAGAGAGAGGGGGTGCCCAAGAAGGACAGCAATCTGGCAGTCATGTTCCCCCAGCTGCAGCATACTGCCAGCTTTGCTCCAGTGATGAGGAGGGAGGGGATGATTAGGTCACTGACTCCACGTGGGTGCCTGATAGGAGAGGGGAGGAGGAGGAGGAGGAGGAGGCACATCTCCAATAAGGCAGGATGCCCTCCAGGGGCCAGCCTAAGGGCAGCACAGCGACTGCATCACACTGCAGAGCTTCGCATGTGCAGGGTGCTGCTGTCTCTGCTTGTTATTCCAAAAGTTCTTTGGTGTGGGCCTTTTTTGAGACGAGTGCATCAGATCCCACCACTGCTATTTGCAACATATGTCTCAAGTGTATCTCGCGTGGCCAAAACATCACCCGCTTTTGCACCACATGCTTGACCAGACATATGTTGACCTGCCATGCAGTTCGTTGGCAAGCGTACCTAAAAGACCCACACCAAAGAACAAAGTGGACCTCTCCTTGCTCCTCATCAGTTAGGATCTCCAACCCCACTTTACCTTCAGTCCTCTCCGAAACCTGCACTGAGAGGAATGAAGGTGTAGAATTAGGTGTGTCACAGCCAAGTATTTGCGGGCAATCTGCTATTGGTACACCGACGTCAGATTGTACCAGGCAAATTTCCCTGGCCCAGCTGCTGCACCGCCAAAAGAAGTTCGCTCCCAGCCATCTACATGCCCAGCGGTTGAATGCTAGCTTGGCTAAATTGCTAGCACTTCAACTGCTGCCTTTTCAGTTGGTAGACTCTGCCCCCTTCTGTGAGTTTGTGGAATGTGCAGTTCCTCAGTTGCAGGTTCCCAAACGCCACTTTTTCTCACGGAAGGCGATTCTGGCTCTCTACCAACATGTGGAAGGCAATGGCTTGGCCTCGCTGGATAGGGCGGTCAGCGGTAAGGTGCATATTAGCGCTGACTCATGGTCCAGCAGGCATGGACAGGGACGTTACCTATCTTTCACAGGGCACTGGGTGACTCTTCTGGTAGCTGGGAAGGATGCAGGACAGGGTGCAGTAGTGTTGGAGGTTGTTCCGCCTCCACGCCTCCAAAATTCTAGTGGTGATTCTGCCACACCTCTCTCCTCCACCCCCTCCTCTTCTTCTTCCTACATGGCCTCTTCCTGTGATGATTTGTCCTCGGAACCAGCGGTGCTCTGTAGGTGTTCAAGGGGCTACTCAAGCACGCAGGCAAAAAAATGCCATGCGGTGCTTGAGCTGGTGTGCTGGGGGGACAGGAGCCACACTGGGGCAGAGATGCTGTCAGCTCTGCAGGGGCAGGTTCAGCGGTGGTTGAAGCCACGCCAGCTTAAGGCAGGTATGGTGGTTTGCGACCAACCTCCTCTCCGCCCTACGACAGGGACAACTAACCCATGTGCCCTGTTTGGCTCATGTCCTTAACTTGGTGGTGCAGGAGTTCTTGGGCAGGTACGCGATGTCCTTAGGCAGGCCAGGAAAGTCTGTGTGCATTTCCGCAGGTCATATAATGCCAGTCCTCGGCTAGCTGACCTCCAAAAGGAATTTAACCTGCCCAAGAACCGCCTAACCTGGGACAGGCCCACTAGGTGGAACTCAACGTTGGCCATGCTGCAGTGGCTGCACACACAGCAGAGGGCTATCAATGAGTACCTATGCGACTAGGGCACCAGGACAGGGTCAGGGGACCTTGTTTTTTTTCCCCTGGGCTATGATCAGGGATGCATGCACTGTCCTGTCACCATTTGAGGAGGCCACAAGGATGGTGAGCAGTGACAGTGCATGCATCAGTGACACTGTCCCTCTTGTTCATCTGTTGGAGCACACGCTGCATGGAATAATGGACAAGGCACTTGAGTCAGAACAGAGGGAGGAAGAGGAGGACTTCCTTACCTCTCAAGGCCCCCTTTATTGAAACAGTGTTTCTGCATGCCCGCCGATCACACAGGAAGAGGACAAGGAGGAAGAGGAGGAGAAAGATTGTGTCAGCATGGAGGTGGAGTCTGGCACTCAGCATCAGCAGCAAACTTTAAGGGATCATTTACAGTCCGAAGAAACCCATGGACTTGTACATGACTGGGAGGAGGTGGCTGCGGATCATGTCATCCTTAGTGACCCAGAGGACTCTGGACCCAATGCCTCAGCAAACCTACGCTGCATGGCCTCCCTGATCCTGCAAAGCCTGCGGAGGGATCCTCGTATTCGTGGTATCAATGGGAGGGATGATTACTGGCTAGCAACCCTCCTTGATCCACATTACAAGGGCAAGGTTGCTGACCTTATCTTGCTGTCGCAGAGGGAGCAGAGGATGAAACATCTTCGGAAGGCATTGCAGAATGGTTTGTGCAATGCGTTTCCAGAGCCTGGGAGGTTACAATTTCCTGGTCCTCCTGTACAACTTGTTGCTGAGGCTTCGGTCAGTCACAGAAGGAGCGGTGGAGAAGGTGGCCGTCTGACCGATGCGTTCAGACAATTTTTTAGTCCGCAGCCCCAAGATCTGATCGGTTCCAGCAACCATCGCCAGCATCTGATTCACATGGTGCAGGATTACCTAGGGGCAAGATCAGACTTGGACACCTTTCCCACTTAAAATCCTCTGGGTTACTGGGTCTTGAGGATGGATCATTGGCCAGAGCTTGCACAGTATGCAATTGTGCTACTGGCCTGTCCTGCATCCAGCGTTCTTTCAGAACGCACATTCAGTGCTGCCAGACATATGTTGACCTGCCATGGAGGCTTTGTAACCGATCACAGGGTGCGCCTGTCCACCGAATCGGTCGATCGGCTGATCTTTATAAAAATGAATCAGTCTTGGATCACCAGCTACCAAGCACCTGATGCTGATGTAACCGACTGATTTTTTTTTTAATGTCAGATCCCTTCAAGACTGCCTATGCTGAGTGACTATCCTGTTATGCTGAGTCACAATCCTCTTCTGATAGATTGTGAGAAAATTTTTGGTTCTGGGCACCGCCACCAGTGGTCAAGGCCCAATTTTTCTGCCCCTGTTTAACAGGGGCGTATAATTACAATTTTTGATGCAATACTTTGCAGCAGGGCTCATTCCTGCACTCCAACTATAGTATCTGTGAGGAGTTGCAGTGTTGTGGCACCAGCACCAGTGCCCAAGGCCCAAATTTTCAGCCCCTGTTTAACAGGGGCGTATAATTACAATTTTTGATGCAATACTTTGCAGCAGGGCTCATTCCTGCGCTCCAACTATAGCATCTGCGAGGGGTTGCAGTGTTGTGGCACCAGTGCCTAAGGCCCGATTTTTCTGCCCCTGTTCAGCAGGGACATGTAATTACAATTCTTGATCTAATATTTCACAGCAGGGCCCATTCCTGCGCCCACCAAGAGTAACTGTGAGGGCTTACAGTGTTGTGGCAACACCACCACCACCACCAAAGTCCCAATTTTTCTGTCCCTGTTCAACAGGTGCATGTAATTACAATTCTTGATATAATATTTCACAGCAGGGCCCGTTCCAGCGCCCACCAAGAGTAACTGTGAGGACTTACAGTGTTGTGGCACCAGCACTACCACCAAAGGCCCAATTTTTCTACCACTGTTCAACAATTGCATGTAATTACAATTCTTGATCTAATATTTCACAGCAAGGCCCGTTCCAGCGCCCACCAAGAGTAAGAAATCTTCTAAAGGGGTGCACAGACAGCAAAACAAATGTTACTGGGGTGATAACCCTTCCCTATGTTTTCCAAAAAGCTTAAAAATAGATTTTTTGGCTGGAGCTACACTTTAAGAATGTACCAGTTCAAAATTACAAACAGATTCTACTTAACAACAAACCTACAGTTCCTTTCTTGTTTGCACCACCTGTATACTGCTGTTCAGAGTATATAGGGCCTGGGGGCCCCACGCCTTTCCTTTTTTTAATTTGGGTGCAGGGTTCCCCTTAATATCAATACAAGACCCAAAGGGCCTGGTAATGGACTGGGGGGTACCCATGCCATTTGTCTCACTGATTTTCATCCATATTGCCGGGACTCGACATTACATTAAAGCCACAAGCAGTTTTAAATGACTTTTATTCCTTTAAAAATGTCATTTTGTGCAGGGTCTGTTCTAAGCATAGGAAACACGCGCCACTTTACAGGCATACTATAGACAGCCCCCCAGGTACGATATTTAAAGGATATATTTTACTTTTTTTGTCACTTTAAGCATCATTAACATCACTACTCCCGAAAACTTTGTTTTGCATTGATACATGTCCCTTGGGGCAGGACCTGGGTCCCCAAACCCTTTTTAGGACATTAACTTGCATATTAGCCTTTAAAATTAGCACTTTTGATTTTGAACGTTCGAGTCCCATAGACTTTAATGGGGTTCTAAAGTTTGCGTGAACTTTCGGTCCGTTCGCAGTTTCTGGTGCAAACCGAACCGGGGGGTATTCGGCTCATCCCTAGAGCTCAGCCACAGTGATCTTTGGGTTCTTCTTTACCTCTCTCACCAAGACTTTTCTCCCCCGATAGCTCAGTTTGGCCAGACGGCCAGCTCTAGAAAGGGTTCTGGTTGTCCCAAACATCTTCCATTTAAGGATTATGGAGGCCACTGTGCTCTTAGGAACTTTAAGTGCAGCAGAAATTATTTGTAACCTTGGCCAGATCTGTGTCTTGCCACAATTCTGTCTCTGAGCTCTTCAGGCAGTTCCTTTGACCTCATGATTCTCATTTGCTCTGACATGCACTGTGAGCTGTAAGGTCTTATATAGACAGTGTGTGGCTTTCCTAATCAAGTCCAATCAGTATAATCAAACACAGCTGGACTCAAATGAAGGTGTAGGACCATCTCAAGGATGATCAGAAGAAATGGACAGCACCTGAGTTGAATATATGAGTGTCACAGCAAAGGGTCTGAATACTCAGGACCATGTGATATTTCAGTTTTTCTTTTTTAATAAATCTGCAAAAATGTCAACAATTCTGTGTTTTTCTGTCAATATGGGGTGCTGTGTGTACATTAATGAGGAAAAAATGAACTTAAATGATTTTAGCAAATGGTTACAATGTAACAGAGTGAAAAATTTAAGATGGTCTGAATACTTTCCGTCCCCACTGTGTAAAGGAATGCTTCTATGTCATCATGTGGACTACATTTCTAGAGGAAATGGCTAGCATGTACACCCCAAGTGTGTCTTGGACTGTTTCCCTCTACCCTGGGGTTCTGCTGCATCAGTTTGTGTCTCTTTATAGGAATTCAGCCTGTACATTTGGTATAAGAGGATTGGAGTATGAATGTATGGCTTATATGTTATTTTTATTAGGGATATTAGAATACAGGGAAGCCAGCTATAGTTCCCATTCCAGGTAATGTTCTTTAATGTAGAGATTGGGTCCATAGTATCCTTAATACAGGATGGAAGGTTTCTAAGAACTTCAGGAGATGGTAGTCTATAAACTGTGAAACATTTGAAAAATAAATTATCTTCTCTGGGGTTATTTTCTCTCATGAATTCTATGACATTCTTGGCAATTAGAATCCAAACACCCCCCCCCCCCCCACCCAGTTTGGTTTGTGCCAGAACACTCAAACATCGCAAAAGTTCATACCTGAAGCCCATTGAAATCCATTGGACCTGAATTAGAAAAATCAATAGTTCCCTTTTTGAAGGCTTATATGCAAGTTATTGGCCATAAAAAGGGTATGGGGACCCAGGTACTCCCGTTGTGGACATGTACCAATGCAAAAAAAAACTTTTAAAAAAGTTTTTTTTTTAAAGGAGCAGTGACTTTAACGATGCCTAAAGTGAAACAATAAAAATGAAAAATTCCTTTAAACATAGTGCCTGGGGGTCCCCTTAGTCTGGCTGTAAATTGGCACATCTGTATCGTGTATAGAACCTGCTGCAGCAAAACTGACATTTATGGCAAACTTTGGATGTAAATAACAAAATGATGCGCCACAGTGAGCAAACCTTATGTGAAGAAGCCAAATTATAGTACACTGAGGCCAAGATTAACAATTTTATTTTGGGCTTTGGGTGTTGGTGGTGCCTTCACACCGTAACCCTATAGAGGTACTCCTGATGAAAGCAAGAATTGGCATTGATGTAAAAAATTTAAATTTGATGCCCCAGTCAAACAGTTGTGGAAAAAATTATCTTTGGCTGTTGGTGTTGCCTTCACCTCTCAACCTTCTAGAGGTACCCTTAATGAAAATAAAATTGAAATTTGATGCACCTGCCAAACAAAAAATTGGTCATTGGGTGTTAATTGTGCCCATGAAACCTATACCAAAAATAGCTTCAAGATAAAATCAACACACACAAAGGTAGGTAGCCTAGACAGTCTTGTAGAGATTTGAGACCCCAATAACACTTAATTAGTGACATTGGCATCAGGGGCTGGATAGCTGCTGCTAATCCAGGGCTGAATCATTTTGACAAATGTCAGCCGGTCAACAGAGTCTGTGGAGAGACGCACTCTTTTATCTGTCACAAAACCTCTAGCAGCACTGAATGCCCATTTGGAAAGCATGCTGGATGCAGGGCAGCCCAGCAGCTCAATTGCATACGGGGCAAGTTCTGGCCAGTGGTCTATTCTCATGACCCAGAAACCCAGTGGATAGTCTACTGGAAAGCTCTCCATGCCTGTTTTTGCCCCTAGATAATCTTTCACCATGTGATGCAGACGCTGCCGCTGGGATCCTAAAGCTGACAGCCCTGGGCACCAAGGACAAAAAAAAAATTGAAATGCATCACTGAGACAGCCCCCTTCTCCACCGCATCTCTTTTGACCAACAGAAGCCTCAAAACTAGCTTTTCCATGAGACTGTAACCTACCAGAGTCTGGAAAAGCATTATGTAAACTCCTCTTTAAGGTGTCCTCAGTATATTTCATCCTGAACTTCCCCTGGGAGGGCAGGAAGAGTTCCAGGACTTTCCCCTTGTAACAGTGGTCAAGGAGGGTTGCCAACCGATAATGACCCTTCTCCTTGATGCCATGAATTCTCAGGCCCTTTCAGAGGCTTTGAAGAATAAGGGACCCCATGCACCGCAAGTTTGCGGAGGCATGAGAAGTAGAGCCCTCAGGGTCACTGAGGATGACAGTATCTGGTAATGCCTCCTCCCAGTCATGTACTGCTCCAAAGGTTTCTGGGGACTGAAAACCATCTCTTAAGGTTTGACCTATGTCTTTCTTTGCTTCAGTATCTCCAAAACTGCCAGAATCCTCCTCCTTCTCCTCCCCCCTCTCCTCTTGTGTGTTCTGTGGCATTGAAAGAATAGTGTCTGCATAAAGTGGGCCTTGAGAGAAAAGGAAGTCCCCCTATTCCTCCCACTGCTCTGTCTTGAGTGCCCTGTCCATAATGCCACGCAGTGTATGCTCCAGCAGGAACACAAGAGGGATTGTGTCAATGATGCATGCATTATTGTCACAGCTCACTATCCTTGTCGCCTCCTCAAATGGTGACAGTACAGTGCATGCATCCTTTATCAGCAGCCATTGGTGTGGGGAAAAAAAACCAAGCTGCCATGAGCCTGTCCTTGTGCCATACTCACACAGGTACTTGTTGCAGCCACTGCAGCATTGCCAAAGTTGACTTCCACCTGGTGGGCATGTCACAAATCAGGCAGTTTACAGACAGGTGGAATTCCTGCTGAATTTCAACTAACCGAATACTGGCTGTGTATGACTGCCTGAAATAGCTACAGACTCTTCTGGCCTGCCTTATAAGATCTTGCAACCCTGGGTACCTGTTTAAGAAATGCTGCACAACCAAATTGAGGACATATGCCAGGCATGGTACATGTGTAAACTTTCCCTGTTGAAGAGCAGACAGAAATTAGTGTCATTATCGTACACCACCATTCCTGGCTCAAGCTGGCATGGGGTGAACAACCTCTGGGCCTGCCCCTGCAGAGCTGAAAGAATCTCTGCTCTGGTGTGGCTCCTCTCCTCTAGACAGAGCAGCTAAAGTACTGCATGGCATCTTTTAGGCTGACTCGTTAAATAGCCCCTTGAACGCTTATGGGGTACTGGTGGTTTATAGGAAAATTCAGCAGAGGAGGACATGGAGGAGGAGGAGGGAATGGAGCTGACAGGTCTCACATCATCACCACCAGCTGTACGGAGATATGGTTACAAAACAAGCTCTAGCACTGAGCTCTATCCTGCATCCTTCCTAGTTGTAAGCAGAGATACCCAGTGTGCTATAAACAAAATATAGCGTCCATGTTTGCTGGACCATGTGTCAGCAGTAATGTGGACATTGCTGCTGACTGCCTTACCCAACAATGCTAAAACATTGCCTTCCACGTGATAGCACAGAGCTGGTCTTACGTGAAAAGAAATAGCGACAGGGAAACTGCCATTGTGGTACAGCACATTCTGCAAATTCACGGAAGGGGACAGAATCCACCAGATGCAAAGGAGGGATTTGTAAAGCCAGCAATTTGGACGCTAGGCATGTGGGTGGCAGGAAGTGTATTTTTTTTTATGCAGAAGCTGGGGCAGAGAAATTTGTCTGCTATACTTTGCTGCTCTACAGCTGGTGATGTGCTGCTGGCAGATGTGTTGCAGGGAGCTGTGACACCCTTTGCTATACCATCATCCCTGTCAGTGGAGGCTGATAAGAGGTCATGAGATATAGCAGGGGTAGACATGAAAGGTGAGTAAAAAGAAGAATTGTGTCCCTAGTATCTTGCTTTCAGCTGCTCTTGCCAATGGAATGAGTGGTGGGAGGTTAAATGTCTTGTCAAGCATGTGGTAAACAAATGGTGTTTTTGCCACGCTTGATCTGCTTCCGGCAGAGATTGCAACTTGCAACAGTGTGATCAGCTGCACATGTGCTATAAAAAGACCCCCAGAGCTGAGCTGTGGGAAGTGGGCCGGGAGATAACAGCTCCACAATCTGATGGAATAGGGTGGCTGCTCTCTACTCTTCCATGATGGCTGCCTCTTGAGGATATCCTGCCTCTTTGGGGTTGTTTCTCCCCCTCACTTTCCTCCTCTGCTCTAGCCAGGACCCAAGTCACGTGAGTAACCTCATCATCGTCATTCCTTCCATCCTCATCATCACTGGAGCCAATTTGGCAATACACTGTGGCTGGGGAACATGACTGACAATATTTTGCTTATTAGTGTTTTTTTCTCTTTGTAGTACCAACATCAGAATCAAATAATGTCTATTAATGTACATTTTTCAGAAGCAAGTGACTGACGCTATGTTCAAATAATTCAGATGACTCCTCCATGCATGATGCTGGGGTTTTAGTAGGAGTAGCTGTGAACAAGGAAGCACAATAAGCCACTCTGGCAGCAGCGGTGGACTACGCACTAGTGTCAGCTTGGGTTATAGAAGGTGAATAGGATGAGGATGGTTTAGTAAGCCAGTCAACCACCAGTCCTCCTCTGCATGCTGTGGCTGGATAGCATGGGCAACATCACTAAACAGAGACAAACATGCCCTGCCCGAGAATGGATCACGTCCACCTTTGCCTGTGGGCACAGATGCAGCTGGCCCCCTCACAATGAACAAAAAGACAAAATTGATATTCTCCTGTGCTAGTGCGGGGGACCTAATATGAAGTTGGTGGTATTTTCATGGGAGGTGTTAATATATAGTTATTCATGCATGCCCCGCTGCCTTGGCCGACTGAGGAAGTCCAAAATACTATATTCAAAAGAGATGAGAAAGGCGTGTGGCCTGATGCATGAGTCCTTTTAAAGCATTTATTTCAAGCAAAATAGGTTTTACAGAAAATATCACGTATTCATAGGTGGCTAGGTTACAAGAAAAATAGCACTAATAGTATTACATGGAAAGGGATGCCCATATAAGAGACGAAAGGTGAATAATGGGCTTATTGGACTAACACGTTTCGAGGATAATCCTCTTCCTCAGAGCCTTTAAAGACCAGGTCTGCTCTGTATGTTAAAATAGTGGGGGCCGGATGGATGATGTATCACAGGGTGAATATTGGCCAAACAGAAGGGTTATTTTTCACTATTATGGTATTCTTTCTACATCACCGCACATGAGACAGACACCAAATAGATAAGAATAAAATTGCAGACGGTATTATAGTTACTATACACAGCGTATAGTATAAAATTTAAATGTAAGAGATAAGTGTTAAAAATTACTTTTTGTATATATGGATATATATGGACATATTTTTTAAAAACGTAAGTTGAAAGCGTTTATTAAAAATGTGTGCTAGAAACAAATATTAGAAACTGCCTCATAGATGGCTTAAAGCGGAGTTCTGCTTAAAAAAAAAAAAAAATTTAAATTAAAAGTCAGCAGCTTTAAATACTGCAGCTGCTGACTATTAATAATCGGACACTTACCTCTTCCCTGGTCCAGCGATGCGGGGGAACGAAGCCTCACTTGTCTCCTCCTCCTCCTCCTCCTCACTGCAATGCCGGCATAGTCACTGTGGGCGCCCGGCTGTGGCTTCACAGCCGGGCATGCACTGCGCATGCGTGAGCCGCGCGGTGTGTCCTGACTGACGGGGCAATGATCTGGGACCTGTGATGTGTTCCAGATAATTGCCGAGAGGGAGGGGGAGAGGTGACCTCCCTTCTGGTGCCACGGTGGGCTGGGAGGAAGTGGGAGCTGGGACCCTCTAAAAAGAGGGTATCCGCTACCCCCCCCAAAAAATGACATGTGATTGGATGCACTTTATTGAATTAAAAGTGCTGTTTGGTACACATTTACCACTTCAGCCCGGGAAGGATTTACCCCCTTCCTGACCAGGCCATTTTTGCTATATGGAGATGCGTGGTTAACCGCTTCAGCCCCAGAAGATTTGGCTGCTGAATGACCAGACCATTTTTTGCAATTCGCCACTGCATCGCTTTAACTGACAATTGCGCGGTCGTGTGATGTTGTACCCAAACAAAATTGATGTCCTTTTTTTCCCACAAATAGAGCTTTCCTTTGATGGTATTTGATCATCTCTGCAGTTTTTATTTTTTGCGCTATAAACAAAAAAAGAGCAACAATTTTGAAAAAAACACAATATTTTGTACTTTGTACTATAATAAATATCCCCATTTTTTTAAAAAACAAATTTTTCCTCAGTTTAGGCCAATATGTATTCTTCTACATATTTTTGGTAATAAAACTCGCAATAAGCGTATATTGATTGGTTTGCGCAAAAGTTATAGTGCCTACAAAATAGGGGATAGATTTATAGCACTTTTATTATTATTTTTTTCACTAGTAATGGTGGCGATCTGCGATTTTTATCATGACTGCGACATTATGGCAGACACATTGGACAGTTTTGATACGTTTTTGGGACCATTGGCATTTGTACAGCGATCAGTGCTATAAAAATGCATTGATTACTGTAAAAATGTCACTGGCAGGGAAGGGGTTAACACTAGTGGGCAATCAAGGGGTTAACTGTGTTCCCTGCTACATGTTCTAACTGAAGGGGGGATGGGACTTGAGGGGATGAGATTTATTTTGAACAATAGTCCCTCCTTCTCTGTGTTTCTTATCTAAATGTTTGGGTATTTTTTTAAATTTGTAGTGCTTGATTTTGTTTCTCCTGTTGGGAATAGAAGGCTTTCTCCTTCTTCTACCTCCTCTGCATCCTCTCCGCTTTTGGGCAGTTGTCCTGTCTGAAGTATTTGTCTGTCTGGGCGAAGAAACTCGTAGTTGTGGTTCTGTTTGTGCCCCCTCGATAGAGGGGGAGGGTGTGATTTCACTGTAGGCATACTGTATTAATGTCTTAGTTTATCATCATTATTTGGGGATTTTTTTAGGGGAATGTTAGTATCCGCAGACACAAATAATATCCATTAATTTATAAATTTCCATCAGTGTATACAGTACATGATAAGTAATACAATAATCTAATATTTATATAGATTTATGCAAAAAACATTTTTTGAGATTCTATTGATATAATATTTTGTTATTCTGGTTATATCTAATACTATTATTATTTAACCCCTTTACAGCCACTATATGCATAATGGAGCTTAATGTTCAGCCACTGCATACATGTGTCACTGTCTTGTTCTAGGGTGTGCTCCATTGACTCACTCAGAACTGTGACTGAGCTGTCATGGACAGCTCACAGTCGTGTGCCAATGATCAGGTTTTGTTAGGACAGGCTCCTGATGATGTCAGCACTGTGCAGTCAATTACAGTACTGCACAATTGGGAGGCCCTCCTACCAGCCCTGGGCATCACAGCTCCTGTCAGTGTAAAGTAGTTAGCATAGCTATCAGCTTCTGATTAAATGCAACACTAATATTATTTTCATTATTGTTGTTGTTGTTATTATTATATATTTTTTTTTTGATTTAAGTTTTTTATTATATTTCAAGAAAGAAAATGGGTACAGAAAATCGCCAATAGGGCATACCCTGGCGCTATTATGCAAATATAAACAAACAGCAAAAAACTGATAAGAGATTGCTTATGTGTAGCTGCTATCCAGGTAGATCAAGATTGAAAGTTTTAGCCTTAGATTTAACCTTAGATAAGCATGTGTACAACAAGAACAGAGATAGGTATATCTTAACATTGTATCAATCCGTTGGCCTAGTAAGGAGGGGAACTCTTAAGGGCAATAATGGTGTTGGGATAAACATAAAGGAACTGCATTGATTACCGTATCAAGGTTTTGTAAGGTTGTATGATGGGAGAGGTGCCAGATGCGGGAATCACAAGAGGAATAGTTAATAATTGAAGGAAACGTTAATAATTGCTAGGACAGTGGTGAACTTCTTGGGTCAGAGATCCAGGGTTTCCAGGTATTAGTGAATCTATTGACGCACAAGTTGGCTTTTGCAAAGGAAAACTCCATCTGAAAGTGCAGGTTGAGTATTCGAATGGTATCTTTTAGTAAGGGAGGATCTGTTGCTTTCCATTTTTTCGCGATCGTTAGTCTCGCTGCTATTAGAATATGTGTGACCAGCGTTTGCAAATGTTTCGGCCATTCGGGAATTGAAAGTCCCAGGAGCAGGTCCAGTGGAGACATAGATGGGGATGAGCCACACAGAGATCCAATCAGTTTCTGTATTTTCCCCCAGAAATTTTTGATAAGGTGACACTCCCACCATATGTGTGTGAGAGATCCGGTTTTATCACAGCCTCTCCAGCATTTGGGCGAGGTATTCAGATAGATCCTCGCTAGCCTTTCTGGGGTAAAGTACCATTTATGAAAAAGCTTCTGTAATGATTCCCAGTGAGTAATACAGTGAGATAGGCGTAAAGGGAGTGTGAGGGCTTTTTGCCATTGTAGAGCTGAGGGTGAGTGATCCGACAAAGATTACCAGTACTGTATGGAGGAAGATAGCAGGTCGGGAACTGGCTTGGTGAGAAGTTTATATATTAGAGAGATTCCTTTGGTCTTGGATGTCTCCAAATTGTAGAACTTGACCATGGGGAGCAAGGCACAGTCCGAGGGTGACCAGCACAGCTTTGACAGGGTGGATCTGATCCTTAAGTATAGAAAGAACGTGTGTTTGGATAATCCAAACTGCTGTGATAGATGTTCAAAGGTATGTAAATCTGAAGGCGAGAAAAGCATATCGAAGCTGGTGATTCCGGTTTTTGTCCACTCCGAAAGGGGTAAGTCTGGGGAGATAAGGTGTAGTGCCTCAATGGGTAGTGTTGATAAGGTGGCTATTGAGATCCCTCTATTGAGTTGTAATAGTGCGGACCAGACTCTCATAGAGGACGTGATGGTATCTAGTGGGTATCGCTTGGGATGAAAGTTAAGCCATAATGCGGCAAGAAAGATTTTAGTGTCTATAGGCAGTATGGTGGCTTCAATTTGTTTCCAGTTTGTTTGGTGTTTATCTGACCACCAAGATTTTAGTTGTTCTAAAATAGTTGCTCGGTGATATGCTTGAATGTCTGGTGCACCCAATCCTCCTTGTTGGACTGGGGTTACAAGAATAGCTTTTTTCACTCTGGGACGCTTTCGTTGCCAAATGAAGCTATTAATGATTCCTTGGAGTTTCTTGATCTGGTTTTGTGCTATAGGTAGGGGTATTGTACGAAAAAAATATAAAACATGGGGAAGTAAATACATTTTTACTTGGGCTACTCTACCTGCCCAGGAGGCTGGAACCTTACTTAGTTCATTTACTAGCCGTGTAAGCTTGCCCACGAGGTCTTCTAGGTTGGTTCTCAATATTAATTGGCTGGGGAATGTTAAATGGATTCCCAAATATGGGAGAAAAGAGTTGGGGGCCCAAGCAAATGGTGTGGAAGAGTTAATGGATTTTACAGTCTGAGGATCCAGGCCAAGGTTAAGCATAAGGGATTTACTGTGATTCAGCTTATACATAGATACGGTACTGAAAAGTTCAAGGGCTCTTTGGACTGCAGGGAGGGACACCAGGGGATTGGTTAGGGCTATAATCACGTCATCTGCGTATAGGCCAATTTTATGGTCAACTTCTCCAATTTTTATCCCTGAGATCGATGGTTCAGCTCTAATAAGTTGTGCTAGGGGTTCCATTATCATGGCAAATATTAGAGGGGACAACGGGCACCCCTGTCTGGTGCCATTTGTGATGTGGAAGGGGTTGGAAACGACACCCGAAGTCCAGATGCGTGCAGATGGATGGGTGTATAAACCTAATCCTAATATGTCAGTAAGAAAGGTGCCCGACAGTCCAAACTTACAGAGTACTGCCTCCATGTATGGCCAATAAACCCTATTGAACGCCTTCTCTGCATCCAAGGATAGGAAGAGAGAAGGTATTCGGGTATGCTCCGTCCATTGGATAAGGTAAATAAAACGTCTTATTCCATCTGAGGCCTGTCTGCCGGGCACAAATCCCACTTGGTCAGGGTGAATAATCTGGGGGATGATGGTGGAGAGGCGTTGTGCAAGGAGTTTGGCATAGAACTTAGTATCTGTGTTGAGGAGTGATATTGGGCGATAGTTAGCGGGGTTGTCTGGGGTCTTTCCCGGTTTGGGAATGGTAACTACTAAGGCATCAAGGGATTCCCTAGGGATCGAACCTGTGGTAGCAAATTGGTTGTACATGTTACATAGATGGGGGACTAAGAGTTGGGTAAAGCGTTTATAGTACTCATTGGGTAGTCCGTCAGGTCCTGGTGCTTTATGTAGTGGTAAGTTTTTTATGAATTTTTGTAATTCGTTCTGTGAAAAGGGAGCTGCTAAAAGGTCAAGTTGTTCTGAAGAAATAGATGGGAGGGAAATGGAGGATAGAAATTTTGTTATGTCCTCTTGGGAGGGAGCAGATTGGGGGTCTACTTCCGTGAGATTGTAGAGTTTCGTGTAGAAATTGCCAAATTCATTGGCAATATCTAGTGGGTTATTCAGGCGCTGTCCTTTAGAGCCAGTGAGAAAGGCTATTCTCTGCTTAGAGATTTGTTTTTTAAATTGCTTGGCCATAAATTTCCCCGGTTTATTGGCTGATGAGTAGGTGTATAGTCGTAATCGTTTTATGTAATAGTCAAAATTTTTGCTAAGGTGGTCGCTGAGCTGTAATCTGAGATTTTTAAGTTCTATGGAGTTATTACTAGAGGGGGATCTTTTGTTCGTAAGTTCAAGGGATCGGATATGTTTTAGGAGGGACTCAGTGGTATGGGAATGTTGCTTTTTCGCTTGGGCCCCGAGTTTTATGAAAAGACCTCTTATGCAAGCCTTGTGGGCATTCCAAAGAATAGCGTGATCTGTTACTGAGTCTACATTTTGTTTAAAGTAATTGTCAATCTCTGACTGCACCTGAGACTCAAAAGTGGGGTTGTTAAGGAGGGAGGTATTTGGTCTCCAAACCGTATGTCTGGTGATTTGTGAAGGGGATGCTAGCTTTATTGTGATTGGCGCGTGGTCAGACCACGATATGGTTCCTATATGGGAAGCAGTGATAGACTGTAGTAGATGCTTATCCGTTATAAACATGTCAATTCGAGAATAAGATTGATGTGGTGGGGAGAAGTAGGTGTAGTCTCTCTCCATATCGTGCATGCACCTCCAGGAGTCGTATAAGTCCTCTTGTTTAAGAATATTAGATATTGCTGAGGGCCTAGAACGTGAAGGATTGGATATGTCCAGTGAAGGGTCAAGTACTTCATTAAAATCTCCAAAAATAATTAAGGGTGAAGATCTAAATGGAGTCAGTTTGGCAAAGAGGTTGGAATAAAATTTTTTTTGGCCTGTGCTGGGGGCATAAATGTTGACTAATGTGAGAGGGCGATTGTCAAACGAGGCTGATAGGATTAAAAATCTGCCGTCGTCATCACTTTCACAATGGTGTAATTTGAAATCTATTGCTGCGTTGATGGCAATCATCACTCCTCTCTTTTTTTTCGAAGCGTTCGCAAAGAAGCGGTGTGGGTATTTTTTGTGGCTGCATTGGGGTTGTTTGAGTTTGGAGAAATGTGTTTCTTGAACACAGATTACATCTGCATGCTGATGTAATGCTTCTTTCCATAGAAGGTTGCGTTTAAATGGCGAATTTAGACCTTTCACGTTAAGGGAGATGATTGAGAGTGACATGGTTGTAGAGCAGTTATGAGGACCTGGGCAGAGGGAGAGAGACTTCACCTACCGCTGATAGTTGTGAATTACACAAAGAAACGAATCAATGCTGTAAGTGCTATAGGCAAATGAACAAAGGATTAATCAGCTACTAAAATACAAATATAAGCAGTATATAATCCTGAAAAGAAATAAACAATTGTTGAGTAATCTGTAATGTGATCAAACTTCAAATAAACCGTGTGCTTGGCACAACTTTAAACCTGAGGGGTTGTGGGAAATAAAAAAAGGGTGTTTCACCCAGGCTGGAGATAAAGAAAGGCTGGGGACCAGGGCATAACCTTAGGTCATATTTTGTTAGGCGTTTTGGCTGCGGCGCTCTTAGGATCTGGTGGCTTGTTTATAGAGGTAGCTTGTTCCCTGTCTCTCGGAGCAATGGGGAGGAAACCCCAGTTGGTAAGTTTCTTGTAGCCATCTTTCGGAGTGAGAATAGGGATGGTCTTTTGCTGGTGAGTAACCAGGAGTTTCGTTGGAAAGCCCCATCTATACACTGTTTTTTTTTGCTGCAGAATAGATGTAACAGGGGCCAAGGCTCTGCGCAGTTTCATAGTGGCAGGGGACAGATCCGTGAATAGCTTGACGTTAGTGTAAGGAGCTGGTAGGGGTTTCGAGGATCTGGCAGCGGATAGGATTTGTTCCTTAACATGGAAGAAATGTATGTGCGCCAAGACATCCCTAGGGATGTCGTCTGAGAGGTGTGGCGGCTTAGCTATTCTGTGGGCCCGGTCAATTAAAGTGTCGCGGGCGTTGAGATTTGGGAGTAAGGCGGAGATAAGTTGTTGCAAATACGGTGTTATTTCATTTGGTTTGACCGACTCTGGGATGCCTCTGAATTTGATATTATTTCGTCTTGAGCGGTCTTCTAAATCCGCTAATTTCAATTTAATGTGGTGGATTTCTTCCGTGTGGTGCTCATGTGCATCTAGTAATTCGTTGTACGCTTTAGAATAATCTTGCAGATTTTCTTCCAGAGCATCTGTACGCTCTTCTATGCAGTCTATCCTGTCATGCATTTGGGACATTGATAATTGGAGCTCCCTATGTAAATCTTGCTGCAGTGTAAGAAGCATAGATTTCAATGTTGCTTCAGAAACTGTGCTATCTGTGGCAGGGATAGCAGCCAGGGAGGGAGCATTTTGTGATCCCTGCGGCCCTGCAACAATCTGGGACCATAGCTGCTTTTTAGCATGTGGCTCCTTGTTTGGGGAGTGTGCAGGGGAGGTAGCCAGCCTCTTACCTCTGTCCTGGTGCAGTCCTCCCAGGGGGTCCTCTGGAGGAGGGTGGGTGTCCATACCCTCTTTTGTGGCTGTGGCTGGGTCTCCCTGGCGGTGCATCTCTGTGGATGTAGCAGTCAGGCGAGCAGGGCTGTTATGGGCGCTGTTATTAGTGCTGGCATCGGCGCCATCTTGGATTCCATGCATAACGGCGGCCGCCGGATAGTAATCTGTCTGGCGGCGGGGATTCGGCGGCTTGTAACGCTGCTGCGACATGCCCTGAGTTGTCTCCGGTCCTCTCACGCTCCGATGGAGTGAGCTGTGAGGAGGAAAGTAGCTGCGGGTTGCTGTTCTCCAGGCCGTGGAACGGAGCTCAGAACTCAGGCAGCCATCCTGGTCCGCAGCAGGCCACGCCCCATTATTATTATTATTATTATTACCATGTTTATTATATTTTACTTATTTATTTTTAATTACGGACGCAGCCGTCATGGCTTACAATAGTAACTTCTTTAGTTTTTGCATAAGGCACAACGCCATTGAACGATGCTACATGTCATAACAATAAGGATAAAAACAGAACATAACATAACATAGAGCTTGGCAAGATAGTAAAGCAAAAGACGCTTCCGTCAAGAAAATTCCATTAAGAAGATAATAGTTACGGTCATAGAGGGGGTATTCTAGGAATTCCATATGGGCTAGATATTTTATTTTTTTATACATTTTTTTCTATAGTTCTTATACATATTTTGACATGTTATTTCTTGAAGTATAAACTTATAGCTTATCTTTTATTGTATGCATTTGATTCTAAATTGTCTGCTGACAAATGTTATGTATATGTTGCCCCCTTTAATCTTAATGAAGGGAAACTGATGAGGCCCTGGAAGATGTTGGTTACTTCTGTTCCTCTCACTTTGGCAAATAAAAATTATCTGGACCTATGAAACTTATGCCGCGTACACATGGGCGGACTTTTCGACCGGACTGGTCCGACAAACTTTCCAGTGGACTTCTGACGGACTTTCTAACGAACGGACTTGCCTACACACGATCACACCAAAGTCCGACGGATTCGTACATGATGACGTACACCGGACTAAAATAAGGAAGTTGATAGCCAGCAGCCAATAGCTGCCCTAGCGTCGGTTTTTGTCCGTCGGACTAGCATACAGATTTCTGGGTCCGGCGGAGTTATGACGTAAAGATTTGAAGCCTGTTCCAAATCTAAAGTCCGTCAGATTTGTGACTGGAACAGTAGGACTGAAGGTCTGGTGAAGCCCACACACGATCGGATTGTCTGCCGGATTTGGTCCGTCGGCGTCTGTCAGACCAGTCTGGTCGAAAAGTCCGACCGTGTGTACGCCCCATAAGTTGTCTCTCTCACTTCTTGTCTATCTTTTTTGCAGCACTGCTACAGTGACCTCTGTTATGTTTGCTTGTTTAACAGAGAGCTACCCTCGCTACATAATTATTTCTTACAGTAGTGTCCATCACTCAACAAACACTTCAGTGTCATGCCTTATTTTCGACAGTAGTTTGCGTATTAGCCCTAAAAATGGCCACAATCATTTCGGGTTCACAAAATTTCAAGCAGGATTCACCAAACAGTTGAAAATTGAATGCAGCCAGATTAAATAAATCTGCGTTTATACTTTCTTTGAATCATAAAAAATCAGTCCTCATCTGTAAAGTGTGAAGTGCCTAATATTTACTTTTTACTTTTGTGTTCTTTTTGTTTTACCCCTTTAACTGTCTTGTATGTAAGTATTTCAGCAGGGCAGTATTGGGATGTAGCAAACTTACGCCTCTACCATAAGACACAAGTTTACATATGTTTTTTAACCAGTTTGGGCTGCCAAATAGAAGTGATCACTGCTGCTTTCCAGCTGACCTCCGCCACCTAGGGCTTCAGTCTCACCTTTGCCCTCTGGTAGTTCAGGATATTCATTGGCGGTGTCAGGATGGGGAGCTAAGCGGAGAGTTTGAAAAAGTTTAAATATGTTGTAAAAAAAATATTTTTTTTAATTAAAGTCTCCCCACCCATACTTGCAAGCATAAAGGAATGCAAATGTATGTGTACAACGCACACAAGTACATAATCTACAACTGGGTGACACATATTAGCTAGCGCTACCGATGCTATAGTAAGAGAAATAATTCTAGAGTAATGGTTAACTCTACATTTTATGCACTATGGAGGTTTTAAAGTGTCCCCTACAGATATTTAACCACTTCAGGTCTGCTCCATAGCAGTTTTACAGGGACATGGATCCATGCCTTCCCCTAGTAAAAGCACCTCCCACAATTTAGAAAAACACTGGCAAGGCTCACATTTAACCCTTTGATCGCCCCTGATGTTAACCCCAATCCAGACAGTGTCATTAGTACAGTGACAGTGCATATCTTTTAGAACTGATCACCGTAATAATGTCACTGGTCCCCAAAAAATTTCAAAAGTGTCAGTTAGTGTTCAAATTGTCCACCGCAATATCGCAGTCCCACTATAAGTCGCTGATCACCTCCAATATTATGAAAAAATAAATAAAAATATCTCATAGTTTGTAGACACTATAACTTTTGCGCAGACCAATTAATATATGCATATTGGGATTTTTTTAGCAAAAATATGTAGCAGAATACATATTGGCCTAAATTTATGAAGAAATTAGATTTTTTTTATTGGATATGTTTTATAGCAGAAAGTAAAAAATATTGTTTTTTATTATTTTTTTTTAATTGTCGGTCTTTTTTTGTGTATAGCACGAAAAATAAAAAAAATGCAGAGGTGATTAAATACCACCAAAAGAAAGACCTATTTGTAGGAAAAAAGGGACATAAATTTAATTTGGGTACAGCATTTCACGACCATTCAATTGTCAGTTAAATTAACGCATTGCCATATTGCAAAAAATGGCCTGGTCATGAAGGAGGGTAAATCTTCTGTAGGTCAAGTGGTTAATTTGGGGTATCTTGTTGCTGTGTTATGGCCACATGCAAGTATATGTTTCAACATATTTGGTATCTATTTACTCACTCTCAAGACTTTGCTGTGTTTATTATCACTAAAATAAAAGTACATGTATTTTTTACTGAAAAAAAAGTATATATTCGATAAACAGCTTTACTAACACTGTGCAACAATATAAAAAAAACTGCCATATTTTTATTCTATGTGTTATTTCAGAAAAATGTTAATGTAAAAAAAGTGTATGCTAGTATGCTGTATGCTGTATGTGTGCAAAAAGCAATTAAGTGTCTCTGGTAACTAAAGGGTTATTGTAGGCTGCGTTATTTAAAGGATGGGAAACTGAGCCAACAGAAGACAATGCAATGGTCATTACCAGCAAAAATGATATTTCAGGCATGGGTGGCTGTAGTTAATTTGAAACACCCACTAGGATCTTCTGTCCCATATCGTCAATATATCCATCAGAGTTTCCAGTGTTGCCTTAATTTCTATAAGTTTTGACAGCGTCTTGTAAGTGTTTCATACCTTTTGCTCTATTGTCCATAATTAAAAAAAAAAAAAACAGAAAGCAAGAATCCCTTATAATGCTTATAGCAGGTGGGCTGATGTGAAAACGTGGATGCCCATATTTTGCACTGAAGTTGTATTTCCAGTGTGGGAGGACTTGTTCTTTAATACATGACATAAACACGATCTGATGTTTGCAGCTCCTTCCAAAATCTCTATTTATTTAACTGACTGTGACACTCCCTTGACCACACTCCAACAGTACCCTTTTCTTGCAGGCCTATAAAAGTAAAAGGCCTCACTCTTCTTTAAAGTGAAAGATGGACAGGCCATGAACATTCAAGTATTTACATATTCTTAATAAGCAGCAAACTTTAAAAAAGTTCTAATTGACATTCTTATTTACAGGAACTGTGGAGCAATCCATCTTCAAAATTTAAAGCAGAAGCACAAAATTTATTTAAATTGTTCTCCCAGAAGCTAAGATCATATTTCTTCTCCCCTCCCACGAGCTCCTGCACTGTGCACACATTATTGATTCAAAGGTTAAAAGGCTGAAGGGTCACTGCTGAGATGGGGGAGCTGGGAAAGCTGAACCTGACAGAATGAATTCTGAACTGCTGCTAATTTTTGTGGATGAGTTGCTTCACAGTGCCTGCAGCTACTGGTTTAGTGAAGGTGTGTTAAAGCGTGTTTGCTAATTAAGAGTTTAAAGCTTGTTTACTAATTAAAAGTTTGTAAATGCTTTATTGTTCTGAGCCTGACCACGTGTTCTCATTAAAACCAGAAACATATTGGTTCATAAACACTCTACACCTCTGAATCAAGCCAGAGCACAACATACCACCTATAAGCGAGCTTAAAAAGAACATCTATAGATGCATTGTATTGACAGCAGTATTTTTTCCAGACTTATTCAAACCTAACATAAGATAAAGATAACACAACATAAACTAAGTTAATGTTTTGGATTATTATAAGCAATTGGCATACCTGTTGACCCTAACAGAACACCAAAACTTGTGCACTGTGCCTCTGTTATCTTAAAAAGATTACTGTATTTAGCTCTGTCTACTTCTTCACATGGCCTACAGAATACATCACCCATGTTATGCAGATGAGGAGAGGGGATGTAGTTAAGGAAAACAGAGTTAGGCAAGGCTAATAATTTTAATGCAACAAAGGCACCGTGTTATCAGCCGTACAGAAAACTAGTAGCGGAATACGTTTCTGCAATGATCAACTGGTAATTTTCTGTATTTGCAGCCTTGACATACCAGTAAATAAATACATGCAAAAATAAAACACAACTTAGTACCATCTGTGCCTAGCCTTGGCCATTTCCAGACACCTTTCTAACTAACTGGCTATTTTGTTATTTCTTCACCCACTTGAATAGTAGTTGAACGATTTGACAACAATCTCAAAATGGAAATGGTTGTCTCATTTTCATAAAGAGGATTAAATGGATAATTTTGAAAGCCCTGTTCTGCTCTTTACACAGTTAACAAAGCAAATCTTCGTTTGATGTTTTAATCACAGCAGTGTGTGAAAGACAAGTCCACTTTAGAAAAAGAAGTAGGCAAAGGTTAAAGGAAATGATTATTGCATATGAGCTCTTTCAAGCCAAGACATTAAAATGTATGGTGAACAAGTGAATATATTTGAAAGTATCTAAGAATTTTAAACTTTTTAGTTATTTCTTGAAAGATATTTGAAATGACTTTATGTTATAAATGGATTAATTAGATTTTCTTCTGCTTGATGAAATTGCATCTACTCTGATGAAAAATGTATTTCTGACACATTTCATCTTTTCCTGTGCCATCAAGAAGCGCTAAGAGGTACGGGTGTTTTAGGAGTATACAAATTTCATAAACTTCTTCCCAAAATTCATTTTAAAAGTGTCATCAAAATGTTTCATCTATATGATCTTTCCAGAACCAGCAAGCAGAGATCAATGGGAAAAGACTAAAGAAATAATTGATGTAGGTGCCATTTTAATAGACCATCCATGCTTTATAACATTATTGCATGCATCAACAGTTCATAAGAAGGCTCTCCACTTTATACCAAGCAAGGAATTATATATCATTATGCTTAAAAAAGACTTTTAGACTGTAACATCAATGTTAAAAGAGGCCTTTCAAATGTGCAACTTTTCATTGCATATTAGCATATAGCTTCCAGCTTTCTCTGAGGGTTTTGGAGAGTAGATAACTACAGTATTTGAGGGAATAGAAACTGTTATATTAGGACACCATAAACACAGAAAAACATCAATGTAACATTTTGAAATCAGGGCTGCAATAAACCAATAATTACTATACTGTGCCACAAAACACAAACATAAAGGAACCCCAAAAAAAGGTGAAGTTTAACAGTAAAAAACGTGAAAGGGGTCCCAAAATTAACACGTTTCAAATGTATTTGTAATAAAAAATTAGATCTTAAATTTTACAGTTAGGGTCTTTAGCACTTGGTATGAGCTTGGGACAGTTTTATTAATATGCATTATACTAAGGATGACTTTTGGAATACACGATTTAAAAAATAAAATGCATAAAACATTAAAATGAAAAAGGAAAGTGAACCACAGAGACACAAACAAACAAAAGAAACATTGCATAATACAGAAAATAGTTCATTTGCGATACCTTAAATCATACTGTTTGGTGGTGAACAGTTTAATAAGTAATTTGAGATGCCTTCATACATATAAAATGAACAGTAAAAAGGAATTTAAAGAAGACAATCTGTAGGAACATTTATTAGAATGTACATTATTCTAAAGGTTTTCTTCTTTGAACTATAAAGGACAGCTAGTTCCCTGGAAGTGTTGTTAAACCTTACATTGCTCTTTTTCACATTGTCCCCATGGTATATGACATGGCAAACAAGTCAAAACAGCACTCTGGGTAATTCAGTATAGACTGACGATGCACATAATGTGTTGCATGCTGAGAACAAGAGAGACTTGCTCAAATCCCATATGCAATGTAGAAGCGAGAGGTCAGCTACACCACCATCTTGTTAGAAAATATGCTGTTCCTATTAGAACAGAGAATGTTCTTGAAATTAGCATTGTATACTTACACACAGATATCAAAGTTGTGCAAAATTGAATTAAGAAATCTTTTTTTTTTTAATTCTATCCATTGTAAATGCCTGCATGTCAAAGGCTTTTAGGCTGACTATCTCATGGTCTGCCAATTCAGTATGTGTTAGGCTACTTTCACACTGGGGCGGGCGCTGGCAGTAAAGCGGCGCTATTTTTAGTGCTGCTTTACCGTCATTTTAGCAGCGCTATTCGGCCGCTAGCGGGGTGGTTTTAACCCCTGCTAGCGGCCGAAAAAGGGTTAAAACTGCTAGCAAAGCTCCGCTGCAGCAGCACTTTGCCAGTGGATTGGCAGTGCTGCCCCATTGTTTTCAATGGGCAGGGGCGCTTTAGGAGCGGTGTATACACCGCTCCTACAGCACTCCAAAGATGCAGCTTGCAGGACTTTTTTGACCGTCCTGCATGCGCACCACTCCAGTGTGAAAGCTCTCGGGCTTTTACACTGGAGAGACAGGTGAGGCTCTTTACTGGCGCTATGCAGGTGCTATTTTTAGCACTGTAGCACCTGTAAAGCTCCTCAGTGTGAAAGTAGCCTTAGGGTTATTGACTTTGGAGCCCCATTAGGTATTGTAATAGTGAGTGGGCAAGTGAACCTAGGGTTAATTTTTTTACCCTTTTATATTATATCCCTGGTTTTTATTTAGTATTTGACATTGTATCACAGATTACACTAAACATGTGCTTAAAGTGGTTGTAAACCCTCAACAAAAAAACAAAAAACCTGTAAGACAAAGAATAATGAGCTAGTATGCATTGCATACCAGCTCATTATGAAATACTCACCTTAGAACGGCGCCCTCACATCGCTGAGACGGCTGACATCTTCCCCAGTGTTTCCTCTGGGTTCGCAGGCTCTGGCGCTGTAATTGGCCAGAGCTGTGATGACATCACTCCCACGCACGTGCGCGGGAGCTGCCGGTCACGGCACAGGGCCCTGAAGAAATGGCACGGGCGGCCGTTCCTTCAGTGTGCATGCGCTGATGATGTAATCGGCACAGTATACAGTAAATATCTCCTAAACACTGCAAGTTTAGGAGATTTTTACAGTACCTATAGGTAAGCCTTATTATAGACTTACCTATAGGTACAAGCAAGCCAGGGTGAGGTTACTTTCTCTTTAACCACTTCAGCCCCGGAAGCTCAATGACCAGGCCATTTTTTGCAATACAGCACTGCGCCATTTTAACTGACAATTGTGCAGTCATGCAATGTTGTACCCAAACAAAATTGACGTCCTTTTTTTCCCACAAATAGAGGTTTCTTTTGGTGGTATTTGATCATCTCTGCGGTTTTTATTTTTTGCGCTATATACAAAAAAAGAGCAACAATTTTGAAAAAAAAACCCACAATATTTTGTACTTTTTGCTATAATAAATATCCCCATTTTTTTTTTTAAAAAAAGCGATTTTTTTCCTCAGTTTAGGCTGATATGTATTCTTCTACATATTTTTGGTAATAAAAATCGCAATAAGCGTATATTGATTGGTTTACGCAAAAGTTATAGCGTCTACAAAATAGGGGATAGATTTATGGCATTTTTATTATTATTATTTTTTTACTAGTAATGGCGGCGATCTGCGATTTTTATCAGGACTGCGATATTGCAGCGGACAAAGTGGACACTTTTGACACATTTTTGGGACCATTGACAATTATAAAGCGATCAGTGCTATAAAAATGCACTGATTACTGTATAAATGTCACTGGCAGGGAAGGGGTTAACACTAGGGGGTAATCAAGGGGTTAACTGTGTTCCCTAGGTGTGTTCTAACTGTAGGGGGATGGAACTGTCTAGGAGGAGAGAGAGATCGGTGTTCATACTTAGTATGAACACACAATCTCTCTCTACTCCGATGAAAGAACAGGGATTTGTATGTTTACACACACAGATCATGGTTCTCACTCTGTTACGAGTGATCGTGGGTGCCCGCCGGTCATTGCGCCCACTGGGCACTCGCATCGTCTCCTGGCACACGCTGTGGGAGTGCGCCCCTAGTGGCCAAAAGGCGAGGTGACGTAAGGTAACGTCGTTTCGCCCAGCCGTGCCATTCTGGCACAGTAAAACTGCGGCGGCTGGTCGGCAAGCAAAGGAAAATAAGCAATTATGTCAAAAATTACAGGAGAGAAGCAGGATGACATGGACTAAAACCCTAGAGTGCCATCATCCCAAACTAGCAAATAACTACACCACCCAAGAAAAAAAATGAGGATTTTATTCTAGGATAGCACTCAAAGGATATAAATTCAACACATAAATATATAAAACATTTTCAGATTTATTAATCACATCATAGAGAAGTTTAAAAGAATCATATATGCTGTACTGTACTGTACAATAGTGTTAATAAACACATTACACACAGATGTTATACATACAGCCATGCAGACCAATTTGATGCAGTGTGCGGCTTATGGTCTGAGCACTAACAGGCTGACCCCCCACCCCTTCAACCTCTGCAGCAGAGCTGGCAGCACTCATACATCTATTTCCCAAAGACAACCTCTTGATATGACGCTGAGCACTTGCACTCAACTTCTTTGGTCGACCATGGCAAGGCCTGTTCTGAATGGAACCTGTCCTGGTAAACCGCTATATGGTCTGGGCCACCATGCTGCAGCTCAATTTCAGGGTCTTGGCAATCTTCGTATAGCCTAAGCCATCTTTATGTAGAGCAACATATCTTTTTTTCACATCCTCAGAGAGTTCTTTGCCAAAAGGTGCCGTGTTGAACTTCCTGTAACTAATATGGTCAGAGTGAGAGCGATGACACCAAATTTAAAACACCAGCTCCCCATTCACACCTGAGACCCTGTAACACTAACGAGTCACATGACATCGGGGAGGGAAAATGGCTAATTGGGCCCAATTTGGACATTTTCACTTAGGGGTGTACTCACATTTGTTGCCAATGGTTTAGACATTAATGGCTGTGTGTTGAGTTATTTTGAGGGGACAGCAAATTTACACTGTTGTACAAGCTGTGCACTCACTACTTTACATTGTAGCAAAGTGTCATTTCTTCAGTGTTGTCACATGAAATTGTATAATAAAATATTTACAAAAATGTGAGGGGTGTACTTACTTTTGTGAAATATTGTATAATGTGTATTTGTTTAATACCATTCTAGAAAGTCCTTAGTATTTTATTCTTTTTTGAGGTGTGACATTATAAAAGGCGAGGTGATCGATGGACATTATGTTTCACCTTGCATGCATTCATTTGCAGAGAACTAAGGTGGAATCCGCTCCAGGTTTTACTAGCCACATTAGTAGGGTTGGTTTTGGACCAAATTTTACGGTCCACTTGTGTCCACTAGGGATGGGCGGACAGTTCGGCCCGAGCATAAGTTTGGGCCGAACTTTGGATGTTCTGTGAACACCGAACAATATGCGGTGTACAGGGCAAATTTGAAAGCCACCGGAACACCGTTACAGTCTATGGGACATTAACACGTATGCAAGTTATTGTCGTAAAAAGTGTTTGGGGAACCGGGTCCTGCATTGATACATGTCCCAGGGGACATGTATCAATGAAAAAAAATTTTTTTTAAAAGGGCCGTTTTTTTGGGAGCAGTGATTTTTTTAATGCTTAAAGTGAAATAATAAAAATGAAATATTCCATTAAATATCGTGCCCGGGGGGGTGTCTAAAGTATGCCTGTAAAATTGTGCATTTTTCCCGTGTTTAGAACAGTACCACAGCAAAATTACATTTCTAAAGGAAAAATTGTAAAACTGATGGCGGCTGTAATGAATTGTCGGGTCTTGGCAATATAGATAAAAATCATTGAAAAAAAGAGCATGGGGGGGGGGGATGGGCGGAGCCTAACGGAGCAGACATGCATTGTTAGAGCTCTGCACCGCTGAGGAGAGAAGGACAAAGCGGAGCCTGCAGGCTCAAAAGGTATCCATTTGAACCTTTTTACCCCAGGGAACAAACTGTGAAAGTTTGGGCAGGAAATATGGTACTGGGAGGAAACCGTGGCAGAAATAAAAATCACCTCACAAAGAGCTCACAGGCACTCACTGCAGCTGAAGCAGCTCCAGTCACCTCACAAGATACAGTATCAGGGCGCTCTCAAAGACAGAAAATGTCACAGCAAGACTCTCCATTTGAGTCAGATACAGAACAAATCCTCTCACAAACTTCTCCACAAGCCTCCTCAGCATCCCCAGTAATATTATTACAATTTGAAAAGATGCTTCATAAGGCTTTAAAACAAACCTCAGACCAAATAACAAAAAGCCTAACCAAAGAAATAAGAGAGCTGGGAAACCGCACCACAGCCTTAGAAATAAAAATGAATGAAATTGAAAGTAAAACCCAAGTAAATATAACAGAATTGGAACAATTAAAAAAAGAGAATTTAATACTTCAAACTAAGCTCGAAAATTACGACAATAGAGCCAGACGTTCAAACTTGCGCATAAGGGGAATACCTGAAACCGTGACAGACCTGCAATCTACTATTACTGCTCTATTACAAGAACTAAAGCCAGACATCCCTATTGAACGTTTAGAACTGGACAGAGTACACAGAGCCCTCACAGCCAAAAAGAAAGATGGACCCCCACGTGATATAATCACAAAATTTCATTATTACAGAACGAAAGAACAAATACTAATTGCTGCAAGAGAAAAAAAGGAACTTAATTTTCAAGGACACAATTATCAAATTTTTGCTGACCTATCCCAACTTACTATTACTAAAAGACGATCCATGAAACCCCAACTAATGGAACTGCAACGCCACAACATTATGTATCAATGGGGCTTCCCCTTTTCAGTCAGATTTAACTACCAAGGTACAATTTACAGAAGCAGATCAGCAGATGAACTACAACAAACCCTTTTAAAATTAAATCTGACAGAACCCACAAGCAGCAACTCTCCCACACGCAGAAGAATGACATCATCTTCACCTTCAGGCAGCACCCAGAAAATTTCAGAACAAAATGGGAATCATCATTCTCACAAAAGAGGCCGTTATGCCACATCATCCATGGACCAAGAAGATTCAATGGACTGACATCCTAATTCCTGATATCTCCTCATTTATTATACTAAGAGATGGTTCTCTATAAAAAACCTGTATTTATAACTGAATTTAACTGCATTCTGATAGTCACACACTGTGTGGGATCATGTTACATTCCAGTTATATTTCTTATTACTTCTGATTCATATAGCCTTAGAATATATAAGTGAAATAAGGAAATTTTTGTTCAGTTATATATTATCAGGTAATAACAATAGATTTATTACTTTTTAGGACAAATATGTTCAATAATCCAGAAGTAATGGAAGCTTTTTCTTTCTTTTCCTAACTAGTTCCTAGAATTATGTTTTTGTTTATTCTAATCTGAAGCAATACAACCTCAATTTTATGAGTTAACATATCTAAACAGTTACATATGAATAAAATATGTAATTGTTTACTCTAAAAGGGTTAAAATCCCAAAATAATTCAAACTATCTTCATCAATACCAAAGTTATTAACAGTACCTTTCTAACTGAATTATTTAGCCTAGGGCAAGACTAACCATATACAACCACCCTGGAATAAATAATTTCAACAAAAACTATATTCTGCACTCCAATTAATGAAACATCATTTTGATGTCTTTTGACATAGCACTTCTCTCCTGTAAGCGGAAGATCCGTGTACCCCCATTAGCCCTCCTCATTCTCCCAACCATATTATGTGGGAGTGTGACGAAGGCACTTATTCCCCTGAGAGAGATATTTATTCTCTTTCACGGGTAAATTGTGATTACTTGCAAAAAATAATTTATACAATGTATCAACTAATCTCATATGTTTTTTGTTTACACTTTACTCCAGAATTCACTGGTTTCTTTTCTATCTATTCATCTCTTCAGTCCACACAGGTTGATCTGCGCAGTCAGCTCTGCATAACAAAAAGTAAGTCAAAACTATTTGATCTGTTGACATGGCACCACTGAATATACTTTCCCTGAATGTTCAGGGAATAAATGTCCCTCAAAAAAGGACCAAAGCCTTCCGTACTTTCCATAACAAGAAGGCTCACATAGTATGCCTCCAAGAAACACACTTCACCAAAGATTCTACTCCAAAATATATTTCTCCTTTTTATCAACAAATTTACACGGCTTCTGCCTGTACCAAGCAAAGGGGAACTCTAATTGCATTTCACCGATCCACACCATTCACCTTATCATCAGAAATTAAAGACCCAGAAGGTAGATACCTGATACTCATGGGTTATATAATGGATACAGCAATCACGGTGATTTCCTACTACGCTCCTAACAAACAACCTACACCATTCCTCTCACATATATTACAAGTGATTAATACACACAAAATAGGAACAGTGATAATGTGTGGGGATTCGAACCAGGTCCTCCTCCCATTTCTAGATAAATCACCTTTTACACCATCCAAAATAACCTCTAGATTACCTTTTTCTCAACTTCTTTCCAAATACAATCTGGTAGATTCGTGGAGAGAAAGTAACCCAATGAAAAAGAAATTCACTTATTTCTCGCACCCTCATCAAACCTTCACCAGAATAGATCATATTTTTCTAACAATAGGAATGATACCAGAAATTATTGCATCAGATATAATTCCGATTCCGTGGTCTGACCATAATGCAGTATACACTACTATAGCCTCAGCCATACCAAAAGCGCATGACCCAACGTGGTACTTACCGGACATAATGCTCAAACACCCACTACATCAGATGGCCATTGAACAAGCTTTAAAGGAATACATATCAATTAATAATACAACAGACATCTCCCCAATAACACTGTGGGAAGCTCATAAGCCTGTCTTGCGTGGTACAATACAAAGACAAATGGCACTATTTAAACGGGAACGCAAAAATCTAGCAAAAAAACTAGAACTCAATTTTAATGCAGCCTACATATCATTTCAAGATAATCCATCTCAGAGTACAAAATCTCATCTGGAAAAATCTAGATTGGAATACGATCTATTTCTCACTGAGTCAGTTGATAAATCCCTCAAACGCTCCAAACACAATTTCTACATGAATACAAACAAACCAGGTACGTATTTGGCTCGGGCATTAAATTCAACTAACAAATCTTTCAAACCAATACGTTTGAAATTATCAAAAAATGTTTACACTTGTAATCCAGTTAAAATAGTCCATAAATTTCACTCACATCTCGCAACTTTATACAAGAAAAACAATGAATTTAATCCTACAGAGGCTGAATCCTTCTTCTCAAAAATAACCTTACCTGAGTTATCTCAGAATCAAAAAAGCAGTTTGGATGAGCCTATATTTATAGATGAAGTTGCTAACGCCATAAAAGACCTAAAACTTAACAAAAGACCAGGCCCAGACGGCTACTCGGCTTTATACTATAAAACATTCTCAGAAATACTCTCTCCCATTCTCACTGAAACTTTTAACAAACTTCTAGATGGACATTCTTTTCGGCAAGAAACACTAATGGCAATTGTTTGTATGATCCCAAAACCCCTTTCTGATGATACTTCCTGTGTGAATTATCGGCCTATTTCTCTGTTAAACCTCGATATTAAATTATTAGCAAAAATAATAGCAAAACGCCTCAATAGCATTATAGGAAAATTAATACATAGAGATCAAGTAGGCTTCATGCCAAATAGACAGGCAGGCGATAATATACGCAGGGCAGTGTTATTGGCACATATTGCTAAAAAATGGAAAATCCCTTTATGTTTTCTATCTCTCGATATTAAGAGGGCATTTGACACAGTATCCTGGCAATATATGCAATATTCATTACAAAAATGGGGTTTTGGACCCCACTTTTTAACATGGATCAAAGCATTATATAATAAACCCAAAGCCTATATAAAGTATGCTGGATACAAATCTGAAACCTTTAATATCGAAAGAGGTACCCGACAGGGTTGCCCATTATCTCCCTTATTATTTGCCCTTATACTCCAACCCATGGCCCAATACATCAGAACAAACCAAACTATAACTGGCATTGAAGTAGGAGGTATTACACACAAATTATGTATATTTGCAGACGATATATTACTTTTTCTATCATCACCACAGGTCTCTGGTCCTAACTTAATACCAGCTCTTGATGGATTTGCAGCCCTATCCGGCCTTATGATTAATCCTAAGAAATGCCTAGTGCTTAATATTTCGCTCACAAACATGGAATTGATCCCGGCTAGGGCTGCACTCCCATTCACATGGGCAGAAAAATCAATCCCATATCTTGGAATTCATTTAACAGCATCTCATTCTGACTTATTCTCAACCAATTATCCTCCTGTATTAAGACAGATCACAAATCTAATAAAACAATGGTCGCAACTTCCTTTATCCTGGATAGGGAAGATTAATGCAATCAAATTGACTATTCTACCCAAATTGCTTTATCTATTCAGAGTCCTCCCTATTCCAATTCCTTCCTATTTTTTGAGAATAGTACAAAAAAGAGCAACTTCGTTTATATGGGGCTCTTCTAAACCACGTATACCTATACACACACTACATCTTCCCAAAAATAAAGGAGGCCTGGGATACCCTAATTTTACTAACTACTACAGAGCAGCACATTTGGCCAGTCTGTCCAAATACCATGCAAAACAGGAAATCCCATTATGGGTATTTATAGAGGCTTCAGAAAATGACCCTCTATTAATATCAAATTTATTATGGCTTGATCCTAAAGACCGCTTTAAAATTCATAATCCCATAACTAAACACTTCTTATCTCTCTGGGATAAACTAAAAACCAAATATCAGTTACAATCTCCACACAATCCTCTCCTTTCTTTTATCAGAAATCCGGCCTTTTATCCGGCATGGATCTACCCAAATTCTTTTAAAGCTTGGACAACATCAGGCATTCAGACACTAAATGACTTCATAGCATCTAAATCATTCCTTTCATTCCCATCGCTTAGAGAAAAATATGATCTACCAAACTCTGAGATATTTAGATATCTCCAAATCAAAAATTTCTATACACCATTCCTAAAGGGGGATACACCATTATCCCAATTATCCATTTTTGAATCAATCTGTACAAAAGATCCATTTGCTAAAGGTACAATTTCATCACTTTATAATCAATTATATGGAGTAGCAAATCTTAATAGACCCTCTTACGTTCAGAGGTGGGAGGAGGACCTGGGAAGAACTTTAGAAGACACGGACTGGTCTAACATATGGCTCACATCTAAGTCATCTTCACCCAACATCTTAGCACTGGAGACAAATTATAAAGTCCTAACTCGCTGGTACCTTGTACCCGCTAGAGTGGCAAAATATTCACCTAATACCTCAGCTCTTTGTTTTTGAGGATGCCCAGAAATAGGCACATATTTACACATATGGTGGACGTGCCCAGTAATCCAAACCTTCTGGAAGGAAGTCTTCTTGATTGCATCTAAAATATTTGAAAAAATAATACAACCAGATCCATATTTAACCTTACTTAATCTAAAACCGGAATGGTTAACACTCTCTCAATTCAAACTTATGATCCAACTAATAACGGCTGCAAAACAAACAGTGGCCAAGGCTTGGAAATCTCCTACATTGGTACTAGCAGAAACAATTCACAGAATGAATAATACAATGTCCCATGCTAAGATAGTAGCCATCGATCAAAATCAAATTCCAAAATTTGAAAAACTTTGGCACCCTTGGATAAAACAACAGTTCCTGTCAAACTTCAATGACTCTGTCCTGTTGCCATGGTAACAGATTAAATGACTTACAGAGACACCCATTCTAAGGCTTCAAAGAGAACTAAAAAGAATAATAAACTGACGAGCGGGACAACCTTGTGGACCATACCTCTACCTTTCAACTCTTTTTCTTCTTTCTCTTTCTCTTTCTCCACCTTACGATTAAAGCTCATTATCAGAATTTATTTGACCTATATACACTCTACTTGTAAACAATATGTATAGTAGGTATAAATCATTTAAATACCTACAAAAGTAACCAAGGAAATGATATATATCTTTAATTTAGGTTTACGTGAACCCAATGTTTAATATTTGAAATTTCATGATATTTACCTATATAAACCCTACTGTAAAACAATGAGCTTACTTTATAGATTCTTGTAAACTTACTTTATGTATCTTTATAATATTGTATACTCAATAAACTTCTTTTGACAAGGAAAAAAAGAGCATGGGATCCCCCCAGTCCATTACCAGGCCCTTTGGGTCTGGTATGAATATTAAGGGGAACCGCAAAGCAAAATTAAAAAAAAAATGCGTGGGGGTCCCCCTAAAATCCATACCAGGCCCTTCGGGTCTGATATGGAAATTAAGGGGAACCCTGCACCAAATTTTAAAAAAAATGGCGTAGGGATCCCCCTCAAAATCCATACCAGACCCTTATCCGAGTACACAACCTGGCAGGCTGCAGGAAAAGAGGGGGGTGAGAGAGTGCTCCCCCTCCTGAACCATACCAAGCCACATGCCCTCAACATTGGGAGGGTGCTTTGGGGTAGCCACCCAAAGCACCTTGTCCTCATGTTGATGGGGACAAGGGCATCATCCCCACAACCCTTTCCCAGTGGTTGTGGGGGTATACGGGCTGGGGGCTTATCGGAATCTGGAAGCTCCCTTTAACAAGGGGACCCCCAGATCCCAGCCTTCCCCCATGTGAAATGGTAATGGGGTACAAATGTACACTTTACAGGCATACTATAGAAACACCCCAGGCATGATATTTAAAGGAATATTCCATTTTTATTGTTTCACTTTAAGCCTTAAAAAAATCACTGCTCGCGAAAAAACTGCCGTTTTTTTTTGCATTGATACATGCAGGACCCAGTTCCCCAAACACTTCTTATGACAATAACTTGCATATAAGTCTTTAAAATGAGCACTTTTGATTATTCATGTTCATGTCCCATAGACTTTAACAGTGTTCGCGTGTTCAAACTAATTTTTTGCCTGTTCGCATGTTCTGGTGTTCGGCCCATCCCTAGTGTCTACCAGTAGGTGGAACAAATAAGGCAAGACTGGAGCAAAAGATTGCTCTTGGCCTAGGACTCAGGAAGCCAAAACTTGAGAGCTACTGATGGGAAGTTTGCTTTGTGAGAGAAAGAAAAGGGTTTGCATTATCTTTGTTTTGTGGGTGACTGGGAGAAGCCATTCACCTCTGAGTTAGGAGCTTGATATGTTTAGTTAGTGCCTGGATGGCAAGGATTTATTTTCTGTTTTGTTTACTTGATTTTCATGCAACCTTTTAAATAAAACTGGCTACAACTCAGATTTTAAGAAAAACCTGCCGTTTGGACTACCTTTTTCCCAGGAAAGGGGATCCCCACTGAGCTAACCCCTTACAGAGGAAAATAAGTAAAACACAATTGCCATAAGTGGAAAGTGAGTGCACTGACTAATTTCAAAGTTTTGGCTGTTAACATCTATGTTTTCTCTGATTGCTTTCTGGGATATTAATTGTCTAGCTAAGTTTACGTTGCCACATGCTCCAAGCTGGATAAAGTTTCTTTCCACCATAATATTTGGATTAATATACCTCTGTATCAGTTTTATGCCTGCCCGCAAACATCAATTTATGCTATTGTGTAAACGTAAGCTATTGTGTAAGTTATTATGGCGCTTGTATATGAAAAGTGTGTTCAGCTGAACATTTCTTGTTCCCTACCAACAGTCATTTCTACAGCTCTTGGATTGAAAATAAAAAGGAATTGGATACGATGCATGTTTTCTTGCTAACACACTTTCAGAGGAGAAAGGACAAGTAATTGTAAGACTTGGGGGGGTGGGGTGATTGTAAATCATAACTATACAAGCGTATAGTTATCTAAGAGGTGGTCAGATGAACCCCAAATAATCAGAGTGTCACCTTAATCTCCCTTGGATTGAAAATTGAAATGACAAGAATGAAGAATATGGTAAGAGCAGGACAAAATTTTTCAAATGGGGCACTGTGGTAGAATGTCACAGTGGCAGTGGCTTGGTAATAGAGCAGCTACAGGTGGGGTGTGGGATGGGGTGTGATTTTTGTCTCATCAGATACTGGTAAAGTTGTGTACTGATGACATTAATCATGGTGCTGATTGTGCATTTATTTTGTAGCTTCAGGAAAGGACAGAAGAAAGTCCTATGCCCCGTACACACGATCGGATTTTTCGACAACAAAACCGTGGATTTTCTTCTGAAGGATGTTGGCTCAAACTTGTCTTGCATACACACGGTCACACAAATGTTGTCGGAAATTCCGAATGTCAAGAACGAGGTGATGTACAACACGTACGACGGGACTATAAAGAGGAAGTTCGATAGCCAGTGCGCCACCCTTTGGGCTCCTTCTGCTAATCTTGTGTTTATCTCGTGTTAGTAGAAGTTTGGTGAGAGACGATTTGCGTTTTTCAGCCTCATGCTTTTCTGTTCGTTTCTGCTTGTCAGTTTGTGCTTGTGGGTTTGTAACTGTTCTTCGGTGCATGTTGTCAGTTTGTTACTGTCTTTCAGTGTGTTCTATTTAATAGTTCACTTCTGTTTTTCAGTGCGTTCTTCTCCGCTTGTTTCTAATTTTCAGATTGTTCTTCTCAGGTTCTTTCTGATTTTCAGTGTGTTCTGTTAGTTCGTTCTGACCAGCTGACCGTTTTCAAGCCATGTTGTGGGTACGTTCTCGCTGTAGAGTTCATGCTGTCTTGGGCTTGGTGTTGGAGTTCTTGCTTTGACCCAAGTCCAGTCCATGAACAGGGTGACGAGGAGTTCATGGATGAAGAATTGGTTGCTCCAGCGTGACCAATTCTCGCACATGCCTTTGTTGCGGGAGATCCAGGAGAATAATCCTGATGATTTCAGGAATTATCTTCAGATGACGGACCCCATTTTTCTGTTGGCTTTGCTGTCCACTTATATTATGAAGCAGGACACCTGCATGCGGCAAGCCATCACTCCCGAGCAGAGGCTCGTTGCCACCTTACGGTACTTGGCGACGGGGAGAAGTCTCCAGGATATCAAGTTCACAACTGGAATCTCCCCCCAGGCTCTGGGAATCTTTATTCCAGAGACCTGTTCTGCCATTATTCATGTCCTGCAGAAGGACTATATTAAGGTAAGTTTTATCCTTTAACATCACATTCTGTGTATTTAATGTTTGCTAATGTATTGTATTTATTTCATCATTCCTTAATTACCATGATTGTAATATGCTGTGAATGCCCTCTTTGTCCTCATGCATGCTGGAAGCTTTTAATGCTCCTTTTTTGTCCTTCATGCATATTTACCTTCACTAACCTCCCCAGCATGCTATCCTGGGCCCATACACACCTAGCCTAGTCACTTAACAATGTATTTCGTCACCTCCATTGTAGTGCTTACCCTAAACACCCCTAAAATGTATACAAATGTTCTATAGTTGTCCTTAAATTCAGGCAGAGTGCAAGAGGCTTTTTTTGGGGCCTAAACTCATTTGGAACCCTCCTTTCCCCCAACCGCTAAGTCAGCCGATACCAATCCTCTATCTGCTGACTTTGCCAAACCCATACACACTATACCTACCTCTTTTGTGTTCAGATTTATGGATGAATTCACCAAAGCATGTAGTGCAAGGGCGTGCCTGAATACTTTCAAATGGTACTGTTTAAAGTTTTGTTCTCCTATTATCTTGATAGGTAATTGCAGAATGTAAAAATGTGCTTCAATTTGTACAGTGTGTATTCATAATTTTGTATTATGACACTTCTTACCTGTCCAGTGGGCTGCCAATAGTATAAGTAAGGAGGGGCTGGCCAAAGTAACACACATTATTTATGCATTCAGCTCTCAATGAAGTGGAGATGGTTACCTGTCCAAAACATCCCCCCCTAAAATTTTTACAATGGGCCATCAGAGGGGGTGAGGAATCTAATAAGTGGACCTTATACTTTTGTCTTTAACCTCCCTGGCGGTATGATTATTTCATATTTTTGATGCTGAAAGCGGTACCTTCGGTTTTCTCCTTCTTCCTCCATCTTCTTCTTCCCCACCTCTTCCTCCATCTTCCTCTGCTTCTTCCTCCGGTCTTCTCCATCTGCCTCTGGCTTCTTCTTCCTCGCTTAGTCCTCTGGACGATCCGCCTCAATGGGAGGCTCCCACAGTTTGATGCTTCTGTGCTTGTGACAATTCTTATATAACTGAGGGCGGGGCCACCCAATGACCCCGCCCCCTCTGACACCACAGGGACTTCCTGGGGGGGTCCCGTGCTCTTTTTTTTCAATGATTTTTAGCTATATTGCCGAGACCCGACAATTCATTACAGCCGCAATCAGTTTTAGATGACAATTTTTCCTTTAGAAATGTCATTTTGCTGTGGTACTGTTCTAAACACGGGAAAAATGTGCCACTTTACAGGCATACTATAGACACCCCCCAAGCATAATATTTAAAGGAATATTTCATTTTTATTGTTTCACTTTAAGCATTAAAAAAATAACTGCTCCTGAAAAAACTGTAATTTTTAAAACATTTTTCTTACATTGATACATGTCCCCTGGGGCAGGACCTGGGTCCCCAAACACTTTTTATGACAATAACTTGCATATAAGTCTTTAAAATGAGTACTTTTGATCATTCATGTTCATGTCCCATATTTTGCATGGAAATTTGGTTTTATATTGTAATGACTGTGTGGGAAATGACTGCACTAAGACTTCAATGATAAAATAAGTGAAATGAAGGAAAAAATATAAAAAAAAATTTATAAAAAAGCTGCCAACACTCGAACATACAAGGTTCCAGGTAAATAATAAAGGGACAGTGTAGCGCTAATGAAGAATGTGAAATGAAACACAAAGTGAAAGCTCCAAACAAATGTAAAAAAAACAAAACTGGATGCAACCCTGGTGGGTGTGTGTAACATAAAGTCCACAGAGGTGTAGAGTGATGTGTTATTCCCGTGGAAGTGAAGTCAATTTCAGTGATACTTCAGAGGTAAATAAATACTCTTACCAGCTATGGTGGACTCCAAATGTCATACGACAAAGGGGTCAGACAGGCTTGGGATCCTATGTAATATGGATCAGATGCTGCTCAGGTCCTGGACACAGAGGGGTGGAACCGGTTTGCAGTGATGTCCTCAGCTCTCGGTCCGTGGAATCATGAGGTACTCTCCAGCCAGATAGCCATCTCCCAAACTATTACCGATGGGCTCCAAGGAATGCTCATGTAAGAAAAGGAAGGAGGAGGACTCCAATGGTGCAGATCAAACCAGAAAGGTTTTAATGATAAAAGGTCAATGACAGACACTGATGCAATAAAAGTGATCACAAAAAAGGCTGATAAAAATGAAGGCAATGTGGGATACAAGGAATGCTAGTCCAACGCGTTTCGACACTAAGGGGGTCTTCAACTGGGGCAAAAAGTTTTCTCCCCTCTGTGTCCAGGACCTGAGCAGCATCTGATCCATATTACATAGGATCCCAAGCCTGTATGACCCCTTTGTCGTATGACATTTGGAGTCCACCGTAGCTAGTAAGAGTATTTATTTACCTCTGGAGTATCACTGAAATTGACTACAGACAAGCCTCCCATTACCTTCTTATGATTAAAGTCACCTCCACGGGAATAACACACCACTCTACACCTCTGTGGGCTTTATGTTACACCCACCCACCAGGGTTGCATCCAGTTTTGTTATATTACATTTGTTAGGAGCTTTCACTTTGTGATTAATTTCACATTCTTCATTAGCGCTACACTGTCACTTTATTATTTTTTATTAGTTTTATATTGTAGGCCTGAAATTCTTAGGAATAACTCACTTAAATCTGTCCAAACAAGAGTCTAGTAGACATCTCGGGTATGATAAAGTTTGAAACACAAAATCATAAATTATAATATTATAAATAACTATAAATAATTATACCAAATAATAATATAATAATAATAACAATTATTCAATAATGTAATCAAATCAAAAACACTGAAATTTGCTCACTTGCAGAGTTGTCGCTGTCATTACTTTCAGTGTTTGATGACGGATCTCCCCACAAATCACTATCGCTCAATTCTGCGAGTGATTCTAATTTATTATCGCTGTTTTCTAGCTGGTCTAAAACCACTTTTGATGTAAAGGGACGGTTTTGGTTGCTATGGACAATCTTCAGTTTCCAGGCAGAAAGAACAGTTTTTATAATAAAACTGCATGCAGGCCACTGGAGAAACCACTGCGGACAAAAGGGATGTGAAATAATTTCATACAGTAAAGTAATCTGTAAGATTATAGTGTACTGTTTGTATTGTGTGTGTTTCACTTTTTGAACTTGGCGCTGTTCTCCGTCCCCGTGCGTCGCAATGCTCGCAGAGAACAGACCTCGGTTCCGTGATGAATCGAGCGGAGGATGAGCCGCTCACACTGCGGGGAGACATCGCAGGATCCGGGGGACAAGGTAAATAAGCTCTCCCTGGATCCTGCGATCCCATCCCGAGTCTGGCTCGGGGTTACCACTTTTGGTTCTGAAATTCCACCCCGAGCTAGACTTGGGAATACTGCCAGGGAGGTTAAATACTAATTTCAAGAAATGTTATACTTATGTTGGCCAAGAATGTTTGTGTCTAATCTGCTTGCAATTTTTATGTGCAAAAGTACTATTTATTTTACTTGTTTGACTGCACAGTTTCCTTCAAACCCACAGGAATGGCAGACTGTGGCCTCCCAGTTTGCCCAGCATCCCCAACTGCAGTGGGGCAATAGATAGAAAGCACGTCCACATAGTCCCACCCCCAACTCGGGGTCATACTATTATAATTATAAGGGGTATAATAGTATTGTGTTGTTGGCGGTGGTGTCGGCGACTTACAAGTTCCTGTATGTGGACGTGGGGAAAAATGGGCAGATGTCGGATGGTGGAGTCATCTCCCAGACGATTTCTTCAGACAGCTCCAGAATGGCAGCTTGAAGTTGCCACCTCCTGAAGATAATGTAGTGGGACTCCCATTCGTCTTCATCGCAGATAAAGCTTTTGCACTGGGGGACCATCTTCTGCGGCCATTCCCGATGAGGACCCTCACCCCGGACCAGAGGGTTTATAACTACCGGCTGGCCAGAGCCAGAAGAGTGATGGAAAATGCCTTTGGAATAATGGCCAGCCGGTTCCACCTATTTCTCACAGCTATCAACATGGCGGAATATAAAATCAATCACATTGTTCTTGCATGCTGCATATTACATAACTTTTTGTGAAAAAATGCATCAAACTATGTGGCCTCAGTTGGGACTAAGGCTGGCTTATTACAAATCAAAGAACTCTGACGGCTCTTAAACCTGGCCATACTGGCTTGCCCCCCCAAAGCGCCCGCAAAGTTCGCCAAAAGTATCTAGAGTACTTTGCGGGTAGGAGGGCCATTGATAGGAGAGAATCTATAAACATGTTTAAAATAATTATTTTTTTTTAGAAACTGAAATCATATTTCATTTGATTTACTGCTTGTGTTTCTTATCTGTCTCCTAGGTTCTCCAATGGCCTTTTATTTTTGGACATTTTCTTCAATACTGCAAACGTAACTTATTTGATACATGAGGTGACAATCTCTTCTTCAGCTATTATGTTGTGGGTCTGCTACACACACACACCTTGTTTTTGTTGTTAATGTATGTGTAGCACCCTCTACCAATAGGTAGGTGCTAGTAAGGTTTATTTTTACTAGGTTATCCAGCACAGGTAAATTTAGGCGGGCTTATGCTGCATGCTAGGCCTGGCTGTTTTCATCTGGGACCGGGAGTGGTCAGAGTAGCTGTGGGCATTACCACCTGTGCTCTGGCTCTGGGGCGCCTCCCTGTTCCAGGGAGAATGTTCCAGAAAGGGAGCTGGGCCTAGAACTGGAGTGGCAGGCAGCTTGTGTGTGAGCTCTGACCAATCCCCATCAATATTGGCTGGGGCCGAGCCTCATATATAAGCTGAGGTGAGGAATGGCATGTTAGTCAGTCACAGGAGGCCATCCCCATCTTGGGGGGTCACGCCGATCGCAGAAGAGGTCCAGGGAGAGCTGTGAGGGAACATCGCCCCTACATGGTCATTGGCAATGTCTCTGCCACCACAAGGTCGGATGGCAGGGAACTCCTGGAGCAGAAGGGCAGGTGAAACTGGCGGTACTCATGGTCCAGTCAAAGTTCCTCATCAAGGACTCAGGGCTGTTGTAAGTTCGGTGAGTGTTACCACAGTGGGATTGGAGGTGCCAAGGGGCTGGAAGTGCCAAGGAGTCTGTGAATAGAACTCTGCTAGTACACGGTCACTAGTGGAGTCTGCATCAAACACACGGTGGAAGAGTGAGAGTCCTGGATCAGAAAAGAGAATGTGGGGATCTGTGTCAAGTCAATGCTGCCTGTGGGCACATGATTAGTTGGGCTGACTGGGAACAGTCCATATTTCCTAGAAGATATGCTTTTAACCCATTTGGCCTCTGGGGAGAGGTTCTGCAGGCCTCTGACCTAGTGGCAGCGAACAACCAGAGCCATAGGAGGGAGGCTTATTCAGAGTGGGCCCTGTGACAGACCTAGCCGGGAGAGAGACTTTTGGAGGGGACTGAATGCTAGCCTCTTGCCGATCGATCGTGGGCCCTGGCATTTGGGGGAATGGTGCTCTTTGTGGGCTGTATGCCTGGGGACCCTTGAGGTGGTATTACTGTGGATTCGGGTCCTGGTCCCCAGGACACACAGACTCTGGGGACCCTGGATTTGCCATATTAGAACTAGTGGCTGATTCATAATGCTGGGACAAATACTGTTAGGAGATGCTGATGTCAATTCCAGCCACCTGTCTGTCTGTTGCCTGCTAGAATGTGTATTGTAAATAAGTCTAGTCATTAGATCTCCATTGTTGTTTGTGTTAATTAACTCGGCCAATGTGTGAAGAAGAGTTTGGTGTGGATTTGTGATAATGTTGATTGGGTTTTCTGAGCTACAAGACGGCCAGTCTGGCCTAAAGGTCATGTCTGAGTCATCTAGGCTGTCTAAAGGGATTAGTTAATTAGCCCATGTTAATTAGGTTTCTGGTCACAGGTGTATGTTCAGAGTAATATGAGCAGGAGATATGCACCTCCTCTTTTACTGTATAAAAGAGCCTGTATTCCTCAATAAAAGAGATTCCTGGTTGAACTTACATACAGCCTGCCTGGTGTTTGTTCTGAGCTACACAACTGGATTAGAACGGCACATAGCTGTAGTTCTAGTCCCGGAGCATCGGATGACTGAACCATCAGATGTTGCGATCTGCAATCTGATTCTATAGCCGCAGAGGAGTGTCAGGAGAGTGGAACCGAGCGAGCAGGGGCTTGTCACATTGGTTGGCAGCCGTGGGATTTGCTCTCCAGTTACTGGGACACTCCAAACAGGCCTGCAGGAGAGCCACGCTGAAAGACTTACTTGAGAGCCATGGAGGGAATGGTGGGATCGTGCTTCCTTGCCGTGAACACATCCAAATCATCACCTGGATCCAAGGTCCAGATAGCAGGAGAGGAGAGGTACAGATACCAGCCACCATGGAAGAGGAATTCAGAAGGGGGTTGCGAGAGATGCAGATACAGCACAGAGGACTATCAGAGAAGGTCCTGCTAGGATGGTTTGATTCTATCCGCTGCAAACTCTGGAAGGAAGCGCTAGCCTGTGAGCAGCGAAACCAGGGAAAAGTTCTCCCCTCCATCCACGTAAGGTACTGGTCGCAGTATGAAGTGCGAATGCTGTTATTGGGGGAACAGCCGAACCAGGAGTGGACAGCCGAGTTAAGCAGGTTGATCCGGGCAGAAATGCGGTTGGACGAGAGCTACAGAGCCCTCCAGTGGTATGTAGCCCAAGTGTGCCCGTGGACAGCGGATGACAGCCCCACGGAAGGCTTTGACTACAATGGCCTGGGATTGTTGTACTGGAAGCTGTCCAGGGACCCTGACTTTGGGAGTGATTGGGAGTGGCATTTGGAGGAAATAATGGAGCACAGAGAGCGAAGACTGAATGTCTCAGAAGTGCACTGGGCACAGGAAGATTTGGAGTTTCTGACCGTTCAGGAATAGGAGCTGGAGATCGCCTACAGACAGCTGTTAGACTCTGCTCAGCAGCAGGGTGGCGCTCCCTTTGCCTGGGACTATCAGGAAATACCAGTTGACAACTCTGAAATCCTGGCTGAAGAGTTGACAATGTGGCAGAGTAACAGTGTGCTTTGCCAACCTGCCTCCGCAGCTACGGAGGCGGAGGTCTTATGGCGGATGCAGCAAGTGCTGAGTGACCTTGATGAACCTGTTTCTGCATTGGATGATCTTCGATGGAGGAATGTGCTTGTCCAGCAGCATGCCAGAGAATCGGCACTGGAAAATCTGAAGATTGCCATCCCCAAACCTGAAGTGCTGACAACAGGGCAGAGCTCTGCTAACCTCTGCCCAGCACTGATAGCATCTTCTGGGTTCCACGGAGAGGAGATGGTGAACCTTTATCCCCAGACACCAGTTGCAGAGACAGGGGATTTGATAGACTTTTCTGCTGAGGAAGAACAACCTGGTAAGCCTCCAGCAGAAGAAGAGCTGTTATTAGGGCCAAACTTCACTGTGCTCTACCCAGCACCAACAGAAGTATCTGTGAAGTTACAAGGAACTTCCCCAGCTGAAGCGCTGGCAACCGGACAGAGGGTCCAAGATCTCTGCCCTACACCTGCGGCGGTTCTGGAGGCTCAGGGTGAGAAGGAGGTGGTCACTTCCCAGCAGCAGATCAGGATACAGGGGGAGAGTGGAGAGGAGGTGTTCGTCGTCCCTCCCCAACAGTTGGCCAGGGTGGAGGAAGTGGTCTTTCGTCCCCAGCAAAGATCCGTGCACCTGGGAGACAGTACCACAGACATATTGTCCCAACATCCAGATGAGGGAATGGAAAAGGAAGCAGCCGGCTCACCTCCCCAATGGCAGCTACACAGTTTGGGAGTGGAGGAAGCCAGCCTCCTGCCCCAACGGTTAGCTGGAGCAGAGGATGCGGAGTCTCCAGCAGAAGTGCTGGCAGCAGGGCAGAGTGCTACCAACCTCTGCCCAGCACCAGCAACAACTACAGAGTTCCAGAGAGGCGGGGCAGTCGGCCTCCCTCCCCAACAGTTAGCCGGAGCAGATGGTGTGGGGTTTCCAGCAGAAAGGCTAGCAACAGGGCCAAGTACTGCTGGGCTCTGCCCTCAACTAACAGAGGATAGATTTCCTGTGAATGTGGATGGGACTTCAGTCTCCACCTGTATACCCCAGGGATGCTGGGCAGTCGGCCCAGATCCACAACAGCATGACGGAGTGAGCTCAGACACCCTGTCTTCTCTCTAGCGGCAGAAAGGACTCCAGGGAGAAGGGCCAGTCCAGGCCTCTCCCCAGTGGCAGATATGTTCTCTGAGAGAGGCAGAGGTTGGCTGGGTGAGTAATGCTTTGGAACAATTTGTTTGGGGTACTGTGTGGGTACAGGCATTAGAGGACTGGAACTACTGACTAACTTCGAAGTCAACCCATCTGGGGTCTCCTCCTGTGTTAGTCTCCTGCCGAAAGGGGAGAAATGTGACAGACCTAGCCGGGAGAGAGACTTTTGGAGGGGACTGAATGCTAGCCTCTTGCCGATCGATCATGGGCCCTGGCATTTGGGGGAACGGTGCTCTTTGTGAGCTGTATGCCTGGGGACCCTTGAGGTGGTATTACTGTGGATTCGGGTCACACAGACTCTGGGGACCCTGGATTTGCCATATTAGAACTAGTGTCTGATTCATAATGCTGGGACAAATACTGTTAGGAGATGCTGATGTCAATTCCAGCCACCTGTCTGTCTGTTGCCTGCTAGAATGTGTATTGTAAATAAGTCTAGAGTCATTAGATCCCCATTGTTGTTCGTGTTAATTAACTCTGCTCTTGTGTGAAGAAGAGTTCGGTGTGGATTTGTGATAATGTTGATTGGGTTTTCTGAGCTACAAGACGGCCAGTCTGGCCTAAAGTTCATGTTTGAGTCATCTAGGCTGTCTAAAGGGATTAGTTAATTAGCCCATGTTATTTAGGTTTCTGGTCATAGGTGTATGTTCAGAGTAATATGAGCAGGAGATATGCACCTCTTCTTTTACTGTATAAAAGAGCCTGTATTCCTCAATAAAAGAGATTTCTGGTTGAACTTACATACAGCCTGCCTGGTGTTTGTTCTGAGCTACACAACTGGATTAGAACGGCACATAGCTGTAGTTCTAGTCCCGGAGCATCGGATGACCGAACCATCAGAAGTTATGATCTGCAATCTGATTCTATAGCTGCAGAGGAGTGTCGGGAGAGTGGAACCGAGCGAGCAGGGGCTCGTTACAGGCCCCTACTATTCAATAGAAGAGGATGTGTCATATTTCAGTACAGTAACTACAAGTTTGTGCAGGAGGAACTAAGTGTACAGGAGGAAACAAGTTATGTGCAGGAGGTGAAAGAGATCTAAGAACATTACTTTTACACGGTCATTAGTGATGTCTCTGCCACCACATGGTTGGATGGTTAGAGAACTCTTAGATGGAATAGTCTGTGGGGGTTGAGCAGCAGGAGGAGCAACAGTCTGCATGGAGATGCAGGAGGAAACTAATACTAAATCCTATATGCACATTATGTCTTCTGGCTCTAACTTTATTCAAAGTGTATTCAAATCCTTAAATATGATGGCAAAGACTTATCATGTGGGCATCCCATATTCCTATCCCTATCCCATCCAAGTTGTACCCCCCAATAAAACAACAAAAACAAAGCTTGCAAAAGACTGTTCATTGTCTCTGGAAAGGATGCATGAAGTCTGGCAGTGGGGTGATTTGGTGGATTGTTTGTTAGTAGTGCTAACAGCATAGCTACATATGTAATGCATTAATGATAAAAATAATCATAATTTTTAACTCCATGAATTAATTGCTTGTAGTCCCTAAAATGGCCTGATTGGGGCAAATTTTAGAGCACTGTGGGGGTTATTTACTAAAAGCAAATCCACTTTGCACTACAAGTGGACTGAAACTGCACTGAAAGTGCACTTGTAGAGCAAAGTGGATTTGCCTTTAGTAAATAACCACCATTGCCACTGTAACTACACCAACTTACTCCAAAAACTGGTATTGAACATTGAAAGAAGAAGCCACACATTGTTGAGTATAAAACATTTTACTCAAAGCACATTCACATGTGCTTTATAAAAGGGTTTTTTAACAAACCAACATTGGTTTTGTAACATTTATGTTTGACAGTAGATATAGCCTTTTTTGGCTAAACAGGCATGTTTAAAACCATAACATACACAACTCAGGAACTTACAAATTTCAACTTTGATATAGTGAAGGCAATATGTGACATTAGTATGTAAAAACTGTGTTGATTTCGCCTTCATCAGATGGGGTGATCTCACCCCTGTAAAAGCCAAATTTTGAAGATGCACACAAATTTGGAGTCAAAATGTGGATTTCCCTCCTGATCCCATGCCTAATGTCAAAATGTGCTAGCTCCCATCATGGGGGATCAATGGACGTGTTTCGGGGGTGTAACCCCTTCCTCTCATCTACTTTAGTTGCGAGGAAGGGGTTGCACCCACAAAACGCCTACATTGATATCCCGTGATGGCAGATAGCACATGTTGACACACTGTGTGCATCTTCAAAATGTGGCTTTCAAATCACTGAATTTTAAAAAAATATATAAAATACAACGAGCAAATTTACAATTCTTGTTGTTTTTAGATTCTGCCTAAAACATCAATGATGTTGGTTATTTTTTTTGGACATCATTGATGTTTTGCTTGACCATCTCTAAATCCCGATTGCACACCATGATCTCACCGATGAGGATCTGTGCACTTGCACTGTTGAAATTAGTTTCTTCTTCCACAACATCCACAGCACCTAAAAATAAAAAAAAACACCATGTATTATAAAAATGCAGGCATACATCTATTACATGAAGCTGTGGTCTCAGACACTGACCTGTTGTGGTCACTATTTTGCCCACTTCATGAACCTCTCCCTCCACATCTTCTTCATGGTGTGTGGGGATTTCCCCTTCTTCATGAGTAGTGGGGTTCGTGGTGTCCTCAGATGTCCCAATTCTTTTCTTCCCTATGTGAATAAAAAAAGGTATACACTAGAACATGCGAACAGGTAAAAAATCTGTTCGAACACGCGAACACCGTTGAAGTCTATGGGACACGAACATGAAAAATCAAAAGTGCTAATTTTAAAGGCTTATATGCATGGTATTGTCTTAAAAAGTGTTTGGGGGCCTGGGTCCTGCCCCAGGGGACATGTATCAATGTAAAAAAAAGTTTTAAAAATGTCCGTTTTCCGGGAGCAGTGATTTTAATAATACTTAAAGTGAAACAATAAAAGTGTAATATTCCTTTAAATTTCGTACCTGGGGGGTGTCTATAGTATGCCTGTAAAGTGGTGCATGTTTCCCGTGTTTAGAACAGTCTGACAGCAAAATGACATTTCTAAAGGAAAAAAAGTCTAAGTTTAAAACTACTCGCGGCTATAATGAATTGTCGGTCCGGCAATACACATAAAAGTTCATTGATAAAAATGGCATGGGATTCCCCCACAAGGGTACCCTGAACCAAAATTTAAAAAAAACATGCAAGGGGGTCCCCCCTAATTCCGTACCAGGCCCTTCAGGTCTGGTATGGATATTAAGGGGAACCCCGCGCTAATTTTTTTTAAAAAAATGGCGTGGGGGTCGCCCTCAAAATCCATACCAGGCCTGAAGGGTCTGGTATGAATTTTAAGGGGAACCCTGTGCCAAAATATTTTAAAAAAATGGCATGGAGCCCCCCAAAAATCTTTATCAGACCCTTATCCAAGCATGCAACCTGGCAGGCCGCAGGAAAAGAGGGGGGATGAGAGAGCGTCCACCCTTCTGAACCGTACCAGGCCACATGCCCTCAACATTGGGAGGGTGATTTGGGGTGATGGGGAGAAGGGCCTCACCCCCCAAACCCTTGCCGGTGGTTGTGGGGGTCGGCGGGCGGGGGGCTTATCAGAATCTGGAAGCCCCCTTTAACAAGGGGGGCCCCCAGATCCCGGCCCCCCATTTGAAATGGTAACGGGTACATTGTACCCGTACCATTTCACAAAAAAGTGTGAAAATGGTAAAAAATAACAACACACACCATGGGAGAAATCCTTTATTGAAAAATAAAAAAATAAAACTGTCGCATGTAGTCTATTCACCTCTGCCGACGGACTGAAAAAAAAAATAAAGAAGATCTGCCTCCATGGGAGGCACACGCCATATGACGCATCCTTGCTCTTTTAAAACTGTGGGCGGGGCCACTCGGTGTCGTCGCCGGGTGACCCTGCCCCCCTCTGACCAACAGGGACATCCCTATGGCTTCCTCGGTCTGCCCCCTCTGACGCTATGGGAAAGCCATAGGGATGTCCCCGTGCGCCAGAGAGTGGCGGACCAGGTGGCCCCGCCCCCTCTGATGCTACAGGGGAAGCCATAGGGATGTCCCCGTGTGCCAGAGGGGGGCGGGGTCACCCAGCGATGACACTGTGTGGCCCCGCCCACAGTTTTAAAAGAGCATGGTTGTGTCATATGGTGTGTGCCTCCCATGGAGGCAGATCTTCTTTATTTTTTTTTATTTTTTTCGGCTACCCCAAAGCACCCTCCCAATGTTGAGGGCATGTGGCCTGGTATGGTTCAGGAGGGGGGGCGCTCTCTCGTCCCCCCTTTTTTCCTGCAGCCTGCCAGGTTGCATGCTTGGATAAGGGTTTGGTATGGATTTTTGGGGGACCCCACGCCATTTTTTTTCTAACTTTGGCACGGGGTTCCCCTTAAAATTCATACCAGACCTGAAGGGTCTTTTTTTTGCATTGATACATGTCCCCTGGGGCAGGACCCAGGTCCCCAAACACTTTTTATGACAATAACTTGCATATTAACTTTTAAAATTAGCACTTTTGATTTCTCCCATAGACTTTTAAAGCTTTCGAATTTGCCGCGAACACCCCAAATTGTTCTCTATTCGGTGAACGGGCGAACAGCCAATGTTCGAGTCAAACTCGTGTTCGACACGGACATAAAGCCCATCCCTACTTAGCACACAGATATTTGAGGCAAGAAATAGGAATATGAAACATTGCTTGGAAGTGTCGTACAATTGTTTGTTTTGGCAGAGTTCCAAGCTAAAAACATGTTTTTTTTCCCTTTTTAAACCTGGAATACTTAACTTTTTTGTTATTAAATTTTCACACATGGAGAGACCCCTAGTATCCACTGGAGCACCTGTGTGGGACACCCTAAAAAGGTTCTTCTGGTGTCCCACACTAGTGCTCCTGCTTCCAGATGTGTAAACAGCTGCTGAGTGTCTTCTCCTTACACTGAATCTAGTTTGCATTTCATTCTAGTTACAAACCCATCTAGACAACAATATGTACTAAACTTATTTTAATACAAATAGGCATGAACAAGTGTAGTTAACCTGCATCTGCCAAAAATATTGTATTAGTGGGAGAACGAACGATGTTTACTACAAACGATTACTGTGCCCACGAACCTGAAACTTGCCATTATAAACTGTACAACAGTAAAGAACATCACATGGAGCAGCACTAAAGTAATAATAATAAAAGGAAAACACGACAAATACTTACTTTTTTGCAGCACTTTCTTGATCCTTCTGTTCTGATCTTGCTCCCTCAATTTCAGGTCTGACCAGCGTTCCCTCAATTGCTCCTTGGATCGTCGTACTCCAAAATTCCTGTGCAGACTTCTCACAACTTTAGTCATTATCTTGGCCTTTCTCACATTTGGGTTGCTGTATGGTCCATACTTCCCATCATAGTCAGCCCTCTTCAAGATGTCCACCATCTCCACCTCTACAAAGGGGAACTGCCTTGCTCCGGGATTTCCTCGTCCTCCTCAGTGCTGCTATTATCATGCACCTGCTGTCTCTCTGCCATGTGCTCTTCCACTGTGCTGAAAGAGAAAGGGCAGGGAATACACTATAAATAAGGTCAGGAGCGGAGTTTCACGCATGCGCAGAGTATATAAAGCATAACACGCGTGCGGTGTACGTACGATCTGTGAGCGGAGGACAGAGTAGCGCAAGCGTCAAACGTGCAAATGAAGGTACAATTTTAACTTAGGGGAATCAGTGGTTAGTGGCCTATACTGCTTATAGATTGATGCCTATATTGGGACAAGATTAGGAGAGTTCAGCCGGACATTAGGGTTTGTCTTGTGTTGTGTCTTGCAGAGAAAATGGATACATTTACTGACCCAGACTTCCTGCCAAAATTTATAGACATGTACAGGGAGCTGCCATGTCTGTGGCCGGTCAAACACCGAGAATACTCCAACAAGCTAAAGAGGAAGGCAGTGCTGGAGCAACCGTTGAAATTGATGAAGCCGGTGCATCCCACGGCAGACATCACCTATTCGATGGCCAAAATTGGTGGCCTGAGAAGCACATATAATAGGGAGAGCAAAAAGTCCAGGATTCCATGAGATCAGGAGCAGCAGAAGATGATGTATATATACCCAGGCTCTGGTACTATGACAGACTGCGTTTTTTGTCAGACCAGAGTGAACCCAGGCCATCACTATCTACACTTCCTTCCACACTTCCTTCCACACTTCCTACCACACTTCCTTCCACATCAGATGAGGCTTCAGAAGTCCATCCTGGGCCTTCCAGCCAGGAAGAAGATGTGGAGGAGCCCAGTTTGAGACAGGTATAGCATTGTTCAACATATTTCTTGTCAAAAATTTCTGATTTAACAAAGTGGTTTACATATTAATAGACAACAGTAGCCAAAAATGATTGGGACAAGAATGAAAAATGCTGGGGTCAGAATGATAGTCTTTTCTGTTTGGTAACATTCAATTACAATTTCAATCATCCCATTTTTATACACAGGAAAGTCTCAGCCAGGAGGAGGCCGTGGAAAGTGGTAGCCAGGAGATGGCCGTGGAAAGTGGCAGCCAGGAGGTGACCATGCCCAGCAGCCTGACCGAATCCCAGGTTCCTCCCCTACGCCTCCCAACAAAAAGGACCAGGAAGGCGAAGAACCTGAAGGAGTCAGCGACTGTTTTGATTCGGAAGGCTACTCAGGTCCTCACAACAACCCCTGGTGGCCCCGAGTCATATGGCTGTCTGACAGCCAGTAAACTGGAAGAAATGGAGGTGGGCCAACGTTTCATCTGTGAGGAGATAATAATTCAAGCCCTAAACAAGAGGATGAGGGGCCAACTCACAACTAAAACCCACCTGTGTGAGTTGGACCATATTACTCCTCCACCACCTCCACCCTGGTGAAAATGGAGAGTTTACAACCACTTTAACTCTGGGGGGGAATTTGGAGAAATTGATTTTCTGGAAATCTGTGAACATTTTTGGAACATCTTCTATGCTGCTGTTGAATTACTTGCTGCTGCCAGTGGCACAAGTTTCCATCACATCCTGACACTTTTTCAAAAACAATTTTGCTGACTGAAAGCCAGTGATTGCTGCTTGACCCATTAATACATGTGTGCTTTTTAAACCCATGAACAGATACTTTTACATTATATGTCATTTTTTTTAACACCCAGTAAACACTGTTGTGACATATACCCAAAAGTTTGAGGAAATTTCTTTTAAAAACAAGAACAGAGGATTCAAACATTTTGAAAGTGGCTTCCTTCCGTTCCTTGACAGACACTTTTCCCGATAACTAGTGATAGGCGATTCTCCTTCGGTTTGATTTGCAGACGTGTTCGGCAAACATGATCAAAAATTTCCAAATTGCAAACTCCATTGGAGTCAAAATGAGATGTGCTGCACCTATAGGATGTATTCTGTTATGTTCGTAAACAAACCCATTTTCAAGTCTAATAAGCAATGCCTCAAAGTGGACCTTTTTCACCTTTCCCTATATTCATATCTCTTCATATCTGAAATTGCCTAATTCATTCTTTTTTTCTTTTTTTTTCATTATCTACTTTTTTTCATTCTTTGTCCTAGTCTTCTTGAAGGCAGTGGTGACATAGTCTTGGCAGCACCACTGTCCCCTTGCAAGGGACCCTTTCCATTTTGTGGCATGATATAGATTGGGGAAGGGGGGACTGCATGCACTGGACATAAGGGACTGCTAAGGACACCATCTTTTTTATTTTATTTTGCATGGGTCTCCCCTTAAGATCCATATTAGACCCCTAGCTGAGATAAAGATCTGTTATGAATTTTGGGGGAAACCTTGTGTTATTTATGTACAGCATCATTGGCTGCTATGGTGCACTGTTACAACTAATGACTCTGTGACTGCCAGCATCCCAGCAATCAATGATATTATCGATTGCTAGGATGCAGGCAGCTTCCTTGGTTACTAGGATGCAGGAGGCCACTGGCGGGATAGCAACCAACAAAATAACAAAAAAGGGCAGATGCGTGATTCTGAGACGGAAGCTGCCACATTTAACGTGCAGTATAAAATGACGACTGCTGATCACAATAGGCTTGAGTAGTTTTTGTATCCTCCGCAGCTCTGTTCTTGCAGCCTAACCCAGTGTCATCGCAAATTTGAACTCCCTCCAAAAACATCCAAAAAAAAATGCATACACTAACAAAATTGCAGGGGTATTATTTTCCTGATTTGTTAAAGGCTATGCACACATAATTGTGTATTGATTGTATGCTCACAGAATTATTATTATACAGGATTTATATATTGGCAACAGTTTGCGCAGCGCTTTACAATATAAGGGGAACAGTACAATACAGTTCAATATAGAAGGAATATGAGAGCTCTGCTAATGGAGCTTACACTCTAATGGGAGGGGGAGGTGGTACAAAAGGTAATAGCTGCAGGGGATGATCTGGTGGAGGTGACCCAAGCATGGCTTTTTAGGTGGAGATGGGGTAGGCTTCCCTGAATAAAGAAGAATCGCTAAAGGCGGACAGGGTAGAAGTTGACCAGACATATTGGGGTAGGGAGTTCCAAAGGATGGTAAAGGCTCTGCAAAAGTCCTACGGGCAGGTAGGTTTTGGGTGATATCTGCAGATGAGGTTGGTGATATAGCCGGGGCGATGTGGTGGATGGATTTGTACGTTGTGGTTAGAATTTTGAATTTTATACATTGGACTAGTGGAAGCCAGTGAAGAGAATTTATTATAGATTGATATATAGGAATAAAACTTCATTAGCTTTATGCTGCTTAAAAGAAACAGAAAACAATGAATTTGTAAAAAGCCTCAGTCCATGGAGGAATATTGTGCTGGTTGTATATTAATCTATTGTATGCATACATGTGCACATGTCCAAGCACTAACTGGCGTAAAAGATTGCATAAACTGAATACAGGTTCCAGTGATAAATACTCATATGCTTTCGTAGGGCAAAATTGCTTACAGGATTTCTTTCACATGCCTTTGTGCATATGCATTTCATTGCTCGGTGAGCTGGACACATTGGGGTTGGTTTACTAGAACTGAAGAGTGCAAAATTTGGTGCAGCTGTTCATAGTAGCCAATCAGCTTCTAACTTCAGCTTGTTCAATAAATCCAGGGTCACGCTGATGCAGTAGGAATCTGATGTGATTTCATTGTGTGATTTCACAGTGCAATTTCTGTTGCGACAGGTGCAAATTCATTGCAATTTTGAGGGGACATGGCATAGCTGGAGATTAAATTTGCACTGCACCCGCAATAAACTCACACAGGACCCTTTTTTTAACCAGATCAAAATCGCATCACATCTATGTGAATGGCCTTGATAGAAAACAATGTATTTTCAGATGACAGGCGAATCTATGAATTTTGCATCGCATCAGATTTGCATCAGTGTGAACCGGGTTTTAAGCTTTGGCAAAAAACCTGGAAGCTCATTGGTTTCTGTGCAAAGCTGCACCATATTTTGCACCCATTTTTAGTAAATCAACCCAATTGTTTTTTTTTATTTTTTTCAGAAAAAATGTAAATTCTGAATAGCAGATAAAAAAAGAGTAAAAAGAATAAAGGTAACATTTTTTAAATGTTCAACAAGCACAGAATACTTGTTCATCATACAACTTGAATGCACAATCACCTAGATAGGCTTGATAATTGCAATCGCTACAAAGCATAAAATGTCTGTGCACAAATGTGGATCTATAATTCAAAAGTAGCCTTTAGGTTTTACACCAAGAACCAAAACACATCTGAAACAAACTGGTACACTTCTCTTAGCAAATTGATGTTTTAACAGCTTAAAAAATTTAACCACTTGAGCCCCGGACCATTATGCTGCCTAAGGACCAGAGGTCTTTTTCCAATTTGGCACTGTGTCGCTTTAACTGCTAATTGCGCGGTCATGCAATGCTGTACCAAAACGAAATTTGTGTTCTTTTCTTCCCACAAATAGAGCTTTCTTTTGATGGTATTTGATCACCTCTGCGGTTTTTATTTTTTGTGCTATAAACGGAAAAAGACCGAAAATTTTGAAAAAAAATGATATTTTCTACTTTTTGTTATAAAAAAAATCCAATAAACTCAATTTTAGTCATACATTTAGGCCAAAATGTATTCGGCCACATGTCTTTGGTAAAAAAAATGTCAATAAGCGTATATTTATTGGTTTGCGCAAAAGTTATAGCGTCTACAAACTAGGGTACATTTTCTGTAATTTACACAGCTTTTAGTTTATGACTGCCTATGTCATTTCTTGAGGTGCTAAAATGGCAGGGCAGTACAAAACCCCCCCGAATGACCCCATTTTGGAAAGTAGACACCCCAAGGAAATTGCTGAGAGGCATGTTGAACCCATTGAATATTTATTTTTTTTGTCCCAAGTGATTGAATAATGACAACAAAAAAAAATATATATTTACAAAAAGTTGTCACTAAATGATATATTGCTCACACAGGCCATGGGCCTATGTGGAATTGCACCCCAAAATACATTCTGCTGCTTCTCCTGAGTATGGGGATACCACATATGTGGGAATTTTTGGGAGCCTATCTGCGTACGGGGCCCCGAAAACCAATCATCGCCTTCAGGATTTCTAAGGGTGTAAATTTATGATTTCACTCTTCACTGCCTATCACAGTTTCGGAGGCCATGGAATGCCCAGGTGGCATAACCCCCCCCCAAATTACCCCATTTTGGAAAGTAGACACCCCAAGCTATTTGCTGAGAGTCATGTCGAGTCCATGGAATATTTTATATTGCGACACAAGTTGCGGGAAAGAGACAAATTTTTTTTTTTTTTGCACAAAATTGTCACTAAATGATATATTGCTCAAACATGCCATGGGCATATGTGGAATTGCACCCCAAAATACATTTAGCTGCTTCTCCTGAGTATGGGGATACCACATGTGTAGGACTTTTTGGGAGCCTAGCCGCGTACGGTGCCCCGAAAACCAATCACCGCCTTCAGGATTTCTAAGGGTGTAAATTTATGATTTCACTCTTCACTGCCTATCACAGTTTCGGAGGCCATGGAATGCCCAGGTGGCACAACCCCCCCCCCAAATGACCCCATTTTGGAAAGTAGACACCCCAAGCTATTTGCTGAGAGGCATATTGAGTCCATGGAATATTTTATATTTTGACACAAGTTGCGGGAAAGTGACACATTTTTTTTTTTTTTTTTGCACAAAGTTGTCACTAAATGATATATTGCTCACACAGGCCATGGGCATATGTGGAATTGCACCCCAAAATACATTTAGCTGCTTCTCCTGAGTATGGGGATACCACATGTGTGGGACTTTTTGGGAGCCTAGCCGTGCATGGGACCCCGAAAACCAATCACCGCCTTCAGGATTTCTAAGGGTGAAAATTTTTGATTTCACTCTTCACTGCCTATCACAGTTTCGGAGGCCATGGAATGCCCAGGTGGCACAAACCCCCCCACATGATCCCATTTTGGAAAGTAGACACCCCAAGCTATTTGCTGAGAGGCATGGTGAGTATTTTGCAGCTCTCATTTGTTTTTGAAAATGAAGAAAGACAAGAAAAAACATTTTTTTTTCTTTTTTCAATTTTCAAAACTTCGTGACAAAAAGTGAGGTCTGCAAAATACTCACTATACCACTCAGCAAATAGCTTGGGGTGTCTACTTTCCAAAATGGGGTCATTTGGGCAGGTTTTATGCCACCTGGGCATTCCATGGTCTCCGAAACTGTGATAGGCAGTGAAGAGTGAAATCAAAAATTCACGCCCTTAGAAAGCCTGAAGGCGGTGCTTGGTTTTCGGGGTCCCGTGCGCGGCTAGGCTCCCAAAAAGTCTCACACATGTGGTATCCCCATACTCAGGAGAAGCAGCAGAATGTATTTTGGGGTGTAATTTCACATATTCCCATGGCATGTTTGAGCAATATATCATTTAGTGACAATTTTGTGCAAAAAAAAAAAAAATTTGTCTCTTTCCCGCAACTTGTGTCGCAATATAAAATATTCCATGGACTCGACATGACTCTCAGCAAATAGCTTGGGGTGTCTACTTTCCAAAATGGGGTCATTTGGGGGGGTTTTGAACTGTCCTGGCATTTTATGCACAACATTTAGAAGCTTATGTCACACATCACCCACTCTTCTAAGCACTTGAAGACAAAGCCCTTTCTGACACTTATTGTTTACATGAAAAAGTTATTTTTTTTTTGCAAGAAAATTACTTTGAACCCCCAAACATTATATATTTTTTTAAAGTAAATGCCCTACAGATTAAAATGGTGGGTGTTTTTTCACACAGTATTTGCGCAGCGATTTTTCAAACGCATTTTTTGGGGAAAAAACACACTTTTTTAAATTTTAATGCAATAAAACACACTATATTGCCAAAATGTTGGATGAAATAAAAAAGATGATCTTAGGCCGAGTACATGGATACCAAACATGACATGCTTTACAATTGCGCACAAACGTGCAGTGGCAACAAAATAAATAAATTTTTAAAAGCCTTTAAAAGCCTTTACAGGTTACCACTTTAGATTTACAGAGGAGGTCTACTGCAAAAATTACTGCCCTCGATCTGACCTTCGCGGTGATACCTCACATGCATGGTGCAATTGCTGTTTACATTTGAGGACAGACCGCCACTTGCGTTCGCCTTAGCGCGAGAGCAGGGGGCGACAGGGGTGCTTTTTTTTTTTTTTTTTTTCTTTATTATTTTTTTGCTTTTTTATCTAATTTTTAAACTGTTACTTTAATTTTTTTTTAATCATTTTTATTGTTATCTCGGGGAATGTAAATATCCCCTATGATAGCAATAGGTAGTGACAGGTACTCTTTTTTGAAAAAATTGGAGTCTATTAGACCCTAGATCTCTCTTCTGCCCTCAAAGCATCTGACCACACCAAGATCGGTGTGATAAAATGCTTCCCCAATTTCCCAATGGCGCTATTTACATCTGGCGAAATCTAAGTCATAAAATGCTCGTAGCTTCCGGTTTCTTAGGCCATAGAGATGTTTGGAGCCACTCTGGTCTCTGATCAGCTCTATGGTCAGCTGGCTGAATCACCGGCTGCATTTTCAGGTTCCCTGTTGAGACAGGAAAGCCAGAGAAAAACACGGAAGACGGTGGGGGGGGCATTCCCTCCCACGGCTTGTAAAAGCAGTCTAGAGGCTAATTAGCCGCTAGGATTGCTTTTACATGAAAGCAGACCGCTGGCTGAAAAGAATGATACCAAGATGATACCTAAACCTGCAGCCATCATTCTGGTATAACCACTCAAAGTTGTGAATGGCGTACCTGAAGACAAAAAAATGGTTAACAATAAAGCACAGTAAACGGTAAAGTATAAAAAATTGCATACCTGAAAAGCAAATATGGTAAAACATAACAACAATAAAACATTGCAGAATAGAATACAGTAAAAAAGAACAGAACAATAGAGAGAATAGAGAGAGAGGGAACAATAAAAACGACAACTATTTTTTTTATTTTATATATTTTTTTTTTTTTACACTTTTTTTGTAACTAACTTTTATAACTGTAACCGGTTCCAGGTTCGGGTCACTCAAAATGCGATGGCATCTTGGGAGACCCTGTGAAAGTGTGCCTAGTCTGTGCAAACCTGTACCCTACGCTAATACTCAACTAGTAATGGCAGCGTTCAAAACATTCACCAATGCAAAGACCATGATTGTCAGGACAGGAGGGACAATAATAGCGGGTGTCACGCCTATATCCGCGCTTGCTGCAGACACAACATCTTTTTTGGGGGGGGTCGTTGGGTAGGGGGACTCGGGAGGACATAAAGAAAATGCCTCTCATGCAGCCGACTGCATTTGGTTGGGGATGTGAATGGGGGAAGTACGGGCGCTGCAGAAGTGGTGGGTTCCCAATTAGGATTGGCGAATGCAGCAGGAAGGGCACTATGGGCACGGCAGGCCTGTGTTTGTCTTCTTGGTGGCAGCGGGACACTACTTGTGCTTGCCACCTCACCAGCTTGAACTGCACTTATGGGACTCGCAACGTCACCAAGTGTTACTGCAGTGCTGGTTTGACTACGACCGGGGTGTACTAGGCTGCTGGTGCTTGCCAGTTCACCAAAACGCTACAAAAAAAACTGTTAGCGATCGCAGGGATCAGGCCTGACTCTGCGAACGCTGCAGTTATGCGTTTAGTCTTTTGTAAGTGACAGTGATCGATCGATACTGCACTTGGGTAGGCGGGGCCGGGCGGAGGGGCAAAACGCAGGTGCTAGCAGGTATCTGTGCTGATCCTGCTAACACTGCATTTTTGGGAACCCTAAACTGCTGGGGACGCCAGTATAGATCTGATCGGATCAGATATTGATCCGTTCAGATACTATACCACTAAGGGAGGTGTACGGTGCGTGCGTGGGTGTTAGCGGTACTGGCGCTAACCAGACGCTGCCTGGGGCTGGTGCTAGCTTGCCAGTTCCCCAAAACGCTACCAAAAAAACTGTTAGCGATCGCAGGGATCAGGCCTGACTCTGCGAACGCTGCAGTTATGCATTTAGTGTTTTGTAAGTGTCAGTGATCAATCGATACTGCACTTGGGTGGGCTGGGCTGGGCCGGGCGGACGGGCAAAATGCAGGTGCTTAGCAGGTATCTGGGCTGATCCCGCTAACACTGCGTTTTTGGGAACCCTAAACTGCTGGGGATGCTAGTATAGATCTGATCGGATCAGATATTAATCCGATCAGATACTATACCACTAAGGGAGGTGTACGGTGCGTGCGTGGGTGTTAGCGGTACTGGCGCTAACCTGACGCTGCCTGGGGCTGGTGCTTGCCAGTTCACCAAAATACTACAAAAAAAACTGTTAGCGATCACAGGGATCAGGCCTGACTCTGCGAACGCTGCAGTTATGCGTTTAGTGTTTTGTAAGTGACAGTGATCGATCGATACTGCACTTGGGTGGGCTGGGCTGGGCCGGGCGGAGGGGCAAAACGCAGGTGCTTAGCAGGTATCTGGGCTGATCCCGCTAACACTGCGTTTTTGGGAACCCTAAACTGCTGGGGACGCTAGTATAGATCTGATCGGATCAGATATTGATCCGTTCAGATACTATACCACTAAGGGAGGCGTATGCTGCGTGCGTTAGTGTTAGCGGTACTGGCGCTAATCTGACGCTGCCTGGGGCGACTCATATCACCGCCGGGCGATCAGGGGACTAAACCTTTATTCGGTAATAAACGGCGGGTGCCCTGACACTATAAAAAATAAACGAACTAACCAGCGTCACCCGTAACAGTTATACGGTGATCAGTGGTGAAAGGGTTAACTAGGGGGCCATCAAGGGGTTAAAACATTTATTAGGTAGTATATGGGGGTCCCTGTCGCTATAAAACGCTGACGGCGAACCTCAATATTTACGTCCCTAACTAGCGTCACCAGCGACACTAATACAGCGATCAGAAAAATGATCGCTTAGCGACACTGGTGACAGGGGGTGATCAAGGGGTTAAAACTTTATTAGGGGGGGTTAGGGGGGTATCCTAGACCTAAAGGGGGGTAATACTAACTGTCCTAACACTGTAACTGTCACAAACTGACACCAATGCAGTAATCAGAAAAAAAACAAAAAACTGCTGGTGTCAGTTTGTGACAGGGGGGGGGGTGATCAGGGGGTGATCGGGGGGCGATCGGGGGGGGGGTCGGGGTGTTTAGTGTGCCTGGCATGTTCTACTGTGTGTGTGTGTGTGTTGTGCACTCACATACCTGTCATCTCTCCTCGGGCCGGAACGGAAATTACCGAGCCGAGGAGAGATGACATCATTTCCTTTGCTGCTGTTTAGCATACAGCAGCAAAGGAATGATGTGATTGGCCGGCGGCGATCGCGAGGGGGGGGCCACGAACGGATGGCCTCCCCCTCACCTCCGATCGCCGTGGGACAAAAGACGACCGCCTTGGGCACCGGGGTGGGTCCGATCGGACCCCCCACCCGCGGAAGGCAAATCACGTACATGTATGTGATTTTGCCTGTCCGTGCCACCTTGCCGACGTACATCGGCGTGAGGTGGTGGTCAAGTTGTTAAAGAATGTCAGCTTTTTTGCCAAGGAAGAAAGAAAAAAGGGACAGGCATTGTAATCACTTAGTATTCTAATTCTTAGATACTAATGCTGAATGCAGGTTAAATAAACTGACACAGTAAAACAGGGATCCTCAATCTACGGCCCTCCAGCTGTTGCGGAACTACACATCCCATGAGGCATTGTAAAACTCTGACATTCACAGACATGGCTAGGCATGATGGGAATTGTAGTTCTTGAACAACTGGAGGCCCATAGTTTGAAGACCCTTGCAGTAAAACAACAAGCAGATTCTCCTGCACTGGAATTAATTCCACTCCACCTACCTAACAAAAGCAACATGCTGCCCCATAGCTCAGAAATGTCCCCCTTATTTGTAGGGACTGTTGCTTTTTGAAACCAAATGATCTGTCCTTTATTCCTCCTCAGTTGTCCCTCTTTTTGATCTGATTTATAGACCGATCAGAAAATGTGGGCAATTTAGCACCAAATGCATGATACTGTGCTGAATATTTCATCCAAACTCTATATTTTTACAAATGATACATTAAAAAGTTAGTATATGAAAAATAGAAGGGCAAAAAAAATGGGGTTTAACCAATCATATTTGGAGTCCTAATTCTTCATTATCAGTGTAAATAGGGGCATAACAATGGAATGCTCTTCGCCTACATACTTTGTACTCTAATGGGGGTTATTTACTAAAACTGGAATGTGCAAAATCTGGTGCAGCTCTGCATAGAAACCAATCAGTTTCCAGTTGTTTTTGTCAAAGCTTAATTAACAAAGCTGAAGTTATAAGCTGATTGGCTACCTTGGAATAGCTGCACTAGATTCTGAGTTTTTAGTAAATCTCCACAATTGTGTTCCTCATTCGATCTTAGAAGGCTGGGAAGTATGTTTTCCTCTTCCACCCTTCTCCATAGGGCACAAGACACGGAAGCCTATACCTGTGTGAAGGGTTTTTACATAGAAGTACTGTCTTTGCAATTTACCCCTTCTGACTAGCTGCCATAGAAGGCTAGAATTCTGTCTTCTAGGTTAGGGTGATGCTAGGCATTATGAGGAGGCCCAATAACGTCACAACAAATGCACACATACCTAAAAATTCCATGGGTCACTCATTATGCACAAGCTTTCAGCAAAACATTCTGATTTGTTATGAACTTTGACTTTGCACAATCAATTTACTTAAGAGAATTTACTTATGGCTTTAGCTAATAAATATTGTCATAAGACACTAAACAAAACTACCTCTTTTAAATCAGCACAAGGGAACGTTCAAAGTGTTTTCTCTTGGAGAAACCTAACACTGTTCATTTCTTGTAATCAGCAGATAGAGATTTGTCTTGCTTCTCACAAATGCAGTCTATTTAATCTCCTGTAGTGTGGGAAATTATGTTCAAGCTCTCCGCACGATGGTGTCCATAGTAAGTTATGCATGTAGTGACAAGTACATGCCATAAGGTCTCTGGATTATATCCACAATGTGTTGCTGCTGACTGCTGATCAAAATAGGCTTGAAGAAAAACATTATTTCAGGTGTGAAAAACTGTCACCTTTATCAAATAAATTTCTTACATTTTCCCTAAGCCACAGAAGCCTATTTAAACTCAGAAGGTTAACTTTGTAACATTCATTACGGCTGAAAATTCTGTTCACACTACTATGATGCTCTCTTTATAATGTGTTACATTAAAACAACATTAAAATAAACACATGAATGGTCTTTTGTAAATTGCACACAGAGTTAACATTGATTACACAGTTATTATTTGCGTTTAATTATACATGGTCTGGATTTAATTTGCAAGCTGCTAAATGTATAATATCTATGTCATTATTGGCACATTACTTAAAGCTTAGCAACTTCTTTAGAATATGCTCCACTGCCTCAATATGCTCCAGAATAGATGCATAATAAAAAATATAGTTAGAGTCTTGTTGAAAAAAAACCCCACGATTTATTCACAAAGAGAGCTGAAAGACCTCCTGGCCATTTACTATGTATAGAGATAAAAGATCGTTATTAAAATCTTCAGCATCGCTCCCAGGAAGTCACTTAATGAAAATCTCAGAGAGAGGATTGGTTACTTCCATGCTGGATGTGACCCAAGGAGATGATAGAAATAAGGCAAGCTTCACTTCATTCCCAAACAGTGGCCCAAAACAGTAAGTGCATAAGTGGCATATGGGAATAGATGCAAAGTATGGTAAAAATATGACTAATATCTCTTTCAGATGCTTTTATGAATTGAAGAATGATGGTAAAATACAGTAAATGTCAAGGATGGTGCACAATGCATATATATTACATCATGTTTATTTTATTTTCTGTCATTTGAAATTAAACTCAATGTACAGTCTTTTTCTAAGTTTTGTTTTACATGTATATGCAAACAGTTTAATCTAAATCTCATTATTGATTGTTATTTTTATTTAAAGGGAACCTGTCCTGATGAAGCTGTGCCCCAAAAAAGGCTCTCTGCAGCTTATCTTTTCTGCATTACTGACTTCCCATACCTTCTTCTGTACTGTTGTCTCAGAGAGGTATAGGTAGAGAGGTATAGGTAAGGCTTTGCTTCCTCCTGTCAGAGCTGACTCCCTGATAGCTGGTGAATTGATGACTTTTAGGGTAATGGTAAAGAAGCAGCAGGAGTGGTAGAGAAGGCACAGATGCACAGAATAAATTAAGCAAAAGTAGGGGGTTTCTTGCACTGTGGGTCCCCAGGTACAGCTTTCTCACCAGCAAGGAAAACAGTCAAAGCGGTTGTAAAGGTAGTTTTTTTTTTACCTTAATGCATTTTGTGCATTAAGGTAAAAAACCTTTTGTGTGTAACTTCCCTCCCCCAGCCAATGGCTCCTGCTGCTTGGAACCACAGCCTGTAAGGAGAGAGTGGGGGCAAGGCCAAGCCACACTGTGTGTGTCAATAGAGCTCACATAAATGCCCCCATAGAAAGAGGCTTGCTGTGGGGGCACTCGGAAGGGGGAGGGCCAGGAGCACCAGTGAGAGACCCCAGAAGGGGTCTACAGAGCAGGTAAGTATGACATGTTTTTTTTTTTTTTTTTAGAATAAATTTAACAGCATAGCAGTGATATCACTAAATGGTGCTTTAAATCTTATGAGAATATCAGATATAAGATCATCATAGGCACAACACCTTAAATGATCTACATCACACTGCAGACATCCATCTTCGAGGGGTATGGTCTAGTGCGCTTAGGCACAGTCAGTACAGGAGGGATTCATGAAAATAATACATTTCAGGGAACTGCTTAGTAACAATTCATATTTCTAAATGTTCCTTATAAAATAGCAGATATTCACTTTTAAAGCTCTGCTCCAGTATAATAAAACCATTCTCTTTTTTGCAATTTTTTTTTATTTTTTATGAATATTGATGCAGCCATTACACATGCCACCTGTTTTGCTTATAAACATGTATTACTACGTAGGTATAAGTAGGGAACAGGTGACAGTCCCTACGTACAACCTCTTTCATGATGACACAGAGCAGCCATAGATGCCACTTTCTAACAGCTCCTGGAGCCGGTTCAGTGATGCCTTTACCAGACTACGCCAGCCGTTACTCTGCATGTATCAAGATCTCTGACTGCCTGCATATCTCGGCTGTGTATGCTTTCTAATTGGACTAAGGCTACCTTTACTGTAATGCCCTGTACACACGGTCGGATTTTCCAACGAAAAAAGTGCGATCGGATTGTGTTGTCGGAAATTCCGATTGTGTGTGGGCTCCATCTGACTTTTTCCGTCAGAATTTCCGACACACAGAGTTTGAAAGCAGGCTATAAAATTTTCCGACAACAAAATCCGATCGGTTAAATTCCGATCGTGTGTACACAAATCCGACGCACAAAGTGCCACACATGCTCAGAATAAATTAAGAGACGAGCTATTGGCTACTGCCAATAGCTCGTCTCTTTACGTCACCGCGTTCAGAACTATCGGATTTTCCGACAACTTTCTGTGGCCGTGTATATGCAAGACAAGTTTAAGCCAACATCCGTCGGAAAAAATCCATGGATTTTGTTGTCGGAATGTCCGATCGTGTGTACAGGGCATAAATGTGATAGTGTTTAGTTTCAATAAATCCTACCAAGTGATTAACCTCTTCCTGTGCCCTTGTTTGCCGCAATGCCACAGTCCCGCTAAAAATCACTGTGCGCCGCCATCAATAGTAAAAAATAAAAATTCCATAAAAATATCCCATTGTTTGTAGACGCTATAACTTTTGCGCAAACCAATCAATATACTGTACACTTATTGGGATTTTTTTTTACCAAAAATATGTAGCTACATATCGGCCTAAATTGATGAAGAAATTTGATTTTTACATTTTTTTATTGGATATGTATTATAGCAGAAAGTAAAAAATATTGTTTTTTTCTTTTCAAAATTGTCGCTCTTTTTTTGTTTATAGGGATAAAAATCAGATTCCCACCAAGCTGCTCTCAGCAATTACCAGACACACCATGGACATGTTCCCTTCTCTTAGTAACAATAATAAAAGCATCATATACTCAATATATAGTCATCAATTATTTGAAAGGAACAAGATGCATGACATTTGTGAAATACAGGCTACATGTAACAAATGTGTGAAAATATAAACAAAAACTTTTTTTTTCGGTTTATATCGTTATTTAAAATATTTTTGGGTTTTATTCGGCAATTTTTTTTCCCTAATGATACATCTAAGCATTATAAGCTGATCCAAATATTTTGAGATACTTTCTTAATATATACTCACACAGTCAATCACTTATACAAGCTGTACATGAACCAGTCTGTCTTATTTTGAAACTATGTCTCCATGTCCTACCGGGTCATTTCTCTTTCTTTTTCCCTTTCATTGTGTTATGTAACATAACCTGATTTATGTCATGACTGTGTCATGAGCTGACAACATATGGTGTATTTAGTCAGTAATGGTCCATTCTATCTTTTATTCCATTTTATTGTGTCACATTCAATGTAATTCAGTAATTTATTCCTGTTTTCCTCATGTCTTGTTTTCTTACTCTTTAATTTAATTTTTACACTCCCCTCCTTTCCCCTTCCTCCCCTCTCCTCCCCCAGCAAATTAGTGTTAAGTGAAGATCGCTACGAGACAACAAATGCAACATACAATGTTTCTTTAACTACTATAAAGGGGTGGTTACCTTCCGTGGTGAAAAGCCGTAATAAGGAACAGTCAGAGGCCCGCCCGTACGTGCAGATGAAGCTACATAATTCACTTTGCGAAACACGTTGACGTCACCAGCGTCACGTGATGCCGCTTCTCTGTTGTGTCCCGGGAGCAAGCCCACGGTGAGTTGGCGAGTTTGGGAGACTTGAGACTGCAGAGCCGAATAGCTGTTGTACAGCGCGGAGGCTAAAAGACACTGGAGAAAATCCATGCGCTATTTAGCGCTAGCTTAAAAAGGGACAGCTGCAAGCTCTTTGGACAAAGCATATAAAGCCGTGTCTTTGGAAAACCACCTATTGGAGAGAGTACCACCCCAGGAAGGGTATCGTATGGCTTGTCTTTTTAAAAACAGCTTATTAAATCTGAGATATAGAAACACAATTAGAGCCTAGTACCCTGACCTATTACTGTGTCACCCTGGTTTATTAGGACTGTAATCCAGGTCATGACACTATGGATGGATTAAATACCAGAATATGATTGAAACATAAGTCTGTTCTGGGTTCCTATAAAACCACAAGGTGTACTAGGGTGTCTGTACGGCCCAAAAACCATTATTTCACCTGAAATTATAGGGGTGCAGTCCGAATAACTACCATACAGGACTTGTTTCTGGCATCCATTAGGGAAGTTTTTATGATTTTTTAATGATTTCAATTCAAGCAAAAATCTTCATATATTCGGAATAAAAGTGTAAGTGGCAGTGAATACCCTTACCGGAGGAGATGGACACAGTCACCGTACGGTGGAGTGTCATACGAGCTTTTAGGGGTCAAACGATCCCAGGGATATTGCGCTGGAAAATCCTGGTGGTGGGTTCCACCCGGGACAACCATGGTTGTAAGATGATATATGGATCCACAGCGGATAGAGGGATGACTCTCAGAAGAAGCAGGTTGTTGGAGAAGGCGACTTCCACCCCATGAGTGTTCAGTTCATAAGGAAAGGAAAAAAATCTCCACATAGGGCATGAATCCAATATAAAAAGTAGTTTTATTTAAAAGATGCTGGAAAAATCCTTAACACGCACTAAGTCGAGTGAATAAAAAGTGATCACAAAATAGTAATAAAATCGCGTGGTAGCAGAACATCAGAAGCTTTAGCGACCCGACATGTTTCGGACGATGGTCCTTCAACTGGGGCATATAGCTAGATGTCTGTACCACGCTAACATAAATACACAATGAAATTGATAAGATAGCAAACAGCTGTGTAAGCCGCCGCTAGGCGGACATGACAGCCAATCAATAGCAAGCCCCGTGTAGTGGACTACATTGCTGACACTCCGGGAACACAAGGAAAGTTGTCCTCCAATTGCAGCCCATGAAGCGGGGTCATGTGACAGCGTCACTGCGCGTGATGTCATCGCGCACCGGCCGCCGCGCTCCAAGCCTCCTTTCCATTCAAGGAAGTGTAAGTGTACAGGGCCAGGAGGTGAGATAACCACACCCACACTGGCCTTGGAGGGATGTCATTGCGCGCCGATCTAAGGCGCTCCGATGCGCTCAACTTCCGATGTCTCCAGAAGAATGAAAGAGACACTGTAAGGTGGCAAGAGGAGGACAATATATATTAATATGCATGATAAAAGTTAAAAATTAAAAAAAGAGATTATTGGAAGAAGTTGTTATTTCCCCTTTCCATATACATATATCTTAGAAAGAAAACTATACTCTTGTGTAGGGATGAGCTTCGAGTTCGAGTCGAACTCATGTTCTACTCGAACATTGGCTGTTCGCAAGTTCGCCGAACAGCGAACAATTTGGGGTGTTCGCGGCAAATTCGAATGCCGCGGAACACCCTTTAAAAGTCTATGGGAGAAATCAAAAGTGCTAATTTTAAAGGCTTATATGCAAGTTATTGTCATAAAAAGTGTTTGGGGACCCGGGTCCTGCCCCAGGGGACATGGATCAATGCAAAAAAAAGTTTTAAAAACGGTCGTTTTTTCAGGAGCAGTGATTTTATTAATGCTTAAAGTCAAACAATAAAAGTGTAATATCCCTTTAAATTTCGTACCTGGGGGGTGTCTATAGTATGCCTGTAAAGGGGCGCATGTTTCCTGTGTTTAGAACAGTCTGACAGCAAAATGACATTTGGAAGGAAAAAACTCATTTAAAACTAGCCGCGGCTATTGCATTGCCGACAATACACATAGAAGTTCATTGATAAAAACGGCATGGGAATTCCCCACAGGGGAACCCCGAACCAAAATAAAAAAAAAAAAATGATGTGGGGGTCCCCCTAAATTCCATACAAGGCCCTTCAGGTCTGGTATGGATATTAAGGGGAACCCCAGCCAAAATTGAAAAAAAAATTGACGTGGGGTTCCCCCTAAATTCCATACCAGACCCTTCAGGTCTGGTATGGATTTTAAGGGGAACCCCGCGCCAAAAAAAAAAAAAAAAACGGCGTGGGGTCCCCCTAAAAATCCATACCAGACCCTTATCCGAGCACGCAACCTGGCAGGCCGCAGGAAAAGAGGGGGGGACGAGAGTGCGGCCCCCCCCCCCTCCTGAACCGTACCAGGCCACATGCCCTCAACATTGGGAGGGTGCTTTGGGGTAGCCCCCCAAAACACCTTGTCCCCATGTTGATGAGGACAAGGGCCTCATCCTCACAACCCTGGCCGGTGGTTGTGAGGGTCTGCGGGCGGGGGGCTTATCGGAATCTGGAAGCCCCCTTTAACAAGGGGACCCCCAGATCCCGGCCCCCCCCCTGTGTGAAATGGTAAGGGGGTACTTACCCCTACCATTTCACTAAAAAACTGTCAAAAATGTTAAAAATGACAAGAGACAGTTTTTGACAATTCCTTTATTTAAATGCTTCTTCTTTCTTCTTTCTTCCTTCATCTTCTTCTGGTTCTTCTGGCTCTTCTGGTTCTTCCTCCGGCGTTCTCGTCCAGCATCTTCTCCGCGGCGTCTTCTATCTTCTTCTCCTCGGGCCGCTCCGCACCCATGGCATGAGGGGGGGAGGCTCCCGCTCTTCTCTTCATCTTCTTCTCTTCTTCATCTTCTTCTTCATCTTCTTCTTCTTCTTCCTTCTTCTCTTCTTCTCTTCTTCTCTTCTTCCTGTCTTCTGCGGGCCGCTCCGCAATCCATGCTGTGGCATGGAGGGAGGCTCCCGCTGTGTGACGGCGTCTCTTCGTCTGACGGTTCTTAAATAACGGGGGGCGGGGCCATCCGGTGACCCCGCCCCCCTCTGACGCACGGTGACATGACGGGACTTCCCTGTGGCATTCCCCGTGACGTCACAGGGAAGTCCCTCAAGTCACCGTGCGTCAGAGGGGGGCGGGGTCACCGGATGGCCCCGCCCCCCGTTATTTAAGAACCGTCAGACGAAGAGACGCCGTCACACAGCGGGAGCCTCCCACCATGCCAGCATGGCTGCGGAGCGGCCCGGAGAAGACAGGAAGAAGAGAAGAAGGAAGAAGAAGAAGAAGAAGAAGATGAAGAAGAAGATGAAGAAGAGAAGAAGATGAAGAGAAGAGCGGGAGCCTCCCCCCTCATGGGTGCGGAGCGGCCCGAGGAGAAGAAGATAGAAGACGCCGCGGAGAAGATGCTGGACGAGAACGCCGGAGGAAGAACCAGAAGAGCCAGAAGAACCAGAAGAAGATGAAGGAAGAAAGAAGAAAGAAGAAGCATTTAAATAAAGGAATTGTCAAAAACTGTCTCTTGTCATTTTTAACATTTTTGACAGTTTTTTAGTGAAATGGTAGGGGTAAGTACCCCCTTACCATTTCACACAGGGGGGGGGCCGGGATCTGGGGGTCCCCTTGTTAAAGGGGGCTTCCAGATTCCGATAAGCCCCCCGCCCGCAGACCCTCACAACCACCGGCCAGGGTTGTGAGGATGAGGCCCTTGTCCTCATCAACATGGGGACAAGGTGTTTTGGGGGGCTACCCCAAAGCACCCTCCCAATGTTGAGGGCATGTGGCCTGGTACGGTTCAGGAGGGGGGGGGGGCCGCACTCTCGTCCCCCCCTCTTTTCCTGCGGCCTGCCAGGTTGCGTGCTCGGATAAGGGTCTGGTATGGATTTTTAGGGGGACCCCACGCCGTTTTTTTTTTTTTTTTTTGGCGCGGGGTTCCCCTTAAAATCCATACCAGACCTGAAGGGTCTGGTATGGAATTTAGGGGGAACCCCACGTCAATTTTTTTTTTCAATTTTGGCTGGGGTTCCCCTTAATATCCATACCAGACCTGAAGGGCCTTGTATGGAATTTAGGGGGACCCCCACATCATTTTTTTTTTTTTATTTTGGTTCGGGGTTCCCCTGTGGGGAATTCCCATGCCGTTTTTATCAATGAACTTCTATGTGTATTGTCGGCAATGCAATAGCCGCGGCTAGTTTTAAATGAGTTTTTTCCTTCCAAATGTCATTTTGCTGTCAGACTGTTCTAAACACAGGAAACATGCGCCCCTTTACAGGCATACTATAGACACCCCCCAGGTACGAAATTTAAAGGGATATTACACTTTTATTGTTTGACTTTAAGCATTATTAAAATCACTGCTCCTGAAAAAACGGCCGTTTTTAAAACTTTTTTTTGCATTGATTCATGTCCCCTGGGGGAGGACCCGGGTCCCCAAACACTTTTTATGACAATAACTTGCATATTAGCCTTTAAAATTAGCACTTTTGATTATTCATGTTCGTGTCCCATAGACTTTAACGGCGTTCGCGTGTTCGAACGAATTTTTTCCTGTTCGCATGTTCTGGTGCGAACCGAACAGGGGGGTGTTCGGCTCATCCCTACTCTTGTGTGAACAAATATGGTATTAGGTCAGTATGACATAAAGATAGCAAAAAAATATGCACATTGAGTACTGCAGAGCCACAGTCAGCAACCATGTGTACTGATAGGGTGGTTTTATCCTATAAGAAGTGAATAATGGCACAAAAACATATATAAATAACGGGGACTTTTCAAGCTATTAAGATTTATTTATGAATGCGTTTATGTCCCATTCCACGCTTAACCCATGGGGGGAATAGCTTTTCAACTGGTAGATCCAAAACGATTCAAGCTTGGATACCCCCTGGTACGCGGACCTCCCCTCCATGATGGGACAAACTTATCTATAACTTGGAATTTAGAGCCCCTCGGGTTCTTATTGTGAAACTTTAAAAAGTGTCGAGGGACACTATGATTAGTGCAACCTTTCTTGATAGAGGTAATATGTTTGTTTACTCGGGTACTAAATGTTCTTATAGTGCGACCCACATACTGCATATTGCAGGGACATGTAATAAGGTACACTATGTAGCGAGGAGTGCATGTAGCAAAATGTCTTATCTGATAGATGGTGGAAGTAACGGCAGACTGAAAACATACAGATTTTTGGTTACCACAAAGGTCATATATACATACACTGCATTTTTTGCAGGGATAATAGCCTTTGGTTTCTGGAAAAAGGATGGCTTTGTAGGCGCTTCAATAACATTGTGGGAAATGCAATTCCATAAGGATGGATGTGATTTCCATATAGGATGTGAACACATCTTCCTGTCATCCACTATATTTAGCGCTGCATTTGTTTATCATTTACATATTTTCTTGCACGGTGCACCACACTGTTACATGCTGGTTTATAGTTGCTGCCATTACACTTCCTTATATCACGATATGGCCGTTTTTGAGTATCGCACCACCCGCTCTATTATAACTGAAGGAGTATCACACGATAGGAACTACCCTCCCAACAACCCCTCTGGATATGGCTACCAACATCCCAATAGGGGTAGAGGAAATACCCAGAGAGGTAGGGGTCACCACCAAGGGAGTAGTAGAGGCCATGGGCATTCAGATCCATACATTTACACTAGATCCCCTCAACGTAATCACTATGTAAGGGATTATTCAGAACAGCATTATACACATCGCACTCCTATTCGTACCCATAACAGATTTTCACCCCTTAGAGAAGAGCCTTATACTAGAGAATTTAACCAATTCGATAGATCGCCATATACATACAACCATGCATATCCAGACCCCCCACGCAATGAGGATTTTCCCCGGGAATCACTAGGGCCCAAGCGAAGAGCAGACGCAAACGAGGCTCTAAAGGAGGGTGGCAGGCCAGGAAAAAGAAAATGACACTAAAAACTAGTGGCATTTTCAACTTGAGCCAGAAAACATTTTACTTTATGTACTGGACAAGGTCTCAAATTTACCCCCTCTAAGAAGCTGAACAGGTTCAAGACCTTTATAGACGTCCAGAAGTTTAAAAGAAAACTTAATGTACAGAGACATTTTTTAGCCAATTCTAATTGTGTTGAAAGCACAAATAATATGAATAATGTAGCCTGTAGTGAAGTAGCTCTCCATACTGGGTTAGCAAATCCTTCTTTGTTTAACCCTCCCAATGCCACAGCACCTTCCAATAAAGTTTTTTGTGACCTAGTATTAAAAGACCTGGAAAGGTTACCCGATAAACGCATTTTTGACCATCCCAACATCAAGACTGGCTTAAAATCCTTATGTGAACATAAAGACATTGTGATCCGCCCCGCCGATAAAGGGGGAGGCTTGGTCATTCTGGATAAAGAGGATTACCACATGGAGATGTGTCGTATCCTCAGTGATGAGAAAACCTATATACCTCTTCCTAGAGATCCTACTAGGGATTTTAAGAAGTATCTAGTTGATTTGGTCACATGCGGTTTTCAACAGGGAATCCTAACTAAAAAGGAGAAGGATTACCTGGTCCCGGTAGGACCGCGTATCCCAGTGATATACTATCTCCCTAAGGTGCACAAAAACAGCACAAAACCTCCCGGCAGACCTATTATAAGTGGTATCGACTCAGTAACCTCTAGAGTCGGCCGCTACATAGATTTCTTCCTCCAACCACTCGTGTGTAAGGTCCCATCTTACCTCAAAGATACAGGTGACACCATCTGCCGCTTAGAGTGCATTGAATACCAAGACAATCTCATTCTTGTCACCGCGGATGTTACAGCATTGTACACCTCCATCCCACACGAATTGGGTTTGGTGGCTGTAGAACACTATATAAACACCAGTGAAAATATTCCATCATCACAGCAATATTACATTATGGAACTCCTCCATTTTGTAACACAAACAAACGATTTTTGGTACAACAACCAATTCTTCTTACAGAAGAAAGGCGTGGCTATGGGGGCCAAGTTGCCCCCAGCCTCGTCAATCTTTTTATGGCCCTGTGGGAGGAGGATGTCGTCTATCCTGCACAGCGACCAGAGCTGTACCTGTGGGCCAGATATATAGACGACATCCTCCTCCTATGGAAAGGCGAGGAGGAAACTCTTCATGACTTTATGGCTACCCTTAACCAGAATGACAGGGGCATTGCGCTTAAGTATGAGCTTAGTACAGTTTCGATCCATTTTTTGGATCTGGAGATCGCCATTTCTGACCGCCGCATTGTAAACACCACTTTTTTCAAGCCAACGGACAGAAATGGTTACATCTCCATGGACAGCTGTCATTATGGCCCTTGGCTTGACTCCGTCTCTCGCAGCCAATTGCTGCGCATCCGTAGAAACTGCACAAACTCTGTTGATTTTGTGAAACAAGCACAGTTCCTGAAGGAACATTTTGTGGAAATAGGCTACCAACAGTCCCAGATAGATCAGGAGATTACAAAGGTCTCCCTCATAGATCGCAAGATGCTTACAACTGTGCGACCTAAGCCAATTCCCAGTCATAAGTTCAAGTGGTCCTTGTTCACCCAATTTTCTGTTCAACACTTTCAGAGGGGCTCCATCCTTACGGAATTGCATTTCTACATTGTTATTGAAGCGCCTACAAAGCCATCCTTTTTTCCAGAAACCAAAGGCTATTATCCCTGCAAAAAATGCAGTGTATACATAACCTTTGTGGTAACCAAAAATCCATATGTTTTCAGTCTGACGTTACTTCCACCATCTATCAGATAAGACATTTTGCTACATGCACTACTCGCTACATAGTGTACCTTATTACATGTCCCTGCAATATGCAGTACGTGGGTCGCACTATAAAAACATTTAGTACCCGAGTAAACAAACATATTACCTCTATCAAGAAAGGTTGCACTAATCATAGTGTCCCTCTACACTTTTTACAGTTTCACAATAAGAACCAGAGGGGCTCTAAATTCCAAGTTATAGATAAGTTTGTCTCATCATGGAGGGGAGGTCCGCGTACCAGGGGGGTATCCAAGCTTGAAACGTTTTGGATCTACCAGTTGAAAAGCTATTCCCCCATGGGTTAAACGTGGAATGGGACATAAACGCATTCATAAATAAATCTTAATAGCTTGAAAAGTCCCCGTTATTTATTTATGTTTTTGTGCCATTATTCACTTCTTATAGGATAAAACCACCCTATCAGTACACATGGTTGCTATCTTTATGTCATACTGACCTAATACCATATTTGTTCACACAAGAGCATAGTTTTCTTTCTAAGATATATGTATATGGAAAGGGGAAAATAACAACTTCTTCCAATAATCTCTTTTTTTAAATGTTTAACTTTTATCATGCATATTAATATATATTGTCCTCCTCTTGCCACCTTACAGTGTCTCTTTCATTCTTCCAGAGACACCAGAAGTTGAGCGCATCGGAGCGCCTTAGATTGGCGCTCAATAACATCCCTCCAAGGCCAATGCGATGATGTCACGCGCAGTGATGCTGTCACATGACCCCGCTTCAGGGGCTGCAATTGGAGGACAACTTTCCCTGTGTTCCCGGAGTGTCAGCAATGTAGTCCACTACACAGGACTTACTATTGATTGGCTGTCATGTCCTCCTAGCGGCGGCTTACACAGCTGTTTGCTATCTTATCAATTTCATTGTGTATTTATGTTAGCATGGTACAGACATCTTGCTATATGCCCCAGTTGAAGGACCATCGTCCGAAACATGTTGGGTCGCTAAAGCTTCTGATGTTCTGCTACCACGGGATTTTATTACTATTTTGTGATCACTTTTTATTCACTCGACTTAGTGCGTGTTAAGGATTTTTCCAGCATCTTTTAAATAAAACTACTTTTTATATTGGATTCATGCCCTATGTGGAGATTTTTTTCCTTTCCTTATGAACTGAACACTCATGGGGTGGAAGTCACCTTCTCCAACAGCCTGCTTCTTCTGAGAGTCATCCCTCTATCCGCTGTGGATCCATATATCATCTTACAACCACGGTTGTCCCGGGTGGAACCCACCACCAGGATTTTCCAGCGCAATATCCCTGGGATCGTTTGACCCCTAAAAGCTCGTATGACACTCCACCGTACGGTGACTGTGTCCATCTCCTCCGGTAAGGGTATTCACTGCCACTTACACTTTTATTCCGAATATATGAAGATTTTTGCTTGAATTGAAATCATTAAAAAATCATAAAAACTTCCCTAATGGATGCCAGATCCTCTGAGTTGTGAGAGACACAGGTCTGGAACGATGGATGCTTATTTCAGTACATACTGTACACTGCAACATGTATCTCAGGACAGGTACATCTTATTATGCTTCCTTAAATATGCTCTAAGATGGCTACTATGCCCCTTGACCCTTGTCATCACTCCTGGGTGGAACCAGCCTTAAAGTGACAGTACATGTGGAACCCTTCAGGTATAACACCTTCCATCCATTGAAGTAGAATAGTAAAGTATCGAACCAGGCAGAAATTCACCAATGCAGGTTTATTAAGAGCTGATAACATACAGGTTTATTTTTAAAGTATTACAAGATACAGGTCTAATTTATACAGTTTCTTACAATGCATGCATATTAGATATAGGTATTCTTATCCTCTAACCAAATTGAAACAATTGTGAATTGTTCTCACCTTGAACCAGAATGGGTCTTTACTGCCAATTCTTGGGAACCCGTCACCTGATAGGGACCAGTCGATCGACCAGTGGTCTGGTCCCCTCACAGAGTTCTGGGTTCCAGCTCGACCAAGTTTGTGAGGGAAATTCACCTGAGACCACTTTCTGGAACAAGTCAAGAAGTCTTCTCTGACTCGTACGAGGAGACAAGTTATGGACAGATACTTGCCCATTGGTTCTGACCTCTATGACCCGTGCAATAGGGCAGCATACACAGAGTTCAGCCTTATGAGCTCCTATCTGACTTGTCTGTCTAACAATTGTATAGCTTGCATTTATATACCCTTTTACAAGTCTTATCTTAACATCTCTCTCACATATTATTGGTCGCTAAGATCTACGTCAATGTAACTAACCATAAATCTGACACCTGTTCTACAACCAGATAAACTTAATTAGTCCCAAAATTCCTATATGTTCATTAAAGTGATTTATAACTGGTTTTGTCCAATTAAAAACACCTGTATAGAGACAGTCTGGCACCCAGCTGTGTTATCAAACTCTCCTTATCTTGATAAGATTTAACTAAGTTCAAGAATTACAGATTTATGACATTTGGGAAAATTAACTTTCAATAACCCCACCAGATGTGTTATATGTTTCACTATATGTATGTATTTTAACAGTTTTAATGAGGGCACAAGCAGACCTTTGTTTGACCCTGTCAAACTTAATTTAATGTACTGTACATAACTTTAATTATTTCTAAACCACCTGTTTCCTTATCTTTATCTGTCTGATTTATATGCATTTCAGACTTGAGACAATTCTATATAACTTGAATGTATTCTAATGAACTTTCACCCAGTAGACTATCTCAATACATTTTCGAAAACACCTGTGTACAAGTACTTGTCATAAAGCAGAGGTCATTTAAAGTTCAACACTTAAAAATGAAGACTTTCTAAATCTGGAAAACACAGTATACATTATTAAAGATTAATAATTGTTGCTTTACTCATTGAATAATAATATTGATAAAACCACTACTATATCATAATAATAATAATAATAATAATCAAAAAAATACATGCAAATCAATATGAATAATATGAAATACATTGGCTAATATGAGATTCTACAACACCATCCCTAAAAAAAAAAAATCACAAAAAAACAAGAAAAGGCACTAAACATTAACTAATAACTGTCCAATAACAGTCCTCCAAACACAGGATATGCACAGGACTTTTCCCGCATCCAGATGTGAGACCAAGCTTTCAGGGACAGTTGTGGGGATAAAATGTCATCGGATCACTTTCGGTGGCCCCGTCGAAAGCCTTGTAACCGGTCTTTAAGCTGAAACCGGTCAGGAGGGCGACAGTGTCGTTGAGGGCAGGCACCCAGCGACTCAGGACCAGAGGAAACAGGGCTAGCCAGAATGGGCACTGGCAGGGCCATGAAGGGATCCACCAGCTGAGAGGGTGAACAGACCTCCGGACCAGGGCTGGAGGGCTCAGTTGGAGCTGAGTTCAAAAGTTCAGAGTCCCCCCAATCATCAGTCCCCATGCATTCTGATCTGCTAGGAGCAGATCCTTGCGACACTGGTGGTTTAGCCGGCGTCAGGGATATGGGCAGTTCAGAACGAGGATCCAGTTGGTCTGCATGCCATCTGCAAATGGAACCATCTTCCAGGCAGACCCTATACATCTTGGGTCTCAAAGTCTCTGCAATGACAGCAGGAAGCCAACGGGTGTTGGAAGCCCCATAAGATCGGGCCCATACCTTTTGTTGGACTGTGAATCGGGGGAGCTCATCGTGTCTGACCATCTTTTCTTGGGACTGCAGTACACATTCCTGGACTGTTTGAGGGCATGTCCAAAACAGTCCATGGCTGCCAACCCAGAAGGAGTTCTGCTGCAGTTTTCTTGGTGGTTGCATGTGGTGTGTTTCTGTAAGCAGAAAGGAAGGAGTCCAGCTGCTGAGGTGACAGGGACTGTTGTTTACTTGCAGCCACTGTAGCTTTGAAATAGCGTTTAAAAGTCTTCACAAACCATTCTGCTTGCCCATTTGTAGCCGGGTGGTAAGGTGCGGTCAACTTGTGCTTGATGTTGTGGGCAGTCAGGAAACGCTGAAACTCCTGACTGGTGAATTGCACACCGTTGTCTGTGATGACCTCTCTGGGGTATCAAAACGTAGCAGCGAAATGTAACAGTATGGAAACCATTGCCTTAGTCGTTGGTTGAGTAACATGAATTACCTCAGGCCACTTTGAATGGGCATCCACTATGATCAAGAAGGTGTGTCCTCTGATTTGGCCTGCAAAGTCCAAGTGTAGGCGAAACCCAGGAACCGTGGACCAAGTCCAGGGCTGGACGCACCCTCGAGGAGGGTCTCTTGCAATTTGTGCACATCCAGCACAAGCATTCACATATGTCGTGATATCTGAGTCTAGGTTTGGCCACCACACATAGCCTCGGGACTTTTGTTTCATACGTGTTTCACAGCTTTGAAGAACTTAGGCTGAGCATTGGGTTTCAGTTTGAATCTCACACAGTCATGCTTTATTTTCCCCAACTGGTCATCAAAGATCTTTGGGAACCGCTGCTTCCATCGCTCATTATCTCCTAATGGAATTTTAACGGTGTTACAGGGATTTATGGCGATGTCTGGCATGCCAAAGTGAGCAATCCAGTCTCTCCCAAAGAGAGGGGGTCCCCCATTTTCTAGTATATATAATGGCAGTCTCTTTGTCTGACCCTTGTACAATACCTGTACTTTCGCGTAACCCAGTGGGTGGAGTATCTGCTTTGAGTATGTCTGCAGTTTGATTGGTGTTGGGCGGACAGTTGTTCGGGTCTGAAGTTGTCTCCATTGTTTCTGGGTGATAACTGAAACTGCTGCTCCTGTGTCTACATCCATCTTTAGTTTCTTTCCCTCAACGGTTACCTCTACAGTCATTGCGGTGGGTGCTGAATGCATATGATGTATGTCTAATCTGTGGAGCACTTCTTCATCCTCTGACTCAGATGAAGTATATCTTCCCACCATATATGTCTTTGTCTTGGGGTTTAGAGGTTGTTTATCTCGCACCTTCTTGCTACAGCAAACTCATTTCAGATGGCCTGTTTTACCACAATTATGACAGGTCTGATCCTTAAACCGACAGACTTTGTGGTTATGGTCTGTATCCCCACAAGGATAGCAGGCTGACTCCCGGCTTGGTGGGGGTCTGTATTTCCAGTTTGCGGCAGTTGGCTTGACTGCTGTTCTGAAAACTTCCTCTTTCACCTCTTCTCTTCTGTCCTGGGGGTTCGATTCCTCTGTATCTTTTACAGCCATTTCCATCACTGAAGCCATCTCAATTGCAAGGGTAAGGGTAAGGTCTTTCTCTGTTAACAGTCTCTTTTGGCTAGACTCACTATTCAGTCCCACGACAAACTTATCTCTCAGTGCAGTAGGTAGGTACTCCCCAAAAGAACAAGTAGAGACTAGTCTGCGAAGGTCGAACACATAAGCTTTAATTTCTTCACCTGGCTGCTGCTGCCGCTGATAAAACTGGAATCTTTCTGCAATCTCTAATGGTTTAGGCTGGAATTGATCCTCTAACAGTGTGAGGAGCTCTGCCAATGTCTTAGTTGCTGGTTTTATAGGGGAAAGCAGATCTCTAAGAGTGTCATATGTCTTAGCACCAACCACTGTCAGAAATACTACTACTTGTCTGTTGTCTGGGATGGCATTTGCACTGAAATACTGTTCCAATCTCTCAACCCAGGAACTCCAGGATGTCTGTTCTCCATCAAATTCACTTAATGTCCCGATCAATGCAATTTTCCTGCTGGGCTCTGTGATTGCTTTTATCCAGGTGACAGTCCACACTGCCTCTGTCTCTCTCTCAGACTGATAGACACTTTGTAAATCCCATCCTCGTCACCACTGTTATATCCTCTGAGTTGTGAGAGACACAGGACTCTTTCATTTCAGTACACACTGTATACTGCAACATGCATCTCAGAACAGGTACATCTTATGCCGCGTACACAAGAGCGGACTTTACGGCAGACTTTGCCCAGCGGACGGGATTTCGTCGGACAATTCGATCATGTGTGGGCTCCAGCGGACTTTGTTTTCTCAAAATTTGGACGGACTTAGATCAAATCTATCCGACAGACTCGAGTCCGGTCGAAAAGTCCGCTCATCTGTATGCTAGTTCGACGGACAAAAAGCCAAGCTAGGGCAGCTATTGGCTACTGGCTATGAACTTCCTTATTTTAGTCCGGTCGTATGTCATCACGTACGAATTCAACGGACTTTGGTTGATTGTGTGTATGCAAGTCCGTTCATTCAGAAAGTCTGTCGTAAAGTCAGTCGAAAAGTCCGCCGGGCAAAGTCTGCCGTAAAGTCCGCTCATGTGTACGCGGCATTATTATGCTTCCTTACATGTGCTCTAAGATGGCTACTATGCCCCTTTACCCTTGTCATCACTCCTGGGTGGAGCCAGCCTTAAAGTGACAGTACATGTGGAACCCTTCAGGTATAACACATGACACCTATAGAGCGCATGGACGTCAGCTGTCTCCAACTGACTGAAACAGAGAGACAAAGGAGATGCTCATTGGGCCTATGTCTGTATTGTGGACTGATGGACACATGTTATCCACTTGCCCTACCTGTCCAGTATGAAGGGATGGTCTAACCCATGTTGGAGGAGCTGGATTAAACCTTACAGGTTCTTCCTCCAAGACCAAGGTCACAGTACCTGCAACCTTTCATTTAGCCTCAAATTCTGTATCCTGTGCTGCTTTTGTGGATTCTGGAGCAGCAGGTATATTCCTGGATCAAACTGTTGCCAATAAAAACAACATTCCTTTTTGTTCCTTTTGTGATGCCCCAGTTGAAGGCTTTTTAGTCAAAACGCGTAGGGCGTTCAGCTTTCCACATTGCCTCCAATTTTATCTTGTGATCACTTTTATTTTGTAAGGTTTTTTATCCAATAAATCCCTTATCTTTTTGACCTGCGCCATGTGGAGCCCCTTTGTCTTTCTTTCTCCTCCATGGTTTACCTTTAACTGGTCCCTTTGAATTCATCTGGAACCGGAGAACATGTGAGAGGGCCATCCACGTCCACCATCTATCGTTTGGCTATCGGTTACCTTGACCCAGAAGACAACCCGGCCGATTGAATATCGCGATCGAGGGGTGGACCCTTGGAAAGAGTGCACGGGAGGTCGCCTCCACAAGCTCAGATAGACGCACAGCTATATGGCTGGTACGTCCCACGTGTTCCGGTAAGAGTATTTCACTCTAGATGTTTTACCGTGCTGTCCATGATTGATGTGCTTTTCAGTCTCTAGTCAACATCATGGGTTTATGCACCCTAGCTGTCTGAGAAGACTCCTTCTATGTACTGACTCCAGTTCCTGATTACAGTCCGTAGAGCTCAACACAGTGCTATTGGACTTTTTTTCTCTCTTTTTTATGGTTTTTGGACGGACTTTCACTCACACCTTAATTGTGTTTATATATAGAGTATCATTTAATTATATTTGGTTTTTCTCACCCATTATATTTTTGATTTATCTACTTTCTAGCGCTGCACTTATTTTGTTTATAATAAATTCAGTGCTCACAACCTTTCCTCATAACTAAGATCCTCCAGACCCTTTATTAGCTTTGTTGCCCTTCTTTGTACTTGCTCTATTTCCAGTACATCCTTCCTGAGGACTGGTGCCCAGAAGTGGACAGCATACTCTAGGTGTGGCCGCACCAGAGTCTTGTAGAGTGAGAGAATTATCGTTTTATCTCTGGAGTTGATCCCCTTTTTAATGCATGCCAATATTCTGTTTGCTTTGTTAGCAGCAGCTTGGCATTGCATGCCATTGCTGAGCCTATCTTCTACTAGGACCCCCAGGTCCTTTTCCATCCTAGATTCCCCCAGAGGTTCTCCCCCCAGTGTATAGACTGCATTCATATTTTTGCCACCCAAATGCATTGTTTTACATTTTTCTACATTGCACCTCATCTGCCATGTAGTTGCCCACCCAATTAATTTGTTCAGATCTTTTTGCAAGGTTTCCACATGCTGCAGAGAAGTTATTGCCCTGCTTAGCTTAGTGTCGTCTGCAAATACAGAGATTGAACTGTTTATCCCATCCTCCAGGTCGTTTATAAACAAATTAAATAGGATTGGTCCCAGCACAGAACCCTGGGGAACCCCACTACCTACCCCTGACCATTCCGAGTACTCCCCATTTATCACCACCCTCTGAACTCGCCCTTGTAGCCAGTTTTCAATCCATGTACTCATCCTATGGTCCATGCCAACAGACCTTATTTTGTACAGTAAACGTTTATGGGGAACTGTGTCAAATGCTTTTGCAAAATCCAGATACACCACGTCTACGGGCCTTCCTTTATCTAGATGGCAACTCACCTCCTCATAGAAGGTTAGTAGATTGGTTTGGCAAGAACGATTCTTCATGAATCCATGCTGATTACTGCTAATGATACCGTTCTCCTTACTAAAATCTTGTATATAGTCCCTTATCATCCCCTCCAAGAGTTTACATACTATTGATGTTAGGCTAACTGGTCTGTAATTCCCAGGGATGTATTTTGTGCCCTTTTTAAATATTGGTGCTACATTGGCTTTTTTCCAATCAGCTGGTACCATTCCAGTCAGTAGACTGTCTGTAAAAATTAGGAACAACGGTCTGGCAATCACTTGACTGGGTTCCCTAAGTACCCTCGGATGCAAGCCATCTGGTCCCGGGGATTTATTAATGTTAAGTTTCTCAAGTCTAATTTTAATTCTGTCCTCTGTTAACGATGGAGGTGCTTCCTGTGTTGTGTCATAAGGATAAACACTGCAGTTTTGGTTACTGAAGCCCCCCGATTCACTCGTGAAGACTGAGGAGAAGAATAAATTCAATACCTTCGCCATCTCCCCATCCTTTGTAACCAGTTGTCCTTCCTCATTCTTTATGGGGCCAATATGGTCTGTCCTCCTTTTTTTACTGTTTACATACTTAAAGAATTTTTTGGGATTTTTTTTGCTCTCCTCCGCTATGTGTCTATCATGTTCTATCTTAGCCGTCCTAATTGCACCCTTACATTTCTTGTTGCATTCTTTATAAAGTCTGAATGCTGAGGATGATCCCTCAACCTTGTATTAAGAGGCCCTTGTCTCCATGAACATAGGGCAAGGTGCTTTGGGGTGGGGTGCACAGAGCCCCCCTGCCCCAAAGCGCCTACACCCCCCCATTGAGGTCGTGTGGCCTGGTAAGGTCCAAGAGGGGTCGCTCGCTCATCCCGACTTTCCTGACATGCCGGCTGCATGCTCAGATAAGGGTCTGGTATGGATTTTGGGGGGCCTGCACCTTTTCTTTTTGGTGTAGGGTTCCCCTCAAAATCCCTACCAGACCAAAGGGTCTGGTATGGTCTAGGGGGGACCCCATGACATTTTTTTTTCATTTTGGCATGGGGTTCTTCTTAAAGATCCTCAGAGCAAGTCGCACCACAAGTCGGATCATGATGATCTGACTTGGATGAGACTTCCATTCAAATCAATCGGCTGAAAGTCGGATCAGTTAAGACAGCTCTCATAGGAAACCATTAATTTTGACATTTCAAAAAAAAGACTGAAGCAGCTTAAAGCTGTATCCTAACGTATACACACATTTACAAGCAGTTACAAGCATTTGGAGTTTAAAAGACCGGTAAACCACAATCCTGAACGTGATTTATCTGCTTTCAAAAAAAGTCAGTAAACTCAACTGCCTCTAAACTACTATAAACGACTGAGTATACATATATATACATAAGATAACATTGAGGAGAGTTCAGAGGCTGCTGAAAAAAAATGCCCAACTGCTCCTAAACATGAGTTTCACAGCTGCAGTGTACATGTGGCCTTACAGGAAGCCTAGAATCGTGTCCTCCAAGGTCTGAAAGTACCATCTGGCCATCTGTTTGTTCCCCCAGTCTTAGGAAGGCTGTACTTCTCAGGACTAATGATGGAGTAGTGTCTGGCCACCCTGGTGTCACTATCACTTTAACCACTTACCGAAGTGGTTAACCCTTAACCCTTCAATACACTGTACCCAAACAAAATTTTTCGAATTTTGTTCCCAAAAATAGAGCTTTCTTTTGGTGGTATTTGATCATCTCTGGAGTTTTTCTTTTTTGCTAAACAAATAATAAAAATCCAAAAATTTTGAAAAAAAAAGTTTTTTTTCATTTCTGTTATAAAATTTTGTAAATAAGTACGTTCTCTCCTTCACTGATGGGCACTGATGAGGCTGCACTGATGGGCACTGATAAGGCGGTACTGATGGGCACTGATGAGGTGGCACCAATGAGGTGGCACTGATGATGGGCACTGATATGCAGCACTGATGGGCACTCATAGGTGGCACAGATGGGCACTCATAGGCGGCACAGATGGGCACTTATGGGTGGCACTAATGGGCACTGATAGGTGGCACTGATGGACACTGATAGGGGGGCACTTATGGGCATGGATGGGCACTGATAGGTGGCACTGATGGACACTGATGAGTGGCACTGATAGACACTGATAGATGGCACTGATGGGCATCACTGCTATGGAGGCACTGCAGGTATTGCTGATGGGCACTGATTGGCATCATATGTGGGCACACATTGGCATCCCTGTTGGCCATGGGTGGCATACCTGGTGGTCATCAGTGGTGGCCATCCCTGATGGTCTTGGTGGCATACCTAGTGGTTCTGGGTGGGCATCCTCGGGGGGCTGCGCTGATAATCAAACAGAGCAGACCCCTCTGTCATTAAGAGCAGCCAATCAGCTCTCCTCTACTTGCATCTGTCAGACGCAAATGAAGAAAAGTGATACACGGCTCTTCCTGTTTACATCGTGATCAGCTGTGATCTGACGGAGACTCTTTACCCAGATCGGAGTTGCGGTGTGTCAGACTGACACACCACAACAGCGATCGCCGCTCTGCGCCCCTCCGGCTTGTTATCCCCATCACATCATATGATGTCCAGTCAGGATAACAGAACCATTTTTCCAACGCCATATTGCTATATGATGGGCGGGAAGTGGTTAAAGACTTTGGAGCATCCTGATTGGTGGCCAGGATGAAGAAGGATACTACTACTGCCTGTTCAACTTGTGCTGCTAACAAGACTCCTTACACACTACCCACTGGCCTGCTACAGTCACTCACCACACCTCCACAGCCTTGGACCCATTTGACCATGGACTTTATTACAGACCTTCCCAAATCTGCTGGAATTATTACAATTTGGGACATCGTGAATCATTTTTTCTAAAATGACCCACTTTATGATACTTTTTGGACTGCCTACAGTGGTCATTTCCTGATTCTGGCGAGCTTTATGTAAGAAGCTGGGGTAACAGTGTCTCTCTCTACCTCATGCCACCCACAAACTGATGGACAAACCGAACGTATGAACCAGATTCTTGAAACCTATCTTCAGCACTACATCAACTAATTACATTCTAATTGGTCTGAATATTTGCATTTAGCTGAGTTTGCCAACAATTCTCGTTGGCACAGCTTTGATATTTTAAACATCCACGCAGTTCATGTATAGAAGTCCATCCACTGCTCCACCACTAATGCTGTAATGATAAAACACCATCTAGGAGTGTAAGACCACCACCATAAAAGGACCACTGCATGTTGTATACTGGGCTGTATGGGATATACTTCTGACCAGTACACTCTGTGTTCTTTATTATAATTACATACTCCTGACCATTGAGTTAATTGTTTCAACAATTTCTGGTTGCTTAGTAATCCTTGACTAGTTTGATGATGTGCATCTTTAAAGTAGTGCCAGATAAAATGTTAGCTCTATGCTTGTATTCTGTGTGTATAAAAGCATATATAGTTTCAGTTTTTAATAATTGTGCTGATGTTTAACTGCTTCCTGTCCGTCCATAGCCTATAGATGGCGGATGGGAAGCAACGCAGATGCGGGTTACGTACCGATATATCACCCCTCAATAGCGACCCCTGCGCTGCTCACAGAGCGTGCACCCTGGAGCCCGCCCATCTGTCTGTCACCCGGACACAGTCAATTATATTATCACTATGTCTGGGTGATCACATGGTGTTTACCATGTGATTGACATATGTAGTAGAAAACGCGCTGGCAGGTATAAACAAAGCTGCTGGCAAAAGACAGTCAGACACACTGTGCAACCAAATATAATTAAATTATTTGCTGTGCTATCAATAATGATGTGTAGAACACACCAATTTAGTGCAATAGTGAAAAAAAACAAAAGTATAGAAAAAAGTAAAAAAGATAGAAAAAAAATATAAAGTCCACTCTGAGTGCATATAATAAAATGATAATCCCAATCTGATAACCACTTGCCGACCAGAGCCGCCGCAGTTGTACTGCAGCAGAATGGCACGGCTGGGCGAAACGTCGTTATGTAACGTCACTTCGCCCTGTGGCCACTAGGGGGCACGCGCGCCCCCTGCTCACCCACGGAGCTGATGCGAATGCCCGGTGGACGCGATCAGCTCCGGGCTCCCGCGATCGCTCGGGGCCCACGGAGAACCGGGATCTGTGTGTGTAAGCACACAGTTTCCGGTTCTCTGAGGGGAGAAATGACAAATCGTCTGTTCATTCAGAGTATGAACAGAGATTTATCTCTTCCGATACACAGTCCCCTCCCCCCTTCAGTTAGAACACACACTAGGGAACACATTAACCCCTTGATTGCCCCCTAGTAATTAACCCCTTTACTGCCAGTGACATTTTTACAGTAATCAATGCATTTTTATAGCACTAATCGCTATAAAAATGCCAGTGGTCCCAAAAATGTGTCAAAATTGTCCGACGTGTCCGCCATAATGTCGCAGTCCCAATTCTTCTTTAAGGGGATGTGGCAGGGGGTGTGTCTTATGCCTACATACTTTTGCTAATAGCTGTCCCACATTCCCATTCCAGAAAGTTGGGAGGTATGGTTAAATGCAGGCAGGCACCACCATCTGTGACACAACAGCTGTAAAACCTAAGAAGGAGACTGGGCACTCATCACCATCAACTAGCCCTGACCTCACTCATGGATTAATTATGGAGGAATTATAGAGGAATTATGAAGGAAAACATTTATGCTAGGTTTCACATTTGTATTGTCTTCCAAAGAAAACTAGCATTAAACTTGAGCTGTTATAACCTTTCCCTAATTATATTTAAATAGACTCTAGAGCTTATCAGAAGCTTCTGCTAGCTATTCCAGAAAAAGAGACATCAAACATCAAGACCCAAACCTAATTAGGCATATTTTTCCAACACATTATTCATGTCGCAAACAATTTCTTATATCCATCCATGTTGTCGTGTGTGTGCCTGACTTCTGCATATTAAATATTTACTATCCCTACTCTGCCCTCCTATAATATATCCAACTGGGTGGGTGAAGGTCTTAGAACCTCAAACTGACAAGACATAAGGGTTGAAATTAATGTAGTAAGTTACATCTTTAAATTCCTGTAGTCTAATGTGGTAGTCCAAGCATCACTGAATCAAATCTTAACTCTCATTTTTAGCCAGATGAAAGAGAAACAGCATTAATAAAGATTCTATTTTGTCTCAAGTAGTGTTATTAACCATTATAAGAGAATGCACATTACCTTTGCATACATCACTGTGAAACTCCATCTCTTAATCACCAAGAGGGAGTTGAGAATGAAAGTGGCATGTCTGCTCCCTACTCTGCTCTTTAAGAAAGCAAATGACATATGTTCAAATTGTATATGATGTGATTTTTTTCCTGGAACCTTCTGTTAACAATGAACTTGAGAAGGTTAGCTACTTCTTTTAATCTCGTTTTACAGATTACTTTCTTAAGTTAAGATTTCCATAATACCTCCTCATTTTCATGTGAAGAGGGTGACCTTTTATGTTTTATTATTAATGGCACTTAGGCTTAAATGATCATCTGAATGTGCAGTAACTACTCTGTTATGTGCATATAAGCACTGCTTGAAATAACTGGTACAGACAGATAACTTCATCCAGTATTTAAGTAGGGAAACACAGAACAGTTCTCCAAAGATCCTTGTAACTAGAGGCATTGTGTAAAATACCTGAAGGGACATTTGAGTAGCTACATGTCCCCTTCTTTAGAGACAAAAAAGAAATTCTTTAACAGTCTTTAATGGTGTAACATCATTGGCTATATACTTATTATGGAAGCATAATGCAGTCTCTCGTTGTATCATAAGCGGGGGGGATTCTTTGCAATACTTTTTTACTTCCACACTATTGCACTGATTGTAGAAAAGCTTTTTCATGGTTTATTTAGCTGAAAGTCATTTTGATTAGCAGAATGAGTAATAATTTACAGCTGTTTGCTGTTTCTGCATCTGCTCTATCAGCAGGTGAAGTGACTGGGACATTGTAGCTACAAGAAAGGTGAAAGTCATTGGCACAAGATGTAACAAACATTTTGAGGGTGTCTGCAAATTACACAGTATGTTAGGACCTGTAAAGATACACTTAACCTTAAACCATATGTTCTGAGATTTTTGGCAAATAAAACCTCTTAATTATTAGTCTCATGTGACACAAGGGTATGCAATAAAAAATAAATACATTTTCTGTGAAAAAACAGTTAGTGACTGCATTCCTGGCACTCATGGGAAAGTCCAGATGGCAAAATTCCACGCTAGATGTTAGAATTAACATTTATGTGCTATATAAAATAGTTGGAAATTGCTTTGCTGAAATTTGTCATTCAATATTCCCCTTACTTGTGTATTAAGCTGAAGCTAGAATTGCAGGTATGTGACTGGAAAGCACATGGCCCCATAGGAAAAATTGAATGGAGCCCTTACTGGTAGTAGGGGCATGAAATGCAACAACCCAATTACATTGGATTAGATTCTTAAATGCAATACAATTAAATTTTAGAACAGAAACAAATACATGCATATGCACACAGACATACCAACATACATACAAATTCTAAGTGCTGCGCTAATAACTCTTAAAAGTAAAACAAATTATACAAACAATTTATAATAGTGTAAGGAAAAAAAAGTCAGTGAAAATAAATTCAAAAACATCGTCTTAATGCTAAATAGGGATGAGCTTGATGTTCGGGTCGAACATACGTTCAACTCGAACATACGTTCAACTCGAACATATGTTCGACTCGAACATAGGGTGTTTGCCCGTTCGCATAAGAGCGAACATTTTGGGGCGTTCGCAGCACATTCGAGCACCGTGGAACGCAGCATAATGCACTGCGAGATCGCAGTGCATTGCTGTATGATGATTGGCCAAAGCATGCACCTGATCTGCATGCTTTGGCCAATCCCAGCACCCTCTGCTAAGAGAGCCATAAGAGGCCAAATCGGCCAATCGTGACTCAGGGGGACTAAGTCGACACCCCACACTATATAAGGCTGCCTACACGGCGGCCCTGTGTAGTGTTGTTGGTGTGGGCGGAGAGATTCAGATTAAGCAGGCAGGTTATTCATTTATTGGCAGTGTATTTGAGATATATATATATAGTCAGGGCATTTTTTCTCAGAGAATAGGTGCAGGAACTCCCCCTTCTGAGTCAATTTGCTCTCTAATCCCCACCTCCAAGCACCGACCTTTGGTTCCAACACCTACCCACCTCCCAGTACAACCCCTTTTAGAGAATACAGGGACAAGTATCCATTTGCAGTGCTAAGTAATTTGTTTGGGACTTGGTAATAATAACAAGTAAAACAAGAAAACAGATCCCCCACAGCCAGTAGCAATAGAACCCCACAACAAAATACCACCCCAGCAACAATAGGCCCCCAGCAGCAACAGCAGATCTCCCAGCAGCCAACACAAATACTCTTCAGTCCAGCGGCCAGCAACCAACAGACCCCTCAATCAACAGTAGAGCCCTTCCAGCAACAATTGACCCCCCTCCCAGCAAAAAATATCCTCAGCATTAACAAAAAACCATCACACAAAAATAGATCCCCTCCAGCAAAAAGAAAATCCCCCAGCAGCCAGCATCAATAGAGCCTCAATCACACCCCAGTACCCATTTCCAATTGCACACATTCAGTGCTGGAGGTGGCGGAACTGCGTTCCCCCACGTTCCCGCTAAAAAAAAGCCCTGTATACAGTTAGTCTAGTATATCTATCTATCTATCTATCTATCTATCTATCTATCTATCTATCTATCTATCTATCTATCTATCTATCTATCTATCTATCTATCTATCTATCTATCTATACACCCTGTTTCCCCGAAAATAAGACCTAGCGTGATTGTCGTTGATGGCTGCAATATAAGTCCTACCCCCCAAATAAGCCCTAGTTAAAGTCCTTGTAGGGCTTATTTTCAGGGTAGGGCTTATTTTCAGGGAAACAGGGTAGGGCTTATTTGGGGGGTAGGGCTTATATTGCAGCCATCACCGACAATCACGCTAGGTCTTATTTTCAGGGAAACAGGGTATATATACTCTGCATTTAGCATAGACTATAAATTCAGTGTTTACTCCATATTCAGTCAGTGCATGCAGTGTATTAATATATATACACAGTCTCGTAAATATATATATATATATATACAGAGGGGATGGAAAGTATTCAGACCCCTTCAATTTTTCACTCTTTGTTATATTGCAGCCATTTGCTAAAATCATTTAAGTTCATTTTTTTCCTCATTAATGTACACACAGCACCCCATATTGACAGAAAAACACAGAATTGTTGACATTTTTGCAGATTTATTAAAAAAGAAAAACTGAAATATCACATGGTCCTAAGTATTCAGACCCTTTGCTGTGACACTCATATATTTAACTCAGGTGCTAATGCTTCTGATCATCCTTGAGATGGTTCTACACCTTCATTTGAGTCCAGCTGTGTTTGATTATACTGACTGGACTTGATTAGGAAAGCCACATACCTGTCTATATAAGACCTTACAGCTCAAAGTGCATGTCAGAGCAAATGAGAATCAGGAGGTCAAAGGCACAGATCTGGCCAAGGTTCCAAAAAAATTTCTGCTGCACTTAAGGTCCCTAAGAGCACAGTGGCCTACATAATCCTTAAATGGAAGATGTTTGGAATGACCAGAACCCTTCCTAGAGCTGGCTGTCCGGCCAAACTGAGCTATCAGGGGAGAAGAGCCTTGGTGAGAGAGGTAAAGAAGAACCCAAAGATCACTGTGGCTGAGCTCCAGAGATGCAGTCGGGAGATGGGAGAAAGTTGTAGAAAGTCAACCATCACTGCAGCCCTCCACCAGTCGGGGCTTTATGGCAAAGTGGCCCGATGGAAGCCTCTCCTTAGAGCAAGACACATGAAAGCCCACATGGAGTTTGCTAAAAAACACCTGAAGGACTCCAAGATGGTGAGAAAGAAAATTCTCTGGTCTGATGAGACCAAGATAGAACTTTTTGGCCTTAATTCTAAGCGATATGTGTGGAAAACCAGGCACTGCTCATCACCTGTCCAATACAGTCCCAACAGTGAAGCATGGTGGTGGCAGCATCATTCTGTGGGGGTGTTTTTCAGCTGCAGGGACAGGACGACTGGTTGCAATTGAGGGAAAGATGAATGCGGCCAAATACAGGGATATCCTGGATGAAAACCTTCTCCAGAGTGCTCAGGACCTCAGACTGGGCCGAAGGTTTACCTTCCAACAAGACAATGACCCTAAGCACACAGCTAAAATAACGAAGGAGTGGCTTCACAACAGCTCCGTGACTGTTCTTGAATGGCCCAGCCAAAGCCCTGACTTAAACCCAATTGAGCATCTCTGGGGAGACCTAAAAATGGCTGTCCACCAATGTTTACCATCCAACCTGACAGAACAGGAGAGGATCTGCAAGGAGCAATAGCAGAGGATCCCCAAATCCAGGTGTTAAAAACTTGTTGCATCTTTCCCAAAAAGACTCATGGCTGTATTAGATCAAAAGGGTGCTTCTACTAAATACTGAGCAAAGGGTCTGAATACTTAGGACCATGTGATATTTCAGTTTTTCTTTTTTAATAAATCTGCAAAAATGTCAACAATTCTGTGTTTTTCTGTCAATATGGGGTGCTGTGTGTACATTAATGAGGAAAAAAATTAACTTAAATAATTTTAGCAAATGGCTACAATATAACAAAGAGTGAAAAATTTAAGGGGGTCTGAATACTTTCCGTCCCCACTATATATATACAGTATGTCACAAAAGTGAGTACACCCCTCACATTTTTGCAAATTTTTTATTATATCTTTTCATGTGACATCCCTGAAGAAATGACACTTTGCTACAATGTAAAATAGTGAGTGTACAGCTTGTATAAGGGCCCTTTCACACTGGGGCGGTTTGCAGGCGCTATTGCGCTAATAATAGCACCTGCAAACCGACCCGAAAGTGCCACTGCTTTGTCTCCAGTGTGAAAGCCCAGAGGGCTTTCACACTGGAGCGGTGCGCTAGCAGGACGGGAAAAAAAGTCCTGCTAGCAGCATCTTCGGAGCGGTGAAGGAGCGGAGTATATACCGTTCCTTCACCGCTCCTGCCCATTGAAATCAATGGGACAGCGCAGATATACCGCTGACAAAGCGCCTCTGCAGAGGCGCTTTGCGGTGGTTTTTAACCCTTTCTCGGCTGCTAACGGGGGGTAAAACCGCCCCGCTAGCGGCCGAATACCGACGGTAAAGCACCGCTTACAATAGCAGTGCTTTACCGCTGATGCCGCCCCCGCCCCAGTGTGAAAGTGCCCTAACAGTGTAAACTTGCTGTCCCCTCAAAATAACTCAACACACAGCCATTGATATCTAAACCGCTGCCAACAAAAGTGAGTACACCCCTATATGAAAATGTCCAAATTGGGCCCAAAGTGTCAATATTTTCTGTGGCCACCATTATTTTCCAGCACTACCTTAATCCTCTTGAGCATGGAGTTCACCAGAGCTTCACAGGTTGCCACTGGAGTCCTCTTTCGCTCCTCCATGATGAAATCACAGAGCTGGTGGATGTTAGAGACCTTGCGCTCCTCCACCTTCCGTTTGATGATGCCCCACAGAAGCTCAGTATGGTTTAGGTCTGGAGACATGCTTGGCCAGTCCATCACCTTTACCCTCAGTTTCTTTAGCAAGGCAGTGGTCCTATTGGAGGTGTGTTTGGGGTCGTGATGATCCCCTCCCTTTGAATACTGCCCTGCGGCTCAGTTTTCAAAGGGAGAGGATCATGCTTTGCTTCAGTATGTCACAGTACATGTTGGCATTTATGGTTCCCTCAATGAACTGTGGCTCCCCAGTGCCAGCAGCACTCATGCAGCCACAGACCATGACACTCCCACCACCATGCTTGATTGTAGGCAAGATACACTTGTCTTTGTACTCCTCACCTGGTTGCCGACACACACGTTTGATACCATCTGAACCAAATACGTTTATCTTGGTCTCATCAGTTCCAGTAGTCCATGCCCTTAGTCTGCTTGTCTTCAGCAAACTGTTGGCAGGCTTTCTTGTGCATCATCTTTAGAAGAGACTTCCTTCTGGGACGACAGCCATGCAGACCAATTTGATGCAGTGTGCGCCATATGATCTGAGCACTGACAGGCTGACCCCCACCCCTTCAACCTCTGCAGCAATGCTGGCAGCACTCATATGTCTATTTCCCAAAGACAACCTCTGGATATGATGCTGAGCACGTGTATTAAACTTCTTTGGTCAACCATGGCGAGGCCTGTTCTGAGTGGAACTTGTCCTGTTAAATTGCTGTATGCTCTTGGACACCGTGCTGCAGCTAATTTTTAGGGTCTTGGCAATCTTCTAATAGCCTAGGCCATTTTTATGTAGAGCAACAATTCTTTTTCTCAGATCCTCAGAGAGTTCTTTGCCATGAGGTGCCATGTTGAACTTTCAGTGACCAGTATGAGAGAGTGAGAGCGATAACACCAATATTAAAACACTGCTCCCCATTCACACCCGAGACCTTGTAACACTAACGAGTCACATGACACCGGGGAGGGAAAATGGCTAATTGGGCCCAATTTGGACATTTTCACTTAGGAGTGTACTCACTTTTGTTGCCAGTGGTTTAGACATTAATGGCCGTGTGTTGAGTTATTTTGAGGGGACAGCAAATTTACACTGCTATACAAGCTCTACACTTACTAGTTTACATTGTAGCAAAGTGTCATTTCTTCCACATTTTTGTAAATATTTTATTATATCTTTTCATGTGACAACACTGAAGAAGTTACACTTTGCTACCATGTAAAGTAGTGAGTGTACAGCTTGTATAACAGTGTAAATTTACTGTCCCCTCAAAATAACTCAACACACAGCCATTAGTGTCTAAACTGTTGGCAACAAAAGTGAGTACACCCCTAAGTGAAAATGGCCAAATTGGGACCAATTAGCCATTTTCCCTCCTCAGTGTCATGTTAGTGGCTAGTGCTACAAGGTCTCACTCTCTTATCAATCTCACTCTCTCATACTGGTCACTGGAAGTTTAACATGGCACCTCATGGCAAAGAACTGAAAAAAAGAATTGTTACTCTACATAAAGATACAGTGGTTTAACAGGACAGGCTCCACTCAGAACAGGCCTCGCCATGGTCGACTAAAGAAGTGGAGTGCACGTGCTTAGCGTCATATCCAGAGGTTGTCTTTGGGAAATAGACGTATGAGTGCTGCCAGCATTGCTGCAAAGGTTGAAGGGGTTGGAGGGTGAGCCTGTCAGTGCTCAGACCATATGCCACACACTGCATCAAATTGGTCTGCATGGCTGTTGTCCCAGAAGGAAACTGCTTCTAAAGATGATGCACAAGAAAGCCCGCAAATAGTTTGCTGAAGACAAGCAGACTAAGGACATGATGAGACCAAGATAAACTTATTTGGTTCAGATGGTGTCAAGCATGTGTGGCGGCAACCAGGTGAGGAGTACAAAGACAAGTGTGTATTGCCTACAGTCAAGCATGGTGGTGGGAGTGTCATGGTCTTGGGCTGCATTGGGGAGCTACAGTTTATTGAGGGAACCATGAATGCCAACATGTACTGTGACATACTGAAGCAGAGCATGATCCCCTCCCTTCATAGACTGGTCCTCAAGCCAGTATTCCAACATGATAACGACCCCAAACAAACCTCCAAGACGACCACTGCCTTGCTAAAGAAGCTGAGGGTGAAGGTGATGGACTGGCCAAGCATGTCTCCAGACCTAAACCCTAATGAGCATCTGTGGGGCATCCTCAAATGGAAGGTGGAGAAGCGCAAGGTCTCTAACATACACCAGCTCCATCATCATGGAGAAGTGAAAGAGGACTCCAGTGGCAACCTATGAAGCTATGGTGAACTCCATGCCCAAGAGGGTTAAGGCAGTGCTGGAAAATGGCCTATTCCACCTGCTCCTTGTTCACAGTTACTCCTTCTGTAACCCCACCATCATGCACAGAGGAGTCCCCAGAACTATTCGACCACAGCGTCGGGTACATGCTGCTGGAGAATGCGCAGAGATTTTAAAGCTCCGATGTTGGTTCCCAGGTTGAGGAAGGGAGTAACGTGAGCCTCTAGAGAGTGGGTACCCAAGAAGGACAAGAAACTGGCAGTCATGTTCCCCCAGGTGCAGCATACTGACAAGTTTTCTTCAGTGTCGAGGAGGGAGGGGATGATGAGGTCACTGACTCTACTTGGGTGCCTGAGAGAAGAGAGGAGGAGAAGGAGGAGGAGGCACAACTCCAACGAGGCAAGATGTCCTCTAGGGGGCAGTTTAAGGGCAGCCACCCTATTGCATCACATCGCAGATCACCGTAGGTGCAGGGCGCTGCTGAATCCCCGCTGACCTTGGTGTGGGTTCCTTGGTGTGGGCCTTTTTCCAACACGTGTGTCCCAGATCGCACCGTTGCTGTTTGCAACCTATGTCTGAAGCAGATTAGGCATGGCCAGAACAGCATCCGCTTGGGCACCACATGCTTGACCAGACATATGACCTGCCATGCAATCCGTTGGCAACAGCACTTGAAAGACCCAAACCAAAGAAAAAGGCGGACTTCTCCTTGCTCCTCATCTGGGGTCTCCAACCCCACTAAACCTCCAGTCCTCTCAAAAACCTGCACTGAGAGGAATGAAGTTATAGCAATAGGTGTCTCAAGTACATGCAGCCAATCTGCTAGCAGTACACCACCATCTGATTTTAGCAGGCAAATTTCCCTACCCCAGTTGCTGAACCATAAAAAGAAATTCAGTCCCAGCCATCCACATGCTCAGCGTCTGAATGCTAGCTTGGTCAAATTGCTAGCACTGCAACTGCTGCCTTTTCAGCTGGTAAACTCTGCTCCAGCATGTTGGACAGGGCGGCCAGCAGTAAGGTGCATATTACCACTGACTTATGATCCAGCAGGCATGTGCAGGGACGTTACCTTTTCTTCATGGCGCACTGGGTAACTCTGCTGGCAGCTGGGAAGGATGCAGGACAGGGTTCAGTGTTGTTGGAGCCGTTTGGCACCACAACACCTCCAAAATGCTAGTGGTGATTCTGCCACAGCTCTCTCCTCCACCCCTTTTCACATTTACTCTCCTCCACCCCTCCTCTTCTTTTTCCTCTATGGCCTCTTCTGCAGATTTGTCCTCTGAACCAGTGGTGCTCCATAAGCGTTCAAGGGGCTACGCAAGCAGTCACGCAAAAAGATGCCATGATGTGCTTAAGTTGGTCTGCTTAGGGGACAGGAACCACACTGGGGCAAAGATTCTGTCAGCTCTGCAGGGGCAGGCTCAGAGGTGGTTGATGCCCCACCAGCTTCAGCCAGTAATGGTTGTATATGACAATGGCACCAACCTTGTCTCCGCCCTCCAATAGGGACACTTGAACCATGTTCCATGTTTGGCACACATCCAGAATTTGGTGGTGCAGCAGTTCCTGAGCAGGTACCCAGGCTTTCAGGATCTCCTGAGGCAGGCCAGAAAAGTCTGTGGTCATTTCTGCCGTTCATACAATGCCAGTGCTCAGCTGGCTGGCATTTAAAGGGAATGCAACCTGCCCACCAACCACCTCATTTGTGACATGCCCACCAGGTAGAACTCAATGTTGACAATGCTGCAGCAGCTGCACACACAGCAGAGGGCTAGCAATGAATACCTGTGGGAGTATGGCACCAGGACAGGGTCAGGGAAGCTTGGCTTCTTTTCGCCATGCCAGTGGCTACTGATCAAGGATGCATGCACTGTCCTGTCACCATTTGAGGAGGCCACGAGGATGGTAACAGTGCATGCATCAGTGACACTGTCCCTCTTGTCTTCCTGTTAAAGCACACGCTTCATGGAATTAAGGACAGGACACTTGAGGCAGAGCAGCGGGAGGAAGAGGAGGACTTCCTTACCTCTCAAGGCCCCCTTTATCCAGATAGTATTCCTGTGGGCCCGCCAAACACACAGGAAGAAGAGGAGGAGGATTGTGTCAGCATGGACGTGGAAGATAACACTCAGCAGCAGTCTTCAAGAGATGGTTTTCAGTCCCCAGAAACCCAAGAAGTTGTATGTCGCTGGGAGGAGGTTGTTACGGATCATGTGATCCTTAGTGACTCAGAGGACTCAGAATCAAATGCCTCTGCCTCTGGTATCAAGGAGAGGGATCATTACTGGCTGGCAACCCTTCTTGATCCACGTTACAAGGGTAAGGTTGCAGAACTCATCCTGCCTTCGCAGAGGGAGCAGAGGATGAAACATCTTCAGGAGTAGGGATGAGCTTGGCGTTCGAGTAGAACCCATGTTTGACTCGAACATCGTCTGTTCGCCCGTTCGCCGAATTGCGAACGATATGGGCCGTTCACGCCAAATTCGTGTGGCGCATCACGGCCCATAATTCACTGCGGCATCGCAGTGCATTGCTGGCTGATGATTGGCCAAGCATGCACTATGACCCACATGCTTGGCCAATCACAGCGCCGTCTGAACAGAGAGCCGTAATTGGCCAAAGCCAAGGAGGCTTTGGCCAATTATGGCTCAGGGGATTCAGTACACGCCCTACACTATATAAGGCCGCCTACACAGCGGCCCTGTGTAGTGTGTGTTCTGGCGTTGAAAGAGATAGACAGAGAGACAGTGTCATTTGATTTGAGTTAGATAGATTAGGCAGAACAGTCAGTCAGTTAACTGCACTTACAGTGTATTGTGTATATATATATGCATCCCAGGTGTTGCATATATATATATATACACTGCATTCAGTTTAGCTAGATCCGTTCCTGTTATCTTCCTACTGACAGGCAGGGTTGTCTTGTTACAGTATTTACAGCTACCTGAAGAAAATTGCTGGTGTTCTTTTGATCCTATTAGTACCACAGTCAGGCAGCTAGACTATTTACAGTTAGTGCAGTGCGTCCTGCTCACAGTGTTCAGCTAGATCCGTTCCTGTTATCTTCTTACTGACAGGCAGGCTTGTCTTGTTACAGTATATACAGCTACCTGAAGAAAATTACTGGTGTTCTTTTGATCCTATTAGTACCACAGTCAGGCATCTAGACTATTTACAGTTAGTGCAGTGCGTCCTGCTCACAGTGTTCAGCTAGATCCGTTCCTGTTATCTTCTTACTGACAGGCAGGCTTGTCTTGTTACAGTATATACAGCTACCTGAAGAAAATTACTGGTGTTCTTTTGATCCTATTAGTACCACAGTCAGGCAGCTAGACTATTTACAGTTAGTGCAGTGCGTCCTGCTCACAGTGTTCAGCTAAACCTACAAGTTAGTGCGGTGCATCCACCTCACAGTGTTCAGCTAAACCTACAAGTTAGTGTGGTGCGTCCTGCTCACAGTGTTCAGCTAAAACTACAAGTTAGTGCTGTTAGTCCTGCTCACAGTGTTCAGCTAAACCTACAAGTTAGTGTAGTGAGACCTCTGCACAGTGTTCATCTAAAGCTACAAGTTAGTGCAGTGCGTCCTGCTCACAGTGTTCAGCTAGATCCATTCCTGTTATCTTCTTACTGACAGGCAGGCTTGTCTTGTTACAGTATATACAGCTACCTGAAGAAAATTACTGGTGTTCTTTTGATCCTATTAGTACCACAGTCAGGCAGCTAGACTATTTACAGTTAGTGCAGTGCGTCCTGCTCACAGTGTTCAGCTAGATCTGTTCCTGTTATCTTCTTACTGACAGGCAGGCTTGTCTTGTTACAGTATATACAGCTACCTGAAGAAAATTACTGGTGTTCTTTTGATCCTATTAGTACCACAGTCAGGCAGCTAGACTATTTACAGTTAGTGCAGTGTGTCCTGCTCACAGTGTTCAGCTGAAACTACAAGTTAGTGGGGTGCTTCCTGCTCACAGTGTTCAGCTAAACCTACAAGTTAGTGGGGTGCATCCTGCTCACAGTGTTCAGCTAAACCTACAAGTTAGTGGGGTGCGTCCTGCTCACAGTGTTCAGCTAAACCTACAAGTTAGTGTGTTGTGTCCACCTCACAGTGTTCAGCTAAACCTACAAGTTAGTGCGGTGCATCCTGCTCACAGTGTTCAGCTAAAACTACAAGTTAGTGCTGTGAGTCCTGCTCACAGTGTTCAGCTAAACCTACAAGTTAGTGTAGTGAGACCTCTGCACAATGTTCATCTAAAGCTACAAGTTAGTGCAGTGCGTCCTGCTCACAGTGTTCAGCTAGATCCGTTCCTGTTATCTTCTTACTGACAGGCAGGCTTGTCTTGTTACAGTATTTACAGCTATCTGAAGAAAATTGCTGGTGTTCTTTTGATCCTATTAGTACCACAGTCAGGCAGCTAGACTATTTACAGTTAGTGCAGTGCGTCCTGCTCACAGTGTTCAGCTAAACCTACAAGTTAGTGGGGTGCGTCCTGCTCACAGTGTTCAGCTAAAACTACAAGTTAGTGTGGTGCGTCCACCTCACAGTGTTCAGCTAAACCTACAAGTTATTTTTTTGCGAGCTCTGCACAGTGTTCACCTAAAGCTACCTGTAGAAGGTTGGTGGTGTTTTCCTGATCCTATCACTACCGCAGGCAGCTAAAAAAGCTACAAGTTAGTTTTTTGCGAGCTCTGCACAGTGTTCAGCTAAAGCTACCTGTAGAAAGTTTGTGGTGTTCTCATACTACAGGCAGGCAGTTGATTTTGCTAGCTGCAGTATCAGTACATATAAGTATATATATATATATCCCAGCTTAGTGCAGCTACAGGCCATTAGTATGTCTGGAAAGCCAAGAAGGAGAGGTAGACAGTCACAAGCCCATAAGAGAGGGCAAGCAGGCTCTGTGTCTAGTGCTGGTCATGGAGACGGTGCATCCTCATCAGCATGTGGCCGTGGGACACGCTTGGCCTTTTTTTGGCAGCTGGCCGTGTTGAGCCGCAACATGCGGAAGACTTGGTCGAGTGGATGACCAAGCCGTCCTCATCCTCCTCATCCTCTCTCACCCATGCCCAGGGTACTTTGTCTGGCAAAGCAGCGGCCTCTTCCCTCAGCTCAATGTCATCAGTGACTCCTTCCCTAGCCCCACCATGTCCTCCTGAGGAGTCCCTCGAACTGTTTGACCACAGTGTTGGGTACATGCTCCAGGAGGATGCCCAGCGTTTGGAAGGCTCTGATGATGATACTGAGCTCGATGAAGGCAGTAACATGAGCACGGACAGAGGGGGTGCCCAAGAAGGACAGCAATCTGGCAGTCATGCTCCCCCTGCTGCAGCATACTGCCAGGTTTGCTCCAGTGATGAGGAGGGAGGGGATGATGAGGTCACTGACTCGACGTGGGTGCCTGATAGGAGAGAGGAAGAGGAGGAGGAGGCGGCACATCACCAACGAGGCAGAATGCCCTCCAGGGGCCAGCCTAAGGGCAGCACATTGACTGCATCACACCCCAAAGCTCCACATGTGCAGGGCGTTGCAGTCTCTGCACGTTATTTAAAAAGTTCTTTGGTGTGGGCCTTTTGAGACGAGTGTATCAGATCGCACCGCTACTATTTGCAACATATGTCTCAAGCGTATCTCGCGTGGCCAAAACATCTCCCGCTTGGGTACCACATGCTTGACCAGACATATGTTGACCTGCCATGCAGTTCATTGGCAAGCGTATCTAAAAGACCCACACCAAAGAAAAAAGAGGACCTCTCCTTGCTTCTCATCAGCTGAGATCTCCAACCCCACTATACCTTCAGTCCTCTCTGAGACCTGCACTGAGAGGAATGAAGGTGTAGAATTAGGTGTGTCACAGCCAAGTACTTGTGGGCAATCTGCTTTTGGTACACCGATGTCAGATTGTACCAGGCAAATTTCCCTGCCCCAGCTGCTGCACCGCCGAAAGAAGTTTGCTCCCAGCCATCCACATGCGCAGCGGTTGAATGCTAGCTTGTCAAAATTGCTAGCACTTCAACTGCTGCCTTTTCAGTTGGTAGAATCTGCCCCCTTCCGTGAGTTTGTGTAATGTGCGGTTCCTCAGTGGCAGGTACCCAAACTCCACTTTTTCTCATGGAAGGCGATTCCGGCTCTCTACCGGCATGTGGAAGGCAATGTCCATGCCTTGCTGGACAGGGCGGTCAGCGGTAAGGTGCATATTACCGCTGACTCATGGTCCAGCAGGCATGGACAGGGACGTTACCTAAGTTTCACGGCGCATTGGGTGACTCTTCTGGCAGCTGGGAAGGATGCAGGACAAGGTGCAGTAGTGTTGGAGGTTGTTCCGCCGCCACGCTTTCAAAATGCTAATGATTGTGACACACCTCTCTCCTCCACCCCTTCCTCTTCTTCTTCCTCCATGGCTTCTTCCTGTGCTTTGTCATCGGAACCAGCGGTGCTCCGTAGCCGTTCAAGGGGCTACGCAAGTACGCAGGCCAAAAGATGCCATGCGGTGCTTGAGCTGGTGTGCTTGGGGGACAGGAGTCACACTGGGGCAGAGGTTCTGTCAGCTCTGCAGGGGCAGGTTCAGAGGTGGTTGACACCACGCCAACTTAAGGCAGGAATGGGGGTTTGCGACAACGGCACCAACCTCCTCTCTGCCCTCCGACAGGGACAAATGACCCATGTGCCCTGTTTGGCTTACGTCCTTAACTTGGTGGTGCAGCGGTTCTTGGGCAGGTACCCGGGCTTACAGGATGTCCTGAGGCAGGCCAGGAAAGTCTGTGTGCATTTCCGCCGGTCATATAATGCCAGTGCTCGGCTGACGGACCTTCAAAAGGAGTTTAACCTGCCCAAGAACCGCCTAATCTGTGACACGCCCACCAGGTGGAACTCAACGTTGGCCATGCTGCAGCGGCTGCACACGCAGCAGAGGGCCATTAATGAGTACCTATGGCACCAGGACAGGGTGAGAGGAGCTTGTTTTTTTTTTCCCCATGATCAGGGATGCATGCACTGTCCTGTCACCATTTGAGGAGGCCACGAGGATGGTGAGCAGTGACAGTGCATGCATCAGTGACACTGTCCCCCTTGTCCACCTGTTGGAGCACACACTGCATGGAATAATGGACAGGGCACTTGAGGCAGGAAGAGGAGGACTTCCTTAGCTCTCAAGGCCCCCTTTATCCAGACAGTGTTCCTGCGTGCCCGCCGATCACACAGGAAGAGGACGAGGAGGAGGAGGAGGAGGAGGAGGAAGATTGTGTCAGTATGGAGGTGGAGCCTGGCACCCAGCATCAGCAGCAGTCTTTAAGGGATCAGTCCCAAGAAACACATGGACTTGTACGTGGCTGGGAGGAGGTGGCTGCGGACCATGTCGTCCTTAGTGACCCAGAGGACTCCGGACCGAATGCCTCAGCAAACCTACGCTGCATGGCCTCCCTGATCCTGCAAAGCCTGCGGAAGGATCCTCGTATTCGTGGTATCAAGGAGAAGGACCAATACTGGCTGGCAACCCTCCTTGATCCACGTTACAAGGGTAAGGTTGCGGACCTTATTTTGCCATCGCAGAGGGAGCAGAGGATGAAACATCTTCGGGAGGCCTTGCAGAAAGGTCTGTGCAACGCGTTCCCAGAGACTGGGAGGTTACAAACTCCTGTTTCTGGACAACGTGTTGCTGAGGCTTCGGTCAGTCAAAGAAGGAGCGGTGGAGAAGGTGGCCGTCTGACCGATGCGTTCAGACAATTTTTTGTCCGCAGCCCCAAGGTATGATCGGTTCCAGCAACCATCGCCAGCGTCTGTTTTACATGGTGCAGGAATACCTAGGGGCAAGATCTGACTTGGACACCTTTCCCACCGAAAATCCTCTGGGTTACTGGGTCTTGAGGATGGATCACTGGCCAGAGCTTGCACAGTATGCAATTGAGCTACTGGCCTGTCCTGCATCCAGCGTTCTTTCGGAACGCACATTCAGTGCTGCTGGAGGCTTTGTAACCGATCACAGGGTGCGTCTGTCCACCGACTCGGTCGATCGACTGACCTTCATAAAAATGAATCAGTCTTGGATCACCACCAGCTACCAAGCACCTGATGCTGATGTAACCGAATAATTTTTTTTGAAATCTCAGATCCCTTCAAAGACTGCCTATACTGATGCTGAGTGACTATCCCTGAGAAATTATCCTCTTCCTCCTCAATCATCACGCTGATAGCTTGTAAGAACATTTTTGGTTCTGGGCACCACCACCAGTGCCTAAGGCACAATTTTTCAGCCCCTGTTTAACAGGGGCGTGTAATTACAATTTTTGATGCAATACTTTGCAGCAGGGCTCATTTCAGCATTCCAACTAGAGTATCTGTGAGGTGTTGCAGTGTTGTGGCACCAGCAACAGTGCCTAAGGCCCAATTTTTCTGCCCCTGTTTAACAGGGGCGTGTAATTACAATTTTTGATGCAATACTTTGCAGCAGGGCTCATTTCAGCATTCCAACTAGAGTATCTGTGAGGGGTTGCAGTGTTGTGGCACCAGCACCAGTGCCTAAGGCCCAATTTTTCTGCCCCTGTTTAACAGGGGCGTGTAATTACAATTTTTGATGCAATACTTTGCAGCAGGGCTCGTTCCTGCGTTCCAACTAGAGTGTCTGTGAGGGGTTGCAGTGTTGTGGCACCAGCACCAGTGCCTAAGGCCTAATTTTTCAGCCCCTGTTCAACAGGGGCATGTAATTACAATTCTTGATCTAATATTTCACAGCAGGGCCCATTTCTGCACCCACCAAGAGCGAGTGAGGACTTACAGTGTTGTGGCACCAGCACCACCACCACCACCACCAAAGGCCCAATTTTTCTGCCCCTGTTCAACAGGGGCATGTAATTACAATTCTTGATCTAATATTTCACAGCAGGGCCCTGTGAGGGCTTACAGTGTTGTGGCCACAACAACACCTAAGGCCCAAATTTCTGCTGAGTATATAGGGCAGGCCCCTACTTTCAAACATCAACTTACAAATGACTCCTACTTGTAAACGGAAGGAGACAACAGGAAGTGAGATGAAATCTACCCCAGGAAGGGAAATTCTCTCCTGTAAGAGTTAATATGGGAAAAACATTTCTCCTTTCCACTTATGCTTTCCAATCCTTGTTCCACAAAAAAAAAACAAATTTTCAAAAAACATTTGTCATTGGGACAAAAAGTGAGGTGAAATCTTCTGAAGAGGAGGAAAGACAGCAAAACAAATGTCACAGGGGTGATAACCCTTCCCTATGTTTTCCAAAAAGCTTAAAAAAGATTTTTTGGCTGGAGCTAAACACGTTAAAAATGTACCCGTTCAAAATTACAAACAGATTCTACTTAACAACAAACCTACAGTCCATGTCTTGTTTGCACCGCCTGTATATTGCTGTTCAGAGTATATAGGGCCTGGTGGCCCCACACCTTTCCTTATTTTAATTTGGGTGCGGGGTTTAAGACCCAAAGGGCCTGGTAATGGACTGGGGGGTACCCATGCCGTTTGTCTCACTGATTTTCATCCATATTGCCAGGACCCGACATTACATTAAACCCGTAAGCAGTTTTAAATGAGATTTTTTCCTTTAAAAATGACATTTGGTGCAGGGACTGTTCTAAACATGGGAAACACGCGCCAATTTACAGGCATACTATAGACACCCCCCAGGTACGATATTTAAAGGAATATTTCACTTTTTTTTTTTTTACTTTAAGCATCATTAAAATCACTGCTCCCAAAAAAACGGCCGTTTTTAAAAGTTTTTTTTGCATTGATACATGTCCCCTGGGGTAGGACCCGGGTCCCCAAACCCTTTTTAGGACAATACCATGCAAATTAGCCTTTAAAATGAGCACTTTTGATTTCGAACGTTCGAGTCCCATAGACGTCAATGGGGTTCTAACGTTTGTGCGAATTTTCGGTCCGTTCGCAGATTCTGGTGCGAACTGAACCGGGGGGTGTTCGGCTCATCCCTATTCAGGAGGCCTTGAAGAAAATTTTGTGCAATGTATTTCCAGACCCTGGGAGGTTATAATTTCCTGGTGCTGGACAACATGTTGCTGAGGCTTCATTCAGTCAGAGGGAGAGCAGTGGAGAAGGTGGCCGGCTGACCGATGCCTTTAAACAATTTTCCAGTCCTCATCGCCAAGCTCTGATCTGGTTCAAGCAACCATCACCAGCGTCCTCATTACATGGTGCAGGAATATCTGGGGGCCAGAGCAGACTTGGAGACCTTTCCAACAGAGCATCCACTGGGTTACTGGGTCTTGAGGATGGACCACTGGCCAGAACTTGCTCAATATGCAATTGAGCTACTGGCCTGTCCTGCATCCAGCATTCTTTCTGAACGCACATTCAGTGCTGCTGGGGGGTTTGTAACCGATCATAGAGTGCGCCTGTCCACAGACTCCGTTGATAGGCTCACATTCATAAAAATGAATCAGTCTTGGATCAGCAGCTATCAAGTACCTGATGCTGATGTAACTGTTTGAATTTTCAATGGATGTGGAATCCCTTGAAGACTGCCTATGCTGACTATTCTATTACTCCTCAATCTTGATGATGCTAGCTTCCAACAATATTTTTGGTTTAGGGCACCACCACCACCACCCAAGACCCAATTTTTCTGCCCCTGTTTAACAGGGGCATGTAATTACAATTTTTGATACAATATTTCAACACAGGGCCTGTTCCTGCACCCAACAAGAGTATCTGTGAGGGATTACAGTGTTGTGGCACCACCACCAGCACCCAAGGCCCAATTTTACTGCCCCTGTTTCAAAATTAATTTTTGATATAATATTTCAATGCAGGGCCCATTCCTGCGCCCAACAAGAGTATCTTTGAGGGGTTACAGTGTTGTGGCACCACCACCACCCAAGGCCCAATTTTTCTGCCTCTGTTCAACAGGAGCATGTAATTACAATTTTTGATCTAATATTTCACAGCAGGGCCCATTCCTGCACCCAACAAGAGTATCTGTGAGGGGTTACAGTGTCGTGGCACCACCACCACCACCCAAGGCCCATTTTTTCAGCCCCTGTTCAACAGGTGCATTGTCATAAACCATGAATCAGACTGAGACAGAAATACAGTTAAATCACACTTGTTTAATAATAATAAAAAAAGGTAAACAGAGTAAACGTAGTCAAAACATAGCCAGAGTTCAGGAACTGGAACAGATAGTCAGATAAGCCAAAATGTCAGGGAGCCAGAGAACAGCGTAGCAGAACAGCAAGCAGGATCTGGAGCCAGAAGGAATGTCAGCCAAGCAAGTCTTTAACAGGAACACAGGAGAGCATCTCTAGAGATGTGACCAAGGTGAAGGCAGAGATCATCTGGACTGGACGGCTTAAGTAGGTCAGACCTATTACTGTGGGCAGAGTTTGCTCACAACAGTGCCTTGATTTCTGCCTAAATTCTAACAACTGGTCAGACCTATTACCATGGGCAGAGCTTGCTCTCAATCTGCTTCCCGATTGTCTCCGTTTTTGGCAAACTATGGTTCCCAACTTTCCATGTTGCCTGACTCATTTGTTCCGCAGAGTATTTCTGTGTTAGAGGAGCATCTCCGGAGTCTTCGTTCCACTTGGGCACAAGTCCAGGACCCTTTGCAACATGCTAATGATAGGTACAGACTCCATGCTGACCGCAGATGCCTGCCTGCACCTTCCTACCAGGTTGGGGACAGGGTCTGGCTGTCATCTCGCAACCTCCGACTTCGTGTTCCCTCACTAAAGTTCACACCTCGGTTTATTGGGTCTTTCCACATTCTTCGCAGGATTAACTCAGTGACATATGCATTAGCCCTTCTTCTAATATGCGTATCTCAAAAGTATTTCATGTCTCCTTATTAAACCCTTTGGTCTGCAAATGATTTACCACCTCGGTGCCATGTCCTCACCCTGTACAGGTTGAGAACCATGAAGAGTTTGAGGTACAGTCCATAGTTGACTCCCGTAGGTTCCGTGGGCGCATACAGTACCTGGTGCATTGGAAAGGGTATGGTCCGGAGGAACGTTCTTGGGTCTTATCCTCCGACGTACATGCTCCTGTCCTCCTCTGTGATTTCCATAGATGTTTTCCCCTCAAGCCTGGTGGTCCTCCGAGGGGGAGGGATCATTGAGCTGGGGATACTGTCAGGGCTGGGCTCAGCCCTTCCTTCTCTGAGTTGGCCGCTCAGCTGTAGGCTAATTGCCAGCTTCTATCTCTCCACAATTACTCAGCTGTTGATGATATCCTGTTTGTCAGTCCTGCTTACTTAAGCCGTCCAGCCCAGAGGATTTTGCCTTTGCCTTAGTCAACATCACAGAGATACTCTCCTGCATTCCTGTTAAAAGACTTGCTTGGCTGACATCCCTTCTGGCTCCAGATTGCTGTTTTACTACGCTCATCTCCGGCTCCCTGACGTTTGGCTTGTCTGACTATCCGTTCCAGTTTCTGAACTTTGGCTATGTTTTGACTATGTTTGTTCTATTTACTTTTATTATTAAACAAGTGTGATTTAACTGTACTTCTGTCTCGGTCTGATTTCATGGTTTCTGACAAGACTCTCAGAGGCCTTAATGGACTTTGCTTATGGGTACCAAGACAATCAATAAGCATTACCACGTGCACAGCTGTATATAACCTCCAGTTTCTTGAAGGCTAGACCAATCTAATACCTCAGCCTTAATTTTTTTTTTAAAATGACTAGGAATAATTATAATTACCTATTCCCCAATAAAAAAGTGCCAGAGGGAAAAGTGTACACCATTCCAGATGACTGAGAGTAATCTGGCAAAAAACAGCACATCAGTTGGCCAATTAGCAGAGGCGCCCAAAAGGCTTTTTTGCCTAGACTAACCCTTTCAGTCGCATCTGCTGTTCAGACTACCAATGAGCTGTGTTTTGCCAGACCCCTCTCACTGTTTCATGGGAATACATTGGGAACCCCTGAGGCATATAGAGTGACCAGCTGGCCCCTGCGAGGAGACAAGTTTTCTCCACCTTAGCAATTGGAAGGTTGAGAATTTCCCATCTCTTTGGGTGACTACAGCCTCAATAGATGTACGTCTACATCTTTCCTCTTCCCACTATGGAACGACTCTTCACATAGCTACACTATAAGGGTTCATCTGTCTCCCTCTTTTCTTTTTCAGTGGACACCCTGAGCTGTATAAAAGTTTCTAGGCCAGCTATTCAGGACCCTTTGGGCCAAGGTTGACCACCACTCCTGAAACCCTACACCATTCCAAAGGGAGTACCCATAAAATGCCCTCAGTTAATTCACCAAGCTAGACCATTACAGCAACTTCTATTCTAATCAGAGATAGCAGTTAACATTAATAAAACATATTCAGACCTCTTGGGTATATATACTCTTCATTCCCAACCTGAACATCCACTCTCCCTCCACCACCCCTCTAATTGGCCTGTATTTGCTGATGCTGAATAGCAAAACCTATTTAGCTTCTTAGATCCCTCTTGAGACATTTTATATAAATGGGAGAGTACACTGTGATCTTTTTATCCTTTATTAATGTTACGTACCCTATATACGGTAATTCACATGCACACCACCCCTCTAATTGGCCTGTACTGAATGGCCAAAAATGTTTATCTTTTTGGATCCCTCTTTAGACATTTCGTATAAATGGGAGAGTACACCGTGATCGTCTTATGGTTTCTTAATGTTAAATACAGTTTCCTCCTCTCCCTTTGCAAGAGTGAATCCTACATACTGTCATTTACATGCACATTCAAGAAGGTAAATCACAATCACAAGTCAAAATTAGTTGTGCCTTAAATGTTTTCCCTGTAGTAGTGGATATAAAACTGTCAATATTTTTTGTCTATTAATAATAGTATGTCTGCGGGCAAAATACCCCCTACACCTTTTCAAACCTTTATTTTCTGTCAGGAACATTTTTGAGGGTGGGTGCTTTTTTTCTCACTTAAAAGCATTAAAAACCTTCCTACCTACACTTTGTGTTTTTCACCTGCATAAGTTGTGCATTTATATGTGTTTTAAATATCTGCTTTAATACTTGTTACTTTTAACAGCCCTGTGTTTAGCTCATTCATGTTATCTGCACTATTCCATGGAAAAGCTCTGCTTTTAGTTATTACGTTCCAGTTAGAGATTTTTTTTTATTCAGTGTGAGTGTAAGTTTACTGGGGTAACGAAAAAAATACACTGTGTTTGCAAAGGCTTATAGCTTTATGCAGGAAGGTAAAAAATTATCTGTGTGCAGCAGCCCCCCAGCCCACCCTAATACTTACCTGAGCCCCGTTACGATCCAGGGATGTGCACAAGATCCTTGTCTCTCCTGGGACTCTCCATCCTCTTGGGCTGAGACAGCAGTGGGAGCCATTGTCAATCACAGCGAGTGAGCCAATGAAGAGAGAGAGGTGGGGCCAAGCCACCGCTCTGTGCGTGAATGGACATAGCAGTGACTCGGGAGCGAGCATGCTCGGGTGTCCCCAATGCAAGCTGCTTCCTCTGGGGGCACTTGGCAGGAGGAAGGGGCAAGAAGCATTGATGGGATACCTGAGAAGAGGGGAATCAGGGCTGCTTTGCGCAAAACTACTGTACAGAGCAGGTAAGTATATCATGTTTGTTATTTAAAAAAAAAATACTTTAATATCACTTAATAGTGAACTTTTATTGTGAGTAGTTTTGCTCTCATTTAAAAAAAAAAGAGTGGTTCTTTTGAGATATTTGAACAATGATGGTCTTTTATTGTTATTTTTGAATTATGTGGTCTATGTAAAGCATCAGTTTTTGTCTGGAGCCCAGTGTTGAACTCAATAGTTGGAAGGTGGCCTGGTGATAAATTTGGAGGGATCCAAAGTGACGAACACAACATAAAGGAATGAGCCCTTGCACCGTGAACAGGGATTAATTATAAGTTTGGACTTTATTTACAATAAAATACACATGGACACATACATATATGTGTGATCAGTTTTATAACAATTATGATTTGGTATTTGTGATATTTTACAGAATTTTTGTTTTATAATGATTTTTTTAAATGTGCAGTTGAGGAGGAAAGTTTAAAGCAATTGTTGTGGATTTTTGGGTTGTGCTACCTTTTGGTATATTTGTATGATATGTAATGTGGGAACATATAACAGTGTATTGTAGCAATCAATAATTACAAATTTTAATTTTAGATTTTTCTTTTAAATCTTTGTATCCAAAGTAATGGTAGTGCAGAAGATTCTTGTAAAAATTAACGTAAAAAATATAACTTTTCAGCTAAATAATTTACCTAAATCATGAACCATTTCTAAACTGTTTGCAGTGGATTAAACATATTCAAAATCTAAATTTCAAGCAATCAGTTAAATATGCTATAGAAATACCTTTATGAAAACAGTCTTACCAGCCAAAATATTGGACAAAGGAGCCCATGCCAGACACCATAGCCAGGTTGGATACCCTATTTTTAACCGCAGTTAAGCAATACAGCTTTGTCATAGATGATGGAGTATCACAAAAATCCTTCTATCAACAAGTCCTTAGTGTTTTAGTGTGACAGCAGTGCATTGTGCAATGCAGTAGAGACTGATTAATTGCAGCCCCTACCTCTTCCAGACCTAAATCTGCTGTCCAAAGAATTAACGAAAAATAAAAATACGGATTGCAGTTATGTATACTAACAATATTTTTTTTAAAAATTACATTTAAAGATAGCTGGATTAAGAAGTCTTTTACATTTGCATGAAGTCCACTTGGCATTATTAATTTTAGAATTAATAATTCTAGTAGGAATACTTCTTTACAGTTCTAACAGCCATTTGTAATATTTACACAGTATATTCTGTTATAACTGTTTTATGAAGAATTAACAATTACCCAATTTAGTTTATAAGCATTATGAAAATAAAAAGTGCAAACCTAATGAAATTTAAAAAGTAAACATTTAGTAATAAAACTAAAATTTAAACTTGTACTGTAGGATCTGATTAGACCAAAAATAAAAAAGTGCAACATTTGGAGGTCAAACATCGGCCTACCCCATACTGTATAAGTCCAGACAGCACATAAGTGGGTACTTTTGAATTTCTGCACCGCAGGGGGAATGCATTTTCACAAAGGGCAAGGAGGAATGTAAAGAGCGAGTCTCAACCTTTTTAATGGCATAATGGTGATGGCATAATGGTGATGGTGTAGAAAGTAGTAGAAAAAAAAAAGAACAAAGGTACAAACGTACATAAAACAGTAGTTTACAGTCTATCAGGAAGTCCTGAAATTAAAGCTAAGTCTTTTCCTTCTTTGTTGGAACTCAACAACATAAATCAGACTCTAGACATTGAATTTACAGATAGTTCCTAGAACAGTCTTTCATTCAACAAACATTTAAAAAAAAATGAAAAATACATGCTCTGTTTGTTTAGGGAGACAGAGTACAGTGGGATATAGAAACCCAGACATTAGGAATGCAATGTTTAATGCATGTCGTCTACCTTACTTTACAAAAGTTAAATATTCAGAGAGTGTCTCTGAAGCAAATACTAATTTCTGCTGAATTTGTACCTGTTTCATCCAGACCTAGTTAAAATGCAGCTTATTGAATATTGATCAGAGGCATAAGAAGAAGTTTCAGAGTTCAGAGGGCTCTTTCTATTGGAATATAGGCATTTTATTGCAAAACAAATCATAGAGCTACAAAGGAATGATTAGATGCAATTTATTACATCTTTTGGACATTAGGAGTGATTTATGAAAACTCAAGCATTGCACGTAAACAGCAAAATATTTTACATGTCTATCTGCCTGCAGTTGTGCACAAATGATTATTTTCATGGGAAAGCAACAAACCATTAATTTAGGGAAATCGGTCACTGGCCAGTTTATATCACAAGCAACTTTCCCCCTATCAAGGAAGTATCTGCTCCCTGACCCAATTTTACTTGTTTCAAAGTGAAAAAAGGTAATGTTAGCACCAGACCACTGTTTCTTGGAGTCTAAAGTAAAGAACCTAAACCATAAGTAAAATTACATAAAATTAAACAGCCAACACAATTTTTGAGGGTCAAAAGAAGTCCCGGTTAATTAAGGCTATTGATGCTAAATGTGTAAAAAGGCTGGACTCTAGGCTCTTTAAAAAATTTGGAATGCCCTTGTAAAAATGACGTGCCAAATGTGGCATGTCAGGGGGTCACCAGCACTTAGAGCGGAAGGTCCATTTTTGGGTGGAACTCCGCTTTAAGGTTTCAGATTTTCTTTTATTATAGATAAATTTAAATGTTAAAATGCTATACAGGGTGCTTATAATAGTTCTTTAGAGCTTTCATTTAAAGTAAAAATCCATTTCTCGCAAAACTATTGAAGCAATGTTCAGCCCGTCTCCTTTGCAACATCTATGTGCTTTTTCAGTCTATATAGCAAGCAAAGTAGAAGCAAGGTACATTGCTATTAGCAAAGGGTCAAAATTTGCCTTTCACTGGTGAGCATGCAGTACAGTGGTTGCTATATGTTACTGCAATTTTGAATGGATGAGCTTGTTATTTCTATTATGTATACACGTTAGATTATTCTGTAAGCATGTATTAGTAGCACTTGTTGTCATTGACATACTTTCTAATATGTTTTCATAGAAATATGAATTACCTTTTCAGTGCACATATACTACAGTCAAACATTGATTGAGTCTGTGTTAGTGGCTTTCATGGTTTTGATGATGATGGCCAGATCTTGTACTAGCCACTAATTACAATAAGTGGCAATTCTTGATGAAATAACCAAGGACAGAGAAAGATATATTTTTAAAAATTAAAAGCTGCAAACCCCCCCCCCCCCCCCAAAAAAAAAAGGTCAATGTTTATTTGATGTGTTTTATTGAAATCCATATTTATATATGTCTGTGTAAGGTTTGAACAAAAGCTCTTTTTCTTATACTTTGTATGTATGCAAGATAAAAATTAGCAAAATTGCATATTGTATAAGTACACAGAAATTTATTGGTTGTCAAAAAAAAAAAAAACAATGCTCAAGCATCTGTGCTGAATAAGGTCCAATAGTCCCCTTAGCCCTGGTTCACATTGATGCAGGATTTGAAATCATGTAACTTCAGCTGAACCTGCACAATTTCATTCCCGCATGTCAGTCTAACGATTTCAGAGACATCTGTGCAGTTTCCTGTACAGATGTCTATTGAAATTGCACCTGAAATCACAATTGTACAGAAACTACTTTTGGGAATTGGCGTGGTGCCGCAAAGTTGGTGTTGCACTGATTCGGACGGCTCCATTGCGTTCAAGAGCCGCCGATTTGGCATGCGATTTGACATGTCAAATCGCATGCCAAATCGCATTAATGTGAACCAGGGCTTAATCTTATATCCTTTAAAATATACTATTTTGAAAGTAGTAAAGATCTGCCAGAATTCTTGCAACCAAATGAAACCTTAAACCAAATGAAAATAAAAAGTTGAACTCACATTCTTTGTAGCATAAATGCGTCTTGTACAAAGCCACACTTTAAACTACATAAATGTGAGTGCAAATTTTTATTACTATTTGTTTTAAACTGATAAAGTAAATTATTGCACAAGATGTATGCACTTCCCTTATCTCCTTTTCGTTTTGCATTTCCTGGTTTTCAGACATTTAAAAAATGCTCACCCCCTGCTGTTATTTCAATGATTGTTTATGCTAACATTCTTCAAATAGCTTACTAAATAAGTACAATTTTGTGATCTAGCAAAATTCTAATCACTTTTAAACATCTAGGCTGACTAAAGAATGAGAATTTTCAAACTATAAATTGTGTGAATATTCAATTATCCAATCATGTGCACATGAAAAAGGAAACAGGAATTTGCTTTTTAGATAATTTGATAATGGAAGTGAATATTCATGCAATGAGGCTTATTTACTAATGAAGTTGGGAATGTTCAAACAAAAAAGGAGTATAGATTCATTTCAATTATCCAAGTAAGCAAAAAAAGCAAATTCTTGTGTATTTGTTTGTTTGTTAGTTTAATCTGCATCAGCATCTTGATTGCCATATGCAATACCAGTGTCCAGATCACCGGCATACCCCACACTACTGTCTTGATCTCTGCCATACCCCATACCAGTATCCTGATCTCTGCTATAACCCATACCAGTACCCTGGTCATCGTCATACACCATAACACTAGTACCAGTGTCCTCATCACCACCATACCTCATACCAGCTTCTTGATTACTGCCATACCAGTGCCCTGATCACCACCATACCCCATACTAGTGTCCTGATCCCTACCATACCCCCTACCAGCATCCTGATAACTGCCATACCCCATACCAGTGTCCTGATTATTGCCATACCAGTGTCCTTATCACAGCCATACCAGGACCAGTGTCAACAGAGCCAACAGAGCCAGGATCCCCAATTGTTTCCACTGTCCTGGTTCTCCAGAACCTCCAAAAATGTGATAAATAATGTTGTTCATCCCTTGTGAGTGCAATAAAGTTGATAAAAAAATAATTAAAGACAGGATAACAGTTTTTTTAAATAAAATAAGTAATAAAATAAAAAAATATTTTAGAGTGCCCCCCGTCCACCCGTGCTCACACACAAATGCGAACGCACGCTCCCTTCCTGCACACATATGTAAATGGTGATCATACCATGCATATGAGGTATCACCACAAATGTCAGAGTGAGAGCAATAATTCTAGCTCCAGACCTCCTGTGTAACCCTTGGCAACCTGTAAAGGATTTTAAAATGTCACCTATGGGGATTTTTAGGTATCATATTTTGGCACCTTTCCACAGGCAATTTTAGAGCATGACATGTTTCTATTTGCTCGGTGTAACATCATCTTTTACATTTTACCAAAAAGTTGGGTAGTATATAGTATTTGTGTGCATTCAAATTGAATAAAGTGCATTTCTTCCCAAAAATTTGCATTTGAAAAACCGCTGAGCAAATACCGTGTGACATAAAAATATGCAAAACCAACCATTTTATTTTCTAGGGTCTCCACATAAAAAAATCTATAATATTTGGGCATTCTAAGTAGTTTTTTTAGCAAAAAAATCATGTTTTATACATGTAGGTGAGGAATGTCAGAATTGGCCCACACTGGAAGTTGTCAAGGTGCTTCTTGGATGTCGGGCCCCTCTGTGTGACTAGGCTGTGAAACAGCCTCACACATGTGGTATCCCCTTACTCAGAAAGAGTAGTAAAATAGGTTTTGGGGTGTAATTCTAAGTTTTCCCATGCTGTTTATGAAAAATATCTTATTAAATTATTAACTTTGTGTAAAAAAAATATTTTCATTTTCTTTCCTCATTTTCCAAAATCATGTGGCAAAAAACGAAGTTTTCAAAAGACCCCCGATGCTTCTTAAAAATACCTTTTGGTTTTTATTTTCTAAAATGGAGCCAGTTTGTGGGTGTTTCTACTGTCTTAGTGCTCTATGGCCTCCAAAAATGTGATAGGTAGTAAGGAAATTCGATGCATAATGTATGTCCCTAAAAAGCCTGAATGTGCTCCTTAGATTTTGGGCCCCTCTGTGGCTAGATTGTAAAAAAAGTCTCACACATGTTGTATTGCCACACTCAGAAGTAGTAGAATGTGTTTTGGGGTGGATTTTTAAGTATGTCCATGCTGTTTGTTAGAAATATCTTATTAATTGACAACTCTGTGTAAAAAAAATACATTTTCATTTTTACATTTTCCAAAAGCTTGTGGGAAAAAACTAAATTTTCAAAAGACAATATGTCTTTCAGAATATACCTTGGAGTGTTTTCTTTCCAAAATGGGGTAATTTTTTTAGAGTTTCCACTGTCCTGGGGCTCCAGGGCCTCCAAAAATGTGATGGTTAGTCAGAAAATTAGATGCGTAATTTATGCCCCTGGAATGCCTAAAGGTGGTTCTTGGATTTTGGACCCTTCTATGCATCTAGACTGTGAAAAGGTCTCATTCATGTTGCACCCCCATACTCAGGAGGCATAGCAGAATGTGTTTTGGGGTGTAATTGCAAGTATGCCTATGTTGTGGGTGAGAAATAGCTTGTTAAAATGACAACTTTGTGAACTAAAAATGTATTACATTTTTTCATTTTTCAAAAAACTGTGACAAAAAATACAACTTCAAAAAACTCACTATGCCTCTTATTAAATACTGGACTATCTACTTTCCAAAAAGGGGTGGGTCATTTGGGGGAGGGGTATATGTACTGTCCTGACATTTTAGGGTCTCAAGAAATGACATAGGCCGTCAATACATTAGACTGATCTATTTTCAAATATACAAGAGGTCTTCAAAAAGTTTCCAAACCTTTTCTTAAAGAGAGTTAAAAAAATGTGGAAACTTTTTTTTAAAGAACCCTCATATATACCATGGTTTGTAGACTGTATAACTTTCACACAAAATAATATACACTGGTTTGGGTTAATTTTACCAAAACAATGTAGCAGAACCTACATGTGTGGCCTAAATTTATGAAGAAAGATTATTTGTAAAGAAAAAAGTTTTTTTTTATTTTTGGTATTTTTTTTATTTATATAGCAAAAAAATTAATACCAACAAACGAAAGTTATATTTGTCTCACAAAAATTATAAAAATGTCATTTGGGTACAAGGTTGCATGCCTGAGTAATTGTCACTCAAAGTGTGACAGTGCTAAAAGCTGAAAATTGGCCTGGATTGGAAGTGTCTGGACTTGAGGTGGTTAAGTAACCCAAACTTAAAAAACATAAAACAACATAAGAGGCATATACAAAAAACACAAAAGAAACAAACCCCCCAAACTATCAAAACTACTACCCATGAAAACAAAAGCCCATTTTTTTTTAAATGAAGTCTTGCAGCAAAAAAAGCTTGTAAGGATTGAACAACAGCTGACTTCAACCACAAACAACCACAAAATAAAATGAAAGACAAAAAACCCACATATTAAGAAAAAACAGCAAAGGGGTTGATTGCTTAAAAAGAGCTAGCAATCAGAAAAAAAGAACAGTTTCTTACTTTAACCTAATCTCTCCCTGTGTATTTTTGCAGATCTTTCTATTCATTCTCTATAACAACATCCAATTCACTGATAAAAGACGTGAGCCGAACATATCCCAGTCCAGTGAACAATCAGCGAACATGAACCAAACTTCAGATCCTGTGTCCGAACCCAGTTGAAATCAATGATAGCTGAACATTTGTTATTAGTAATGGCCATTTTCTGGGATAAATGGATTGTACAATGTAAAACAAAGGGTGAGGGGAGCTGAGAACTGACCTGGGGGACATGTACCAATACAAAACAAAATGTAAAAAAATATTGTTCAGCAAGAAGAGGCTATTTTTAAGTGGCACAATTCCTTTAAATTTTAAGTGGCACAATTCCTTTAAATTCCTTTAAATTACACACTCAAGGGATACCATAAAGCTGTACTTGGATTTACAGAACATTACAACTCTCAGAGACAGTATCAGGGACACTGTATTCTTGCATCACATAAAGTGCATGAGTAGTAATTTATTTTAATTTTACATTATTCATTGACTTACATGGAGCAGCAGCAACTCAATATGATTGATTTATAGCCCAACAAAAATTTTTATTAGGTAGTTTTTGAAAAAAAAGATTCCTTCTTTTTGTGTAGCAGTAATAGTTACATAGTTACATAGTTAGTCAGGTTGAAAAAAGACACAAGTCTATCTAGTAAAAATAAATAAATAAATAAAAAATATCATACCATCCCATATACCCAAACCTATACGCACAGTTGATCCAGGGGAAGATAACCCCCCCCCCCCCCCCCCCCCCAGAAAAGCAGGATCCAATTTGCTACAGCAGGGGAAAAAATCCTTCCTGATCCCAGAGAGGCAATCGGATTTTCCCTGAATCAACTTTACCTATAAATGATAGTACCCAGTCATATTATGTACATTTAGGAAAAAAGCTAGGCCTTTCTTAAAGCAATCTACTGAGCTGGCCAGAACCACTTCTGAACTGAGTAGATTCCACATTTTCACAGCTCTTACTGTGAAGAAGCCTTTCCATATTTGGAGATGAAAATTCTTTTCCTCTAGACGTAAAGAGTGCCCCTTTGTCCTCAGTGTTGACCGTAGAGTGAATAACTCAACACCAAGTTCACTATATGGACCCCTTATATATTTATACATGGTGATCATATCCCCCCTAATCTCCTCTTCTCAAGAGTGAATAAATTCAGTTCCTCTAATCTTTCCTCATAGCTGAGCTCCTCCATGCCTCTTATCAGTTTGGTTGCCTTTCTCTGCACTTTCTCCAGTTCCCCAATATCCTTTTTGAGAACTGGTGCCCAAAACTGAACTGCATATTCCAGATGAGCTCTTACTAATAATTTGTACAGGGGCAAAATGATATCTCTCTCTCTGGATTCCATACCTCTCTTAATACAAGAAAGGACTTTGCTCACTTTGGAAACCGCAGCTTGGCATTGCATGCTATTATTGAGCTTATGATCTATCAAAACCCCCAGATCCTTCTCCACCATTGATTCCCCCAGTTGTACTCCCCCTAGTATGTATGATGTATGCATATTCTTAGCCCCCAAGTGCATAACTTTACATTTATAAACATTAAACCTCATCTGCCACATAGTTGCCCACTTAGACAGCACATTGAGGTTGGTTTGTAAATTGGAGACATCCTGTAAAGACGTTATTCCACTGCATAGCTTAGTGTCATCTGCAAAGACATAAATGATACTTTTAATCCCAGACCCAATATCATTTATAAAGTTTTTAAAAAGTAAGGGTCCCAGCACTGAACCTTGGGGTTCACCACTGATAACCTTAGACCATTCAGAGTAAGAATCATTAACCACTACTCTCCAAATTCTGTCTTTAAGACAGTTTTCTATCCATTTACAAACTGATATTTCCAAGCCTGTAGACTTTACCTTACATGTGAGCCGTGTGTGGGGAACTGTGTCAAACGCTTTTGCAAAATCCAAGTATACCATGTCCACCGCCACCCCTCTGTCCAAGGTTTTACTTAACTCCTCATAAAAAGAAATCAGGTTTGTTTGACAACTTCTGTCTTTCATGATTCCATGCTGTCTGTTGCTTAAAATATTTTTTTTCCAGCAAGAACTCGTCTATGTGGTCTTTTATTAAACTCCCAAGTATCTTCCCGACTATAGAAGTTAAACTAACAGGTCTATAGTTACTTGGTAAAGACTTTGTTCCCTTTTTAAATATAGGCACCACATTGGCCCTACGCCAATCCAGTGGTACTAGCCCATCAATAATGAGTCCCTAAAAATTAGATACAATGGCTTTGAAATTACAGAGCTCAATTCTTTTAGGATCCATGGGTGGATGCCACCTGGTCCAGGTGCTTTATTCACCTTTATTCTGTCTAAATATTTCTGGACCATATCCCTTTTGAGCCATTGTGGATAGATAGATTAGAATTGAGACTTAGTGGTGAAAGCAACTTAATCAATACAGTTAAAACCTATGGGATAGTATATACTTTGAAGAAAAAGCTAAGGCTATCAATGTCATACAGATCGCCAAACAGGGCAAAAGAAGTTATATAGCACAGCCTGTTGAGATCTTCCTTTCAGTAAGACACTGTATTATTTACAAAGTGTTCAAATGTGTTCAAAGTGTTACAAAATGTGAACCCAGAGTGCACCAAAACAACTCAAAACTATTAGCTCACATTGCAGAGCTGAGGCAGTTATGATCAAAAAAATCCAGAGTGCCATGTTTCAGAGAGAAAAGTGAAAATATTTAAACAGTGGCTAGATAGCAAACCATGTCATCAGTTTAAACAAGGAAGAAAAAGAAGAGTACATTTTTTCATAGCAAAAACAGTTAAAGTATGATAATACAAGAACATCTGCCATAACATTTTAGAGGTTCTCTACACATTATACAAGCATTTGCACTTGGCCACTATGGTAGAGGAAGAGATAAGGAATATTTTATAAAGTCAGTTTATAATGTCACAGTCAAGAGCCAGAAATGTTTCCCGAACATGCTGAACACCATATAGGCATGTATACTAGGCCACAATGTAAGATGGAGAGACTTGGCATGTTTTATCATGAAATAAAAAGAAGAAAGAAAGCAGATTGCACCCAAAAAAATCAAAAATGTGCATCTTCTTTTGAAGACTGAAAATATGTATTGGTTTACATAGTAGTTATGGACAGTCCATAATTTTTAAGCGATGGAGCGGGCAAATTACATATGGATATACAAAAATATAGTATCATTTTTGGACACTGAATATGATAAAAATCTTTTAGATCTTTACCACAGCTAGTAAGCTTTTTGACAGGCCACAACATGTATAATGCATATGGAAATAAAATATTAGTGTCTTTTCTGGACACTACATTTAACCAGCCACAATTTCTGAGTAATTGGGCAGGTATAATACATCCAGAATGTGAAAGTGTTTTTTTTGGCATACTCAAAGCTTTACACCACAAGTTTGAAGCCTTTTTTGACAGGGCTACAGTTTCTGAGGGATCAGGCAGGTAACCTGCATCTGTAAATAAAAAAATAGGTTTCTTTTTGGACTCTGAAAATAGAAAAGCATACAGCTGTGCACCACAGCTAGTAAGCCTTTTTATTTGTCATGCTACAATCCCTAAGGGACTGAACAGGCATGATACATCTAAAACTAAAATAAGTGTATTTGTTTATGCACTCAGGATTGAAAAGTATACAGCTTTGCACCACAACTTTGAAGCCCTGATCAACAAGGCTGCAAAGGAGAAAGTAAGCAGATTGCATTGTGCAAAAAAATCAGGTTCCTGTTTCACTGACTAAGACAAACTTTACAGGTTTGTTGCACAACTTTTAATCCTTTTCAGACTTCCACTATTTCTGGGAGAGCGCTCAAGCAGATTGCACCTTACAATTAAAGTTTTATTTTTCCCCAGACAAAAAAAGGCCAATATGTCTGAGGGAGAGAGTAGACAGATTTAACTTAAATTAAACTAAATTAAACTGTGAATTGATGGAGACATATTGTAAAAATTGTGCAGATTTATGGCATAAAATCTCATCCTTAATAATGGGAGGCCAATTTGGAGGCAGAGAGTTAGCTTATTTCAGAAAGAAAGTAAAATAAACTATACCGTATTTTTCTGCACACTGCTAGGCCACGCTACTTTAAGAAGTGTGTTTTCCCAAAAAATGGGGATCAAGCCAGTGCACTCAAGCAGGCCCAAAAGATTGATGCAAACAGCAGGGTGCAGCTTACATTAAAGCTGAAAATTTTCACAACAGAGGAGTATAAAATTGTACATTTTTAATGACAATGAAGTGCAATTCAAGAAACAATTGCCAACACAGTTTTTCCACAGCCAAAAAATGTTTCAAGAAAGCTGGTTAGTAAGATATTTTTAGTAAATCACATATTAAATATTGTACCTATCCTAATGGTTCATGTTTTTCAGTAGCCAGATTGAAATATGTTTCGTGTAAATATCTAATGGTTTATATTTTATTGTAATACTGGTATTTTATATATATATTTTACTTTATACAAAGAGATAATGCTTACAATGTATGGAGCTACTGTATATAAATAGGTATATATTTATACAACTGACCTCATTACATTTTCAGTTTTGATTCACTGATACATTTCACATCTGTTTTTCTTCTAAAACAAAACAACACATGAATAACACTGCATGTTAATAATTTTATATCATAACATTTGATTCACCATATGGGCAATCATATGTCGGGATATATTTGCCAACTAAACCTTTACCTGATTACAGAAAAATATGACTTAAGAGAAACAATAATATGACACATGTCAGATGGATTGTTTTCTATAAATTAACAATATGGTACATCGAAACATCATATGGGCTTGGATGCTCATTATTAACAAAAATATCTATTTCTTTTAAGAACACTGTGACAGAACATCTTGTGTTATTATAGGTTTACCTCCAAGTTCAAAAACATTGGCAATCATTATAGACACTGACAGATGTGTGGACATTTTGAACAAAATTATTTAAAATAAATCCAAAAAAATGTTTTTACAGCTATTGATCTAAACAAAAATAAATAAATTAAATTTTAGTTATAAATGATGACATATAACAACAATAACATGTGAGCTATATTTGAAATATTTGTACTAATGATGTATGGAAGGAAGATGTGACTGTCAACTCTGCTGAAATTTCTCTGCAATTATAATAATTTCAGTTAACAATAATATAATGGTGGAGTTGGGGACATAGAAGGGAATATGAAAGTAAAAGATGAAAAGGGAGGGACATACAAGAAGAATATTTTTTTCATGCAAAATAGGGAACTTAATGTACAAATAATCACATTATAAAAGTGACCACCTGATAATTTTAGCTGTCTTCTTCATTTTTCAAAATTTGCACTGCGATTCTTAATTTATTATTCAGGGTCGCTGCCCATCTGCAAGTCCAAAAGCAGCTAGGAAATGTGCATTTTGTCACACAGCAAATATGCACCAAAAAGAGTGAAACTCAAAGCTGGAAAAGATCCTGGTGCCTCTTTTGGCACACATGTCATTTTAATGAATGGGCTGCCCTATACTGTTATGTGAAAAATGTACAAAATGTGCAAAAAATGCACAAAAAATAATCAAGAAATGCAACATGGAGGTGTGAATGGGGCCTGAGGCTGCATTTCATGCCCAAGCATTTTATGAACGTGCGCAGAAACACATGTTTTTTCTAACATTAACATTACTTGTTAATGGCACCTCAAACATGACTAACAAACACATGTTTTGCCATGGCTAAAAAAGGGCAAAACTCAACACTTGAAAAGGTCCTGGAACTTCTATTGGTGTGTTTATAGCACTATGCTGCATTATGCTGTTGTATAAAAAGCGTGCAAAAAATGCAACAAACCAAATGCGGTTATGTGAATGGGGCCTTAATGTATGGAAAGAGAAATACAAACAATGGTATGTGGAAAATGTGCATTTTGTCACACAGCAAATATGCACCAAAAAGAGTGAAACTCAAAGCTGGAAAAGATCCTGGCGCCTCTTTTGGCACACATGTCATTTTAATGAATGGGCTGCCCTATACTGTTATGTGAAAAATGTACAAAATGTGCAAAAAATGCACAAAAAATAATCAAGAAATGCAACATGGAGGTGTGAATGGGGCCTGAGGCTGCATTTCATGCCCAAGCATTTTATGAACGTGCGCAGAAACACATGTTTTTTCTAACATTAACATTACTTGTTAATGGCACCTCAAACATGACTAACAAACACATGTTTTGCCATGGCTAAAAAAGGGCAAAACTCAACACTTGAAAAGGTCCTGGAACTTCTATTGGCGTGTTTATAGCACTATGCTGCATTATGCTGTTGTATAAAAAGCGTGCAAAAAATGCAACAAACCAAATGTGGTTATGTGAATGGGGCCTTAATGTATGGAAAGAGAAATACAAACAATGGTAGACAGAAGGTATCATTTACATCTAGGGGTTAGGAAATATTTAGAGTTTTTGGGTATTGGATAAGATGAGTTTCTATATAATTAAGAGTCCAAAATTGCATAAACTATTGTCATATGATCATCATACCAGTCTTTCAGGACATCATACCAATTACAGTGCTCTGCATGTATTTAAATCTTAGAAACACATCTACTTTCCATTGATGGGTGAATCTGCTTGGGCTTGATTCATAGAGGATTTGGTGCATCTGGTCCAAATTTTGCAAACCTGAACAATGCAGCAAGTCCCATTGAAGCCTTTGTGTCCGTGTGTCTTTGTGTGGTGGTTCGGAGGGCATTGGAAGCTTGGCACTGCCATGTGGAAACAAAACAAAAACAAAAAAACTATACAATGTGAACTCAGGTCCTTTTAATGCATTTTCAAGAGAGAAAAAGGCACCACCTTAAATGCTAAGTTCACCAGTTCAGGCAGAATTTCACTTTTCATTATAAATAAAAAAGCCTTTTCTAATGTTTTTTTCTGCTCACGCCATCCCAATGTCCCTATCTCTCATTTACAGTACCTAGTCCATGGCAGCCTTTAATTTGCACTCTGTGCAAAATTTAAAAAAATGCATTCCGAGCCCTGACTTCCTTTGACATCACATGACCACCCAAAAAGGAAATTTTTCGACTCCAGAGGGGGAAAAGGGGAGAATTTGTGCTTAATAGAGGGAGAGGGAGCACTGGTAAAATGTGCATGGAGAGAAGGGGCTGGTATTCTGTGGAAGGAAAAGGGGAGAGCAGATGCTCTGTGGAGAGTGAGAGGGTCACTAAAACTGTGGAAAGAAGAGGGGCACTGCTAGTCTAGCTGAGCAGTAGATTCTTACAAGACCAGCCTATTTATGGGAGATGAACACAGATAGCTTTCCTGTCGGTTCCCAGCAGTGATGATAACACTTCCTATTGCTGGTGGGGGAGAGGAGAAAGCAGTGCCTTTGTGCATAGACAGCAGCAGCAAAGGGATAGTGCCTGCATGCACACACAGCTAACCTGAGCCTGGAAGCACAGCATACGGAGTGTGCCCTCTTATTAACTTGCTCAAAAACATAAAGCTGCTTCCACTAACACCATGAGAGAGAGGGAGAGAGAAAGAAGAATGAGGTGATACCAGGGGCGGACTGACAACTCATGGGGCCCCTGGGCAATAGGAGATTATGGGGCCCCCAGGCAATCAGAGATTATGGGGCCACATAGTATACACATACACGCAGTATACACATACATGTACACACAGTATACACAGACATATTCCTATTGGCTGTCCCTGGTCCATACTGTCTATTGGCTGTCCCTGGTCCATACTATCCCTGGTTTTACTGAGGCTGGCAACCCTGATGGGGCCCCCTAGTGGCCAAGGGCCCTCGGGCAGTGCCCGAGTGGCTCAATGGTCAGTCCGCCCCTGGGTGATAACAGTGGGACACTGTTGGGATTCTATTTAAATCCTAGGTCAGTCCCATTGAATCCGGGACTGTTGGGAGGTTTACATAGCTATACATAAAAATGTTGTGCAGGGTTACTTACTCCACACTCTTTGTCTCCCGCCACTGCTGCTGACCTGACACCTAACCACCCCACTGGCTGGTCCTGTGCGGCACTACAGCTGCACAGGCAATTGCATCACTATCTCCAAACTGTCCTACAGAAGCCAAAACTTCAGAGGCAGAAAATCATGCTTGTTAATCATTGAATGACTCTCAGCCAGCTGCCAAGATGTTCTAAAGTAACTGACTCCCTTAAGAGAATTTGCAAAGAATTGTCATGCAAAGCATTATTTTTTCCTAACCTATTTTGGCTTTGCTCTTTTCTTTCCTTAGCCTGGGCTTTTTCTGAGCTTCATGCTCCTCTATGGATTTATAGTGTGTAGAGGTGAAGGGCTGCTCTGGGCAGACAGGACTGGGGTCCTAATTGGGTGCTACTGCTGCTCAAAGTAAGAGGTAGATGATCGTCAGCCTCCCAGGTACAGCAGAATAGCCTGCAGCTTAAAATAGATCCTCAGGATACAGGGGGACTAGGTGTGCCTTAAACCAGGGAGTACCTTTCCATACAGCATTGTTAGTGGAAACACCAGAGCAGCATCAATGCATCAAGTATCGTATAGTGAAAATGTAATCTTCCGGAAAACTCACAAGTTGCGCATTGATCAATGGTGATAATGTGTTACAATACAATATAAGTCTGGGTCCATAGAGTCTCACCCGGGGTTGAGGCAGAGAGCACACCCCAATAGACCGCCAGCACCGCAGCCAAATGACAGGAGCACCCATGAAGACCGGCAGTCAGGGACACCTGGCGGGGCCAAGGATATTGGATAAGCTGGGGAAAAAAATGATGATGGTGAGGAAGGGTTTGTGGGTTGGTAAGTGAGTGATAATGGGATAAGTGAAAGCAGTGGGGGATAGCCGTGAGTGTGTGAGGGGAAACTAGAGAAAGGCAGATGTGAGGGTGATAGGAGGGAATGGATGTGTATACCACAAGAGGCCATTGCTGTGAGGGGTGAGCCTGAGTGACAGAGTGTATGGAAGTTACCTGTGTGGTGAGTGCCCAGCCGAGCCAGGAGTCCAACATGAGTGACGGGGTCATGGGATGCCCGGCCAAAGGCAGCCATTTAATGCCGCGGACATGAGGCGCGCTCACGCCAACATCGTGCGCGGACGTAGTGACGCAGTGAGGGGGGGAGGGGGAGGGCCGGTGTATGCGGCCGCCCACCAGAGATGGAAAACCGCTGAATGTCCCGTGTGCGGCGGCATAGACGCCGCAGACGGGATGTAGGGAGCATGACGCCAATGCGCCGAGGCAAGGGCCCGCCCACGTCAAAGACGGAAGGGTGATGGGTCCTAGGCTGGGCGCGTCGCAACCCCAGGGAATAGACAGGACGGAACCCGGCACATACAGTATGTAGGAGACAAATGAATGACAAGAGTATACACTTTGGAAAAAAAGGAAACAGAAAGAAAAAAATCTCTGAAGTAACTCAAGAATGAGTACAGGAGTAATAGCAAAAAGCTAACATATCTTTGCCTTGAATAATCAATGTAGCAAAGAAAACAAAAACATATTCAATCCCTGCATAGGATACGCCCTCAGTGCAGGGAAGTATGAAACATAGAGAGCTTTAGCCCTGAATTAAATCAGTGTTTATTTGACTAAAGCAAAGCAAAAAAAATTATTAAAAGTAGTAATTAGTAAAAGATAAGAGTAAAAAAAGTACAAAAAGTAGAAAAGCTTTAGCCCTGAATTGAATCAGTTATTTGTCTAGCTAAAGAAATGAACAAAAAAAGGGTAGAGTAGAAACTTTAGCCCTGAATTAAATCAGTGGTTATCTGACTAAAGCGGAACAAAAATAAATAAGCGAAAAAAAACAAAACAAAGTAGAGATAAATTGGAAAGCGAAAACAGTTAGGTCCCTGGATGCAATCAGTATTAATTTAGCAGGAGGGAAAAAGAAAGAAAGAAGAGCAAAAATGGGGGAAGGAGGGAGATGGTAAACAAAAATGAACAGTTGTGTCTAAATAATGAAAAGTATAACATAGGGAACAAGACCAAAATAGTGTTGTACTGTATAGGACAAAAGATAAAACTGATGTTTTATATTATAGGGGGTCAGTATGCAGATGCCGTTCTAAAGAATAAAGAGATATGGACGGTGGGTTGTCCATGCGACTCTTGCATTGCAGACAGTCAATGGACAAGAGCAGGACCGTAGGTCTCAGTAAGATAATATAAAATATGGCAAATGAAAGGAGAGAAATAAAAGAGGAAGGGGAGAGAACAGAAAATGACAGGGTATCTGATAAATAGTGGAATGGGGAAAAGGACAAGATAATGAAGCATGAGTAAATGGGTCAGTTATAGTGCGTTTGTGTGAACATGAATAGGTGGAATAATTTGGTCACAGAAAGCGGGTGTCTGCCACCCTGGTTATCATATGTCAAAGGGGGGTTGTGACCAATCCACACTTTTTTTAACAAGAGGGCACCAACATGCCTCCATCCCAATATATGCAAAAAAATGTGGGGGGACAGAAGCGGGACTTTGTATGAGGCACGTGGGTGAGTATGTTGTGCTAAATGATAAGTGTTGGGATGTAAGTAATGAAATCAGTATTGGTTCCACAAATGGTAATATAGCATAATCATGGTATAAAAGTTTTATTTGCATGTGCATTATGGCCAAATACAATAAAGAGAGAACACATTTAGGACCATAATAAAAGCGTATTAACAACAATGTAAAACAGGCAGAGTTCATGAATTGGTAATACAGTAGCAATAACGCATATACATAGTACACTAAATAGGTGCATCAATAGATCTAAACTCAACGCGTTTCTTGGCTTGAAACCAATCGTCAGGAGTCCGATGCCATTTAACTATATCAAAAACAATAAAGTACCCGTTAATGTGTGAACAGATGTTTGTAAGGAAGGTATACTGAAAATGTAATCTTCCGTATACTCACAAGTTGCGCATTGATCAATGGTGATAATGTGTTACAATACAATATAAGGCTGAGTCCATAGAGTCTCACCCGGGGTTGAGGCAGAGAGCACACCCCAATAGACCGCCAGCACGGCAGCCAAATGACAGGAGCACCCATGAAGACCGGCAGTCAGGGACACCTGGCGGGGCCAAGGATATTGGATAAGCTGGGGAAAAAAAATGATGATGAGGCGGCCGCTACATCCACATCTGCCGAGGTGGTACCGGGGAGCCTGTCGATCGGTGTGGGGACCCGGAGACCGCAGGAGACGGAGGTGCTGAGGCCTGCTACCATCTTCCAGGCCTATGGTGTTTAAAGCATCCCCCATATACAGGTGCCGTGTCCCAACAGTGCTGTGCTGCCTTCCCCAAATCACTATACCTGCAGAACCTGTGCCCTGCAAGCCCTGACTCTGTGTATCCTCTATCCTGCCCACTGTGTTCTGGTGCTTGTCTGCTGCCTCTCACCAACCACACAGCCCGTATCCAGAGCAGAACACGCTGCGGATGGGCCCTCCTAAGACCCGTTACTCTCATTCAAAGAAAAACAAGGCTTCTCCTACCGCTCCGTCAGTGACCAGGCGCTTGCCGGCGGCGGAAATGGCGGCGAATGCGAAGGCGGCGGTGGAGTCAGCGGCTGCGGAGTCCCCCACGGGAGCAGAGATCCTGGCGGCTATTACGGCATGTAAAGAAACCCTAACTGCTAAAATAGACTTCCTAACTGTAGATGTCAGTCTTATCCGCCAAGATATGGATAAATTCCGCTCCCGTATTGCTGAGGTGGAGGACAGAGTCTCCACGGTGGAGGATGTGGTCCGGTTAGATTCCAGAGAGGTGAGGGCCCTACAGCTCCAAGTGAAGGCGCTACAAGAACGAGCCATAGACACCGAGAACCGCCTTCGGCGCAACAATATTCGCATCCTTGGCTTGCCTGAGAGAGCGGAGGGTCTCAGGCCAGCTGAATTCACCGAGCAATTATTATCCACCTTGTTTAATCTGGGGGATCTGTCGCCCACCTTTGTAGTGGAAAGAGCGCACAGGGTCCCGCCACTTCCTCCGAGACCGGGGGCCCCTCCACATCCCTTCCTGTTACGGTTACTGAACTACCGTGATCGAGACCGTATCCTGGCGGCGGCCCGAACCATGCCGGAAATCAAATATGAAAATACCAGGTTATCTTTCTTTCCTGATTAATCTCAAGAGGTACAGCAGTGGTGCAAATCTTTCACAGATGTCAGACGTCGACTCCGAGAGAAGGGAATACGTTTTGGCCTTTTATACCCCAGCAGATTGAGGATCACGGATGGGGACAACACCCGTTTCTTTGATACCCCTGAGGCCGCTGCGGCATGGTTAGACACCCATTAGTGTCATAATGGGAAATGAACCGGTGTTGAATACACGATCTGTTGGGTTCAGATAAGTACCTCAAATTCATACAATGATCCTCCTTCTACCCCATGTGGACTTCCAGCACAACTCATTCTCAGCCACCACATCTTTCTGCACTGAGACACCAAGTCATCATCCTCACCCTCTACTATACATCTTTTGCGAATGGAACTGAAACTAGTGCCTCCTGTCTGAGGAGCTCCAGTAAATTTCATACAGACTTTCTTGTCATTGACTCCTAAACGGTGATCCGTCCCTGTTTGTTTTGCCTTGACACCCCCCCTCCCCCTCGCTCAGGTTCAGACGAGGACATTTGCCAGCTACAGCGACCCCCCTCACCCTGGTCCAGGACGTGACCATACGAGTCAAGTTCAAGGGTTTCTGGACTGGCATGATAGTGTAGTGCACTGAGTTGTAGGTTGCCACTACAGTTACAAGGTTTCTTGTTTAGGGGTAAAACTATCCCCATCCTTCTCCCTCGTTTCGGAACAGAGATGGGGCATAGTAGGAAAGGCACATTGTGCTTGGGTTTGTTTAAAAATGTTCTAAATGTTTTCTTACTTTTTTTCCTTTTTGGTGCACGATATTGGATAAATCTAACAGCTGCTAACACATGGTGTGCTATGTCGAGGATTTTGCTGTTCATGGTCCGCTCTCTCATTCATCCCAGTTGTTTCCCACCTTTTAATGTAAATGGCTAATCCCCGTGCCGATTCCTTTACGATCTTTTCCTGGAATGTCAGAGGCCTTGGATCAAAATTCAAGCGAGCTCTCCTTTTTCAGTACCTGAAGTCCCAATCCCCCCAACTCATTCTTCTTCAAGAGACCCATCTAATGGGCAGCAAAATCCTGACATTGAAAAAACCGTGGATACAGAGGGCTATACATGCCACATACTCTACCTATGCAAGAGGGGTGTCGATTCTTATACACAGGAACTTCCCATGTGTGATTGAAGAGGTGTGCACGGACCCACAGGGTAAATTTGTTATTGTTGTATTTACACTATGGTCTCACAGGTACATTGTCATTAATATGTATATCCCCCCGCCTTTCTCACCTGTAATATTATATGCGGTTATGGAAAAGATTGCACCCTTTTGCCCTGGGAAAATTTTAATTATGGGAGACTTTAATGCTATCATGTCCCCGGATCTAGATAGACCTGCCCCACCAAAGCATCATTGCACAGATCTTTCTGGTTGGGCTCAGGCAGTAGCCCTAGAGGAGATTTGGAGATGGAAGCACCCTACAACCAGAGCCTATTCATGTTTCTCAGCATCCCACAAAACTGCATCACGTATAGACCTGGCCTTTTCTAACACCCCATTGTTGGCGGATGTATTAGAGGCATCTTATTTGCCAAGTGGATTGTCTGATCACAGCCCCTTGGTGGTGACGCTTCGCTCTCCTGCATCCCAGAGTGCTGCACTGTGGAGACTAGGGGCTCATTGGGTCTCCCATCCAGACTTAACTGAGAGTATACCCCCCCTGCTAGCTGATTTCTGGGAGCAGAACACTGGATCCTCCTCCTCTGAAATCACTTGGGATGCTTTTAAAGCATATACGAGGGGACAATATATCTCATCTATTGCCCATATTAAAAAGAAACAATTAAAGGAGACCCAATTACTGCAACAGTCGGTGACAAATCACACCTCTACTTATAGCTCAGACCCCACACCATCTCATTTTGACTCACTTATGGCAGCTCAGAGAGAACTAAATCTTCACTTGACAGAGGTTACACGACTTGAAACTCATAGGGGCAGACAAAGAACTTTTGAACAAGGTGACAAAAATGGTCGCCTGCTGGCCCTATTGGCGCAGAACGACCAACCACTTACACTTGTCTCCACTCTGCAGACTGCTGATGGGGACATGGTGACTTCACCCCCTGAGGTTTTGCAAACGTTTACTGCTTTTTACGAAAAGTTGTATACCTCCACCCTGCCCTCCGACTTTCAGCCTGGGTGGCTACGGGACCTGTTAGACCCCTTGGCGCTGGGCTGGCTGTCGGATCAGGAGCGTGAGACACTAGTTAGGCCATTTACGGCCCTAGAAGTTCTAAATGCCATCCAATCCTTCCCCACGGGTAAGGCGCCGGGGCCGGATGGCCTTCCAATTGACTTTTACAAGTCACATGGAGACCTTCTGGCACCCCTGTTGGCCCAGCTATATAATAAATGCCTGAAGGATGGCAAACTGCCCGACTCAATGTATCTTGCATATCTGACTCTAATACACAAACCTTCTAAAGACCCAACCTCCTGCGCCTCGTACCGGCCAATTGCATTGTTAAATAACGACTTTAAAATTTTGGCCAAACTACTTGCTCTACGACTATATCCCCTACTGCCTTCAGTCATTGATTCGGACCAAACTGGCTTTATGCCCCGTAGATCCACTGATGTCAACCTCAGAAGGTTATACACCAACATACATGCCCAACATCACAACACGGGTACGAGAACTATAGCCTCACTTGACATAGAAAAGGCTTTTGACACCGTAGAGTGGCCTTTTCTTTGGGAAACATTACGTAGAATGGGGTTCCCCTTGTTGTTTATTCAATGGCTCCAGATATTGTATAAATGCCCCACTTCATCGGTAAGATTGGGGGGTGGACTATCGGCCCCTTTTGGGCTCACCAGGGGGACCCGGCAGGGCTGTCCTCTCTCTCCGGCTTTATTTGCCTTAGCTATTGAACCAGTGGCGGAGGCGCTCCGTACGTCCCCGCATATTAAAGGTCTCCGTATTGGCTTGCTGGAGGAGAGGCTGGCCCTGTATGCGGATGACATGCTACTGTTCCTCAATGATGCTGGCCCGTCCTTACAGGGTGTTCTGAATGTGTTAGACACCTTTGCAGGAGTCACCGGACTGAAGGTCAACTGGTCCAAATCCATACTTTTTCCGATAGACCAGGCGGCCAAAACTACTTCCTCCCCAGACTGTTCACTAAAATGGGTGGAAACTTTTAAGTACCTGGGGGTCCATATATCCACACAAGCAGCAGACTTCATCTCACTTAACCTTACCCCTATACTCGTAGACACTAAGGCAAAACTTAAAACATGGAGTAATTTACCTTTATCAGTTTGGGGACGAGTGAATCTCCTCAAAATGAAAATTATCCCCAAATTCACGTATTTGTTCCGCCACTCCCCTCAGTGGATACCTAAATCGTTTTTTAATACAATGAATCAATTGTTCTCATCCTTTATCTGGGGCTCCTCGCCGCCCAGGTATCGGCTGTCGACTTTGATGCGGCCGACAACGCAGGGTGGTATGGCATTTCCTGATTGTTACAAATATTTTCTAGCCACCCAACTGGTGACAGTGGCCTGGTGGCTGCACCCTGACAAAACTAATTCTTTCACAGCCCTGGAGGCCACGATAGTGGGCTCTTTCGAAGCCTTGCAATTCCTGATATTCAGAGGCCCTCGAGCCCCATATCATTTGACACCCTCTATGCGTACCACCCTGCGGGCTTGGCGGGCGGGTCTAGATATAGAAAAATACAAATCAACCGAGATCTCTCCTAACACCCCGATCTGGCTGAACCCTACTTTGCCACACATTTACAAACTTCCGGACCCCTTTGCATGGACTAAGTATGGTATAAAAATAATTTCTCACATAGTGTCACAAATGTCATTATCTCCCTTTTCACACCTTTCGTCCATGTATAACATACCTCATCATTACCAATTTCGCTATCTCCAATTGTCACATGCTTTTGCTGCGCAGTTTCCACGCGCCTCCTGCATCGTTGTCCAGTCAGGACTAGAGAAGACACTTAGAACTAAGTGTGCAGAGAAACCTACCTCACAGCTTTATGAGCATTTGGTCTATGTGTCTCTCCCACCTCTAGATAAGCTCTGGTCTCGCTGGCAGCTTGATATACCCTCGCTGGACAATGATGATTGGGATGATGTTTGGGATCTCCCCTTCCGCTCCTTAGTTTCTATGCGGGATCGGCTGATCCAATTTAAAATAGTGCATAGAGCGTACTTTACTCCACATAGACTCCATCAAATGAACTCTACATGTCCATCGGAGTGTTGGAGATGTGGAATCTCCCCAGGAGATTTCTCTCATATTTTTTGGCACTGCCCTAAAATCCAGCGATATTGGAGTGAGGTACTTGACACGGTAAATAGAGTCGCATCGACTACATTGCCACATGCCATGGAAATCTGTCTATTGGGGTTAATTGAAACACTTGTACCAACAGTGGCAAAACGTACACTGGCCGGGTTATTGCTATTTTATGCCCGGAAAAACATTGCCATGCGGTGGAAAAACCCCACCCCCCCTTCATTGACACAATGGAAAAGTCTGGTCAATAATAACCTTCCTTTATATAAAGACACATACTTCAACAGAGGATGCCCGATGAAGTACGATAGAGTCTGGCGTACATGGTTGGAAGATGTGGAAACAGCTGTTTGAGACTTCAAATAATATGATGGGGGGGAACAGTGAGAATTTATTGGTTACGATTGGAGAGAGGACTTGACGTCTTAAGTGACCTCTAAATAAACACAAGAAGAAGCGAGCCATAGGTTAACTCATCATAAGATAAATAACACAAATTATAATATCTTGTATTGCGATGTGTAGGAGATTCTGTATAAGCACCACAGATTTTTTTTTTTTTTCTCTTTTAGTCGTTAAGTTGTATTTGTATTGTTTGTCTTGAAAAAGCAATAAAAAGAATTAAAAAAAAAAAAAAAATGATGATGGTGAGGAAGGGTTTGTGGGTTGGTAAGTGAGTGATAATGGGATAAGTGAAAGCAGTGGGGGATAGCCGTGAGTGTGTGAGGGGAAACTAGAGAAAGGCAGATGTGAGGGTGATAGGAGGGAATGGATGTGTATACCACAAGAGGCCATTGCTGTGAGGGGTGAGCCTGAATGACAGAGTGTATGGAAGTTACCTGTGTGGTGAGTGCCCAGCCGAGCCAGGAGTCCAACACGAGTGACGGGGTCATGGGATGCCCGGCCAAAGGCAGCCATTTAATGCCGCGGACATGAGGCGCGCTCACGCCAACGTCGTGCGCGGACGTAGTGACGCAGTGAGGGGGGGAGGGGGAGGGCCGGTGTATGCGGCCGCCCACCATACCCTGCAGCGCCTAAGTCTATATTACCATTTGTGGAACCAATACTGATTTCATTACTTACATCCCAACACTTATCATTTAGCCCAACATACTCACCCAAGTGCCTCATACAAAGTCCCGCTTCTGTCCCCCCACATTTTTTTGCATATATTGGGATGGAGGCATGTTGGTGCTCTCTTGTTAAAAAAAGTGTGGATTGGTCACAACCCCCCTTTGACATATGATAACCAGGGTGGCAGACACCCGCTTTCTGTGACCAAATTATTCCACCTATTCATGTTCACACAAACGCACTATAACTGACCCATTTACTCATGCTTCATTATCTTGTCCTTTTCCCCATTCCACTATTTATCAGATACCCTGTCATTTTCTGTTCTCTCCCCTTCCTCTTTTTTTTCTCTCCTTTCATTTGCCATATTTTATATTATCTTATTGAGACCTACGGTCCTGCTCTTGTCCATTGACTGTCTGCAATGCAAGAGTCGCATGGACAACCCACCGTCCATATCTCTTTATTCTTTAGAACGCCATCTGCATACTGATCCCCTATAATATAAAACATCAGTTTTATCTTTTGTCCTATACAGTACAACACTATTTTGGTCTTGTTCCCTATGTTATACTTTTCATTATTTAGACACAACTGTTCATTTTTGTTTACCATCTCCCTCCTTCCCCCATTTTTGCTCTTCTTTCTTTCTTTCTTTCTTTTTTCCTCCCACTAAATTAATACTGATTGCATCCAGGGACCTAACTGTTTTCCCTTTCCAATTTATCTCTACTTTGTTTTGTTTTTTTTCGCTTATTTATTTTTGTTCCCCTTTAGTCAGATAACCACTGATTTAATTCAGGGCTAAAGTTTCTACTCTACCCTTTTTTTGTTCATTCCTTTAGCTAGACAAATAACTGATTCAATTCAGGGCTAAAGCTTTTCTACTTTTTGTACTTTTTTACTCTTATCTTTTACTAATTACTACTTTTAATATTTTTTTTTGCTTTGCTTTAGTCAAATAAACACTGATTTAATTCAGGGCTAAAGCTCTCTATGTTTCATACTTCCCTGCACTGAGGGCGTATCCTATGCAGGGATTGAATATGTTTTTGTTTTCTTTGCTACATTGATTATTCAAGGCAAAGATATGTTAGCTTTTTGCTATTAGTCCTGTACTCATTCTTGAGTTACTTCATAGATTTTTTTCTTTCTGTTTCCTTTTTTTCCAAAGTGTATACTCTTGTCATTCATTTGTCTCCTACATACTGTATGTGCCGGGTTCCGTCCTGTCTATTCCCCGGGGTTGCGACGCGCCCAGCCTAGGACCCATCACCCTTCCGTCTTTGACGTGGGCGGGCCCTTGCCTCGGCGCATCGGCGTCATGCTCCCTACATCCCGTCTGCGGCGTCTATGCTGCCGCACACGGGACGTTCAGCGGTTTTCCATCTCCGGACTTAGACGCTGCAGGGTATGGTGGGCGGCCGCATACACCGGCCCTCCCCCTCCCCCCCTCACTGCGTGACTACGTCCGCGCACGACGTTGGCGTGAGTGTGCCTCATGTCCGCAGCATTAAATGGCTGCCTTTGGCCGGGCATCCCATGACCCCGTCACTCATGTTGGACTCCTGGCTCGGCTGGGCACTCACCACACAGGTAACTTCTATACACTCTGTCACTCAGGCTCACCCCTCACAGCAATGGCCTCTTGTGGTATACACATCCATTCCCTCCTATCACCCTCACATCTGCCTTTCTCTAGTTTCCCCTCACACACTCACAGCTATCCCCCACTGCTTTCACTTATCCCATTATCACTCACTTACCAACCCACAAACCCTTCCTCACGATCATCATTTTTTTCCCCAGCTTATCCAATATCCTTGGCCCCGCCAGGTGTCCCTGACTGCCGGTCTTCATGGGCGCTCCTGTCATTTGGCTGCCGTGCTGGCGGTCTATTGGGGTGTGCTCTCTGCCTCAACCCCAGGTGAGACTCTATGGACCCAGACTTATATTGTATTGTAACACATTATCACCATTGATCAATGCGCAACTTGTGAGTATACGGAAGATTACATTTTCAGTATACCTTCCTTACAAACATCTGTTCACACATTAACGGGTACTTTATTGTTTTTGATATAGTTAAATGGCATCGGACTCCTGACGATTGGTTTCAAGCCAAGAAACGCGTTGAGTTTAGATCTATTGATGCACCTATCTAGTGTACTATGTATATGCGTTATTGCTACTGTATTACCAATTCATGAACTCTGCCTGTTTTACATTGTTGTTAATACGCTTTTATTATGGTCCTAAATGTGTTCTCTTTTTATTGTATTTGGCCATAATGCACATGCAAATAAAACTTTTATACCATGATTATGCTATATTACCATTTGTGGAACCAATACTGATTTCATTACTTACATCCCAACACTTATCATTTAGCCCAACATACTCACCCACGTGCCTCATACAAAGTCCCGCTTCTGTCCCCCCACATTTTTTTGCATATATTGGGATGGAGGCATGTTGGTGCTCTCTTGTTAAAAAAAGTGTGGATTGGTCACAACCCCCCTTTGACATATGATAACCAGGGTGGCAGACACCCGCTTTCTGTGACCAAATTATTCCACCTATTCATGTTCACACAAACGCACTATAACTGACCCATTTACTCATGCTTCATTATCTTGTCCTTTTCCCCATTCCACTATTTATCAGATACCCTGTCATTTTCTGTTCTCTCCCCTTCCTCTTTTTTTTTCTCTCCTTTCATTTGTCATATTTTATATTATCTTATTGAGACCTACGGTCCTGCTCTTGTCCATTGACTGTCTGCAATGCAAGAGTCGCATGGACAACCCACCGTCCATATCTCTTTATTCTTTAGAACGCCATCTGCATACTGATCCCCTATAATATAAAACATCAGTTTTATCTTTTGTCCTATACAGTACAACACTATTTTGGTCTTGTTCCCTATGTTATACTTTTCATTATTTAGACACAACTGTTCATTTTTGTTTACCATCTCCCTCCTTCCCCCATTTTTGCTCTTCTTTCTTTCTTTCTTTTTCCCTCCCGCTAAATTAATACTGATTGCACCCAGGGACCTAACTGTTTTCGCTTTCCAATTTATCTCTACTTTGTTTTGTTTTTTTTTTGCTTATTTATTTTTGTTCCCCTTTAGTCAGATAACCACTGATTTAATTCAGGGCTAAAGTTTCTACTCTACCCTTTTTTTGTTCATTTCTTTAGCTAGACAAATAACTGATTCAATTAAGGGCTAAAGCTTTTCTACTTTTTGTACTTTTTTTACTCTTATCTTTTACTAATTACTACTTTTAATATTTTTTTTTGCTTTGCTTTAGTCAAATAAACACTGATTTAATTCAGGGCTAAAGCTCTCTATGTTTCATACTTCCCTGCACTGAGGGCGTATCCTATGCAGGGATTGAATATGTTTTTGTTTTCTTTGCTACATTGATTATTCAAGGCAAAGATATGTTAGCTTTTTGCTATTACTCCTGTATTCATTCTTGAGTTACTTCAGAGATTTTTTTCTTTCTGTTTCCTTTTTTTCCAAAGTGTATACTCTTGTCATTCATTTGTCTCCTACATACTGTATGTGCCGGGTTCCGTCCTGTCTATTCCCCGGGGTTGCGACGCGCCCAGCCTAGGACCCATCACCCTTCCGTCTTTGACGTGGGCGGGCCCTTGTCTCGGCGCATCGGCGTCATGCTCCCTACATCCCGTCTGCGGCGTCTATGCCGCCGCACACGGGACGTTCAGCGGTTTTCCATCTCCGGACTTAGACGCTGCAGGGTATGGTGGGCGGCCGCATACACCGGCCCTCCCCCCTCACTGCGTCACTACGTCCGCGCACGACGTTGGCGTGAGTGCGCCTCATGTCCGCGGCATTAAATGGCTGCCTTTGGCCGGGCATCCCATGACCCCGTCACTCATGTTGGACTCCTGGCTCGGCTGGGCACTCACCACACAGGTAACTTCCATACACTCTGTCACTCAGGCTCACCCCTCACAGCAATGGCCTCTTGTGGTATACACATCCATTCCCTCCTATCACCCTCACATCTGCCTTTCTCTAGTTTCTCCTCACACACTCACGGCTATCCCCCACTGCTTTCACTTATCCCATTATCACTCACTTACCAACCCACAAACCCTTCCTCACCATCATCATTTTTTTCCCCAGCTTATCCAATATCCTTGGCCCCGCCAGGTGTCCCTGACTGCCGGTCTTCATGGGTGCTCCTGTCATTTGGCTGCGGTGCTGGCGGTCTATTGGCGTGTGCTCTCTGCCTCAACCCCGGGTGAGACTCTATGGACCCAGACTTATATTGTATTGTAACACATTATCACCATTGATCAATGCGCAACTTGTGAGTATACGGAAGATTACATTTTCAGTATACCTTCCTTACAAACATCTGTTCACACATTAACGGGTACTCTATTGTTTTTGATATAGTTAAATGGCATCGGACTCCTGACGATTGGTTTCAAGCCAAGAAACGCGTTGAGTTTAGATCTATTGATGCACCTATCTAGTGTACTATGTATATGCGTTATTGCTACTGTATTACCAATTCATGAACTCTGCCTGTTTTACATTGTTGTTAAAACGCTTTTATTATGGTCCTAAATGTGTTCTCTTTTTATTGTATTTGGCCATAATGCACATGCAAATAAAACTTTTATACCATGATTATGCTATATTACCATTTGTGGAACCAATACTGATTTCATTACTTACATCCCAACACTTATCATTTAGCCCAACATACTCACCCACGTGCCTCATACAAAGTCCCGCTTCTGTCCCCCCACATTTTTTTGCATATATTGGGATGGAGGCATGTTGGTGCTCTCTTGTTAAAAAAAGTGTGGATTGGTCACAACCCCACTTTGACATACAATACACATAAAAGTTCATTGATAAAAACGGCATTGGAATTCCCCACAGGGGAACCCCGAACCAAAATTTAAAAAAAAATGACGTGGGGGGTCCCCGTAAATTCCATACCAGGTTCTTCAGGTCTGGTATGGATATTAAGGGGAACCATGGCCAAATTTTTTTTTAAAAATGGCGTGGGGTCCCCCTCAAAATCTATATTAGACCCTTCAGGTCTGGTATGGATTTTGAGGGGAACCCGCGCCGAAATTTTTTAAAAAAATGGCGTGGGGTCCCCCCAAAAATCCATACCAGACCCTTATCCGAGCACACAACCTGGCAGGCATCAGGAAAAGAGGGGGGACAAGAGAGCGCCCCCTCTCCTGAACCGTACCAGGCCACATGCCCTCAACATTGGGAGGGTGCTTTGGGGTAGCCCCCCAAAACACCTTGTCCCCATGTTGATGGGGACAAGGGCCTCATCCCCACAACCCTTGCCTGGTGGTTGTGGGGGTCTGCTGGTGGGGGCTTATCGGAATCTGGAAGCCCCCTTTAACAAGGGGACCCCCAGATCCTGGCCCCAGATCCTGACCCCCAGATTCCAATAAGCCCCCCACCCGCAGACCCCCACAACCACCGGGCAAGGGTTGTGGGGATGAGGCCCTTGTCCCCATCAACATGGGGACAGGGTGTTTTGAGGGCTACCCAAAACACCCTCCCAAAGTTGAGGGCATGTGGCCTTGTACGTTCAGGAGGAGGGGAGGTGCCCTCTCGTCCCCCCCTCTTTTCCTGTGGCCTGCCAGGTTGCGTGCTCAGATAAGGGTCTGGTATGGACTTTTGGGGGGACCCCACGCCATTTTTTAAAAAGTTTTTGGTGCGGAGTTCCCCTTAAAATCCATACCAGACCTGAAGGGTCTGGTATCGATTTTGAGGGGGACCCCACGCCATTTTTAAAATAAATTTTGGCTGGGGTTGCCCTTATTATCCATACCAGAACTGAAGGGCCTGGTATGGAATTTAGGGGGACCCCCACGCCATTTTTTTAAAAATTTTGGTTCGGGGTTCACCTGTGGGGAATTCCCATGCCGTTTTTATCAGTGAACTTTTATGTGTATTGTCTGACCGGCAATTCATTAATAGCTGCGAGTAGTTTTAAATGACTTGTTTTCCTTTGAAATGTCATTTTGCTTTCAGACTGTTCTAAACACAGGAAACATGCACCCCTTTACAGGCATACTATAGACACCCCCCAGGTATGAAATTTAAAGGAATATTACACTTTTATTGTTTCACTTTAAGCATTATTAAAATCACTGCTCCTGAAAAAACTGCCGTTTTTAAAACTTATTTTTGCATTGATCCATGTCCTCTGGGGCGGGACCCAGGTCCCCAAACACTTTTTATGACAATACCATGCATATAAGCCTTTAAAATTAGCAATTTTGATTTCTCCCATAGACTTTTAAAGGGTGTTTCGAATTTGCCGCGAACACCACAAATTGTTCGCTGTTCGGAGAACTGGCGAACAGCCGATGTTCGAGTCGAACATGAGTTTGACTCAAACTCAAAGCTCATCCCTACCCCTGAGATACGGATGTGTCTCAGGCTTTCAAACTCAGGTTTTCTTTTTTTTCTGTATGTTTATGATTTTGTTTTTTTTTCCATGTCCATGCTCATATGTCAGCTCTATAGGATGAGATCACAAATTTTTCTTTTCTTTTTTGTTTTTGTTTTGTTGTTTACCTTCTTATGCAGTATATTTGTCCTTGTTCAGGTACCCATGAGCTTGTCCCTTCATTTATGTTTATAACCATTCTCATAACCATTTTCTTGCCTTTTATGTTACGTTTATCCTATGTTTTTTGTGCTTACGTAAGCCATTATTAAAGCTGTGAACCCATGGCATTGAGGATTATGTCATATAATGTAAAGGGCCTGGGCTCCATTTGGAAGCGTTGGATGGCTCTGAAGGAGTTCAGAACCTCAGGTGCAGATGTGGTCATGCTCCAGGAGACGCACTTTCATGCAGGTGGCTCGCTGAAGTTTGCCTCAAAGTTTTTTCCCACCTCCTACTTTGCCTCTGATTCCACAGGCAGGGCTGGAGTGGCAGTCCTAATTAAAAGATCATGTCCCATTAGGGTAAAAAGCGTATCCGCTGGCCCCCATGGAAGGTTTCTTACCCTGGAGTGTGGCTACATGGCCTCCTCCTTCACCCTAGTTAACATATATGCTCCCAATACTGGCCAGATTGACTTCCTCAACAAGGTTTTTGACTCGCCTCAATATCGCTCCCAACCGTTCATGATCATTGGAGGGGACTTCAACCTGGTCATGTCCCCCACTAGAGATAGACAAACTATATTAAGTGGCACTCCCTTGCAGAAGACAGCCTCCCAGGCTAACTCATCCCGTAAATGTGTCAGATCCCACCAACTGTTTGATTCCTGGAGGATCAAGCATCCTTCTACTAAGCAATTCACTTTCTATTCCATGGCTCATAAAATGTACTCCCACCTAGATCACTTTTTTATTTCAGCCCCGCTTATCCCTTATATTGCTGAGTCTGACATATCCCCCATCACATAGTCAGACCATACCCTTATCACACTGGACATTGTGCTAACTCAGACCCACACCAGGACGTGTCATTGGTGTCTCAATGATCATCTCCTACAATCCGAGGTCACTCGTACAAAACTGGCTGCGGACCTTAAAAGAATTCTTTCAACTTAATGTGGGGTCTGTTCCAGATTTTTCTACACTGTGGGAGGCACACAAGGTGGTATTCCGTGGTGCATGCATGGCGGAGGGCTCCCACTTGAAAAAAGACAGAAACAGACTTCTTCAGTCCCTGTCAGCTGCTTTGATGACAGCAGAACAACAGCTTCTGTGCACATCCACAGTGTCGAAACTGCGCAAGGTCACCTCCCTTAGAGAACAAATAAAATCAGTACACCTAGGTAAGGCAGCTAAATCCATACTTTGGACGAAGCAAAAATGTTATGAATTTTCTATTAAGCCCCATAGGATGTTAGTCAACAAATTGCGCCCACGCCCATTCAACTCTTTTCCTGACTTCCTTCTCCAGGCCGATGGGACTAGAACCCATTGCCCCCTGGAGATGTCCAAGATTTTCAGTTCCTTTTACTGCAAGCTATGCAACTGCTTGACCCCTGATAACCATTTTAATTTCACCCAAGCGAAATTTGACAAATTCTTTTCCAGCCTTATGCTTCCGAAATTGTCCTCCTCAGATCTAATTAGCTTAAACGCAGCCATAACTGTGGAAGAACTCCTAAATGCAATCAAGGAACTCCCACTCCATAAGTCAGCAGGCCCGGATGGGTTGACCTACTTCTGTTATAAGACCTTCCTTGACATTTTGTCCCCCCAAATGTTGACTCTTTATCGTACCCTGCTCAAAGGTCAATCCCCACATCCCCAGTTCTCTCACTCCTATATCTCTGTTATCCCTAAACCTGGCAAGGACCCCTCCATCCCAGATAATTACAGGCCCATAGCTCTTCTAAATTCAGACTACAAAATATTTACAAAAATCCTTGCATCTAGACTCTCCAAATATATCCCTAAATTGATTAATAGGGACCAAGTGGGTTTTGTCTCCAGCAGGCATGCAAGGGATAACACCCGCCGCACCATAGACCTGATTGATCTCCTGAGTAGATCCTCTCGCCAGGCTCTTGTCTTAAGTCTAGACGCACAAAAGGCTTTTGACGGGTTGAGTTGGCCTTATATGTCTTCCACCCTGCTTGCATATGGTTTTAAAGGCCCTTTTTCAAAGCTTTAGCGGCCCTATATTTGCGCGTCACCGCCCAGGTTCAGATGTCTTCCTTTCTGTCGCCTGGCCTCCCCATGACTAATGGTACTAGGCAGGGATGTCCTCTATCCCCACTGCTTTTTATTCTGTGTCTGGAGCCCCTGGCCGAGTCCATCTGCTTATATCCGAACATTTGTGGGGTTTTGATGCGACAAAGGGAATATAAATTATCGTTGTTTGTAGACGACATATTGCTAACTATCACTAACCCGCTGCTGTCCCTCCCCTCACTACACAGTCTACTTTCCTCTGTCGGTGCCATATCTGGTTATAAAGTTAACACTACAAAAACCGAGGCTCTCCCCTTACATATTCCGCCTCCTTTACTATATCAGCTTATGGAATCCTACCCTTATAGGTGGTGCACTACCTCCTCAAAAAATTCTTGGGTATCCATCTTACCCCCACTTACTCCTCCCTATATTCTGTAAATCCCCCCCTGATCTTGGATCAAGAAATCTCTACAAAATTGGACAAAATATCCCCTCTCTCTCCTAGGCAGCGTCAAATGAAATGTCTGAAAATGTCCATTCTACCCAAGCTATTTTATTACTTTGAAACCTTGCCCGTTGCCATACCCCTTTCCCAACTTAAAGCTATCCAGAGGAGTTTCCATTTGGAATGGCAAGGCTCACTGCATAGCAAGTTCAGTGGTCTTTGCTTTGCCCTGAGATCTAGGGGGGGATTGGGGGCACCGGAAATTGTTAAATACTACTATGCCTCACATCTAAGGGTCATTGCCTCCTGGTCTACCCTACATGCTCCTAGTCACTGGTCTGGCATTGAGAAAGGGGTGTTATATCCGGTTCACCCATGCTCCTTAGTTTGGTCTCCCTCATCTCACACAGATCCTATTTTCAGACGTTAATGCACTGCCCCAATGAATTTCACATTAACTTTCTGGTGTAAATGCCTCAAGAACATTTCTCTCACTTCATCCTGCCCCCCCCCTCCATGAATGTGCTATTTAACCCCTCTATACCAGATAGTCTATCCTTGGGACGTATTCTCCCATGGATGATCTGGCAATGTTCTCTGATCCAGCCCTTCTGGCATGAAGTGATGATATTATTCAAAAGGTGGTGGATGTGTCCCTTCTGCTTGATCCATTACATCATTTACTGGGCCTGCCTTTCTCAGGTATTACTAAAAATGGTAACCAGCTGATTTCATATATTCTTCTAGCTGCCAAGAGACTTATCCCATTATGTTGGTTATCCGACACTCCTCCTCCATGGTCCAGATTTCTCCAATGAATAGCTAAAACTTGAAGGATGGAATACCTGACAGCCTCAGTCATCATAGTATTTCCCAATTTAACAAAATCTGGGAACCTTGGGATCAATCGGAATACAGGACGCCTCTGCTATCCACTACATCATAAAATGTCAAATCTCCCTTCCTTGAACCTTCCTGTAGGTTCCCCCCTCTTAGCTGTATGCTGAATGGTACCCTTTAGAGTTCCCTGATCCTACTTATATACCCTAAGATAGCTCCTAAGATATATGTATGACCTCTGTTTTGCCTCTTGCTCTTGCCTATGAGTTGTTTCTACCTCTCCTTTATGCAGTGCAGTACACCCCTGGGTTCTAAATATATGGACATTTTCCCTTGTAACACCGTACCATATGTTACATCTGTTATGTAGGTATACTATGTAACCTTACCTTCTTTTGAAATTCAATAAAAATACAATCAAAAAAAAAAAAATCCTAGAGCAAGCCTGTGGATTCTGAAACTGCTGGGAGTATGCAATAGCTACAATAATGTTTGAGTGGCGGACCACCAGAATAGGCCACTACTTTACAAGATTTACCATGCATCAAGCATTAGAAATTTTGCAGCTGAGGTCATGCTGCAAAAACATTGTGTGGCACCTTTACTTTGTTGAAGCATCGGAATAGGCCAAATTGTTGAGCTGTCATTCAGACTTTACCCTGTAGCAAGCAATACAAATTTTGCAGCTGTGGTTAAGCTGCATAACTATTTGTATCAAGTTGGAGTAGAGATGGGCCCGATGTTCAAGTCGAACAAAAGTTCGACTCGAACATCAGGTGTTCGTAGAGCCCTTGTTTGTTTGTAGGGCCATCACTGGACGTTCGCCTGCTGACGAGCACCCCATAATGCACTGCAAGATCGCAGTGCATTGATGGCTGTTGATTGGCCAAAGCATGCACCTAACCCATATACTTTGGCCAATCACAGCGCGATGTACAGTGAGAGCCATGATTGACCAAAAGCAGGGTGCCTTTGGCCAATTATGGCGCAGGAGCTAAGTCCACGCCCCACACAATATAAGGCTGCTTCCAAAGGCGGCTGTGTAAAGTGTGCATTAATGGAGAGAGATTAGGCAGTGTAGTTAGTGGATTGAGCGTGTAGTGTATATAATGCAGTGCAGAGTAAATAGTGCAGTCAGTGTAGTTTATATAATGCAGTGCAGAGTATATCGTGCAGTGCAGAGTATATAGTGCAGTTTAGTGTAGAGTATATAACACAGTGCAGTACAGAGTATATAATACCATGTAATGCAAAGTATATTACAGTGCAGTGCAGAGTATATAATACAGTGCAGCGCAGAGTACATAGTACAGTGCAGAGTATATAATACAGTGCAGTGCAGAGTATATAGTGCCGTGCAGAGCATATAATACAGTGCAGTGCAGAGTATATAATACAATGAATTGAAATTGTTAAGGGGGGCCCTATGACAGAATTAATAAAAAAAAAACATCATGTGGTCCCCCTAAAATCCATACCAGGCCCTTAGGGTCTGGTATAGATTTTAAGGGGAACTCCATGCCAAAATAAAAAAAATGGCATGGGGTCCCCCCCAAAATCTATACCAGACCCTTACTAGAGCATGCAACCATACCAGGCCGCTTGCTCTCAACATGGGGAGGGTGCTTTGCGGTGCCGCCAAAGCACCTTGTCCCCATGATGATGGGGACAAGGGCCTCTTCCCAACAACCCTGGGCTGTGGTTGTCAGGGTCTGCGGGCGGGGGGCTTCGGGGTGTGCCGGCGGAGGGCTTATCAGAATCTGAAACCCCCTTTAAATAAGGGGGCCCCCAGATCCCGCCCACCGTAAACTTCTGACATCATGTGATGTCACAGGACCTCAGATGGGGGAGGGGTCACCTGGTTACGTCACTGGGTGGCCCTGCCCTTGCCTATATAAGCACTGTCAAAGCAAAGAGAGAGCAGTTGGCCGGAATCCTCCCATGGAAGCGAAAAGTTTTCCATTTTTGCTATTTTTACAGGTCTGACGGGCGTCATGATTGATGGTGGATTTACATTGTGGGACACTTTTTTTATTTTTTACTTTTTAATAAAGGATTTGTCAAAAACTGTCTCTGGTGTTTTTTGCTTTTTTGACACTTTTTTGGTGAATGGGTAGGGGGTACATTGTGCCAGATGATGGCCAGAATCTTTCTGAAGGCGTTTGGGCTGAAAAGATCTCATTCATTCCAAAATTGTCTGCAGCAAAGTCCGCTGTGTCGCTAAGGACAACACTGTCCTCAATAACTTCACCTACAAGACCCAGGGTTTCAGAGAGGTAAAATCTCTACCTTTAAGCCATCCCATTTCCTCCTCCTCACCACCAGCACCTGAACCCTCCTCCTCATTGAATTCCTCCTTTGCTTTCTAGTGCCTTTGCCTCCAAGGGATGAAGGCGGTAGGTAAAGGATCCTGCTAGTCCTGAAACAGCCCCAAGTCATTCTCTTCCTACTGCTGCTGAGCCCTCAGTGTCCAGTCTATCAACAAGAAACACAGTGGGTGCTCCATGAAGAACATGAAAGGAATTGTATCACTAATCCATGTAATTTTGGTTGGCTTTTATAAAAGCCCTTGGCATGGTAAAAAATGCTCTCAAAATAAAAAAAAACTAGATAAATGTAGAATAAAAGAAAATCAAAACAATAACAAAAAAGACTGCAAGGAGCCCAGCAGGTAAACAACAACTACCGTTGTTGCTGACACACATAAAAAGGTAGTCCCAAAAAATGACTGATGGGCCCACCACACTGTAAGCCACGGTAATTTAGCAGAATAAAGCACAGTATACCACTCTATAGCAACTAACTCTCCCTACACAGACTGTCAACTAGTCCAAAACACAAATGTCTCCTGGAAACCCACCCTTCTATAGTAAGTTTTTATATTTTTGTATTCTTTGTTTTCTTTCATTTCATATTTTGTATATTTTTTCATAAATACATATTACTTATATCTATTTCATGTTTTGTATATTAATGTTTCATGTTTCATATACTATGGGTCTTCAAAAAATGTCCTCACTTTTATATTTTCATTGGCAATGGTGAGGGCGGGAGGAGTAGTAAGTGGTCAATTGGGATAGTGTTATGTGACTAATCTGTCTGGAAAGCCAGCTGACCTTGCAGTTTAGTATAAGAGTTGTCAGGCTGTGGTGAAGATGGATGCAAAACTTATAAATTGCACCAAAGAGGACAGCGTTCTGTCATACACTTTTTTGTGGGCAGAAGGTGTGCTGGGAGCACAAATTCATCCCTGCATGTGTGCTCAATATGGGTATAAAGTTCTCTCTCGTAGAGTCCTTTATGAGTGGATTGAAATGGTTGAAAATTACCGTATTGTGTGACCACTCAAAGGAGCTTTAGGGGGGAGGAAAATTTCCATATCATGAGGATATGAAAGCAGTGGTGCATCAGTGGCAAGACCTCAACTAAAAAACATTTTTTGCTCACGGCATTTAGAAGATGGTTTGACTTTCGGAAAAATTAATCGCAAAAGAAGGTGACTAATAGAGTTAAAAAAAGTGCAGAAACTTTTTGAAGAACCCTTGTATTTATTTTTCTGCTAGGTAAAAGCATAAGAATTGGAGTAACTTAAGGTTTACTTCTTTTAGGAAGGGCATTAATTTTTCTTTACTAGGGTTTTCAGCTTTTAGTTCTGGGTCCACATTTGCACCAAAGCGCCACATATTTCCCTCCCTATTTCCAAAGCTGCCATTAATGCTAGGCAATTCTATCAAAAAATGTCAGGCAGGCCTGGGAGGGGCAGAGGTTCAGCACACAGAGGTAGTAGGGGAAAAGCAGGTACTGAAGACCATAGCTATGGACAGACCATGCCCTCTGGAGGCAGAGCATATCTGCTTTTTTCTATCTAGACTGGCTGTGCTAGACACATGCAGGAGTTGCAGTGTAATTATTTGATTTTAGAATCACTGATTTGTTGCAGAAGGATGATCTTAGTCATGTGCAATTTGAGAAAAAAAATAATTTCATGATTTTCGAGTGCAAGAAATCTGAAATTTCAGATATTAAGGATAATTAGGATAGCACCAGGACCACAGAGGGAGGGGACATCTGGGAAGGAGCATCACGAGGCAGTGGTGCTCCAGCAGCTAGAACTAGCTTCCAATTGGTCTCCAGAGAGGAGGAGAGTGTGGATGATAAGGTGGCAGATCATATGTGGCTGCCACCAAGTGGAGAGAAGGAAACTTCTGAAGGAGAGGCAAAACAGTAGCCAGTGAGGAGTGGAGGGAGCAAGGTACAAGTTGCAGAGGACTCAAAGGGGCATCCATGCTAATCCTTTTGGCAGCACTGGCCAACAGATACAGTCCACTGCTATCTCCTTGGCTACTCCATAGAGCGCTTCAGGGCAGGCTTTTTTTTGTATCTGCTACCAAAAGCCATGTTGTGGTCTGCAGCCTCTGCCGACAGCACATCAGCCATAGATAAGTATCAGCCATTTGGGTACCGCATGCCTGAGAAAACCCATGACTCTGCACCACAAAACTCAGTGGGTGGGGAACCACAGTGAGACAAGTTGGTGCAAAAGGCCTGCACTTCTCATCCCCATTCTTTACTTTGGACAACCCCCCCACTCAAGATTCTCCTGCTGAATATGCATTTGTTGCATCTATAAAGGAAAGGAGGTTTTTCACCACATAAAATGGATAATCATTATGGACACATGCAGCATTTGGGCTACACAAATGCTAGGCAATGAACATGTGGATTTTCCTTATCATAGGGCAGCCAGCAGGTTTGTTCCATTGTCATGTGACCTTGTTTGGCTAAAGATGGCATGGGGTCAGACACTTTTTGGCCTTGGTCTGGAAAGCTGGCAGAGTCTTTAGCCCAGTGGGGCTCCTTTTCCCCAGCTGCTACACAGCATGGCAGCTTTTAGTCTGAGATGTGGCATACTGTATGCTCTAGAGCAGGGGTTGGCAACCCATCAACCATAATCTAATCGTAGGCAGGTGGCAGGGTAGATCGTGTACCTTCCTTGCCAACCCCCAGAACCTGGACAGGAGCAGGGGCAGCATTTACTGAAACGTATCCCTTGTATTTTCCTCCTGCAGGAACTAAATGTAGGCGAGAGGGATAGGAGGAAAAGCCGGCTTTCAGTTGCTTCAGGAGGAAAACATAGGGTATTTATACCTGTAAATGCTGCACCTGCCGCCCCTGTAGATCCTCCTGTCCAGGTTCTCCTTCTTTCTGCTGGCTGGACCCCCTGTGTGTTCAACTGCCCACCCCCCTTGCAGCAGTGCTGCATTCCCCTCCTCTCCCTGTTACTAGCTGCTGTGGGGGATCATTTTAAGATGGAGAGCAGGGGAAGGGGCAAGCAAATATGTAATTTACTGGCCCCTGCCTTTTCTGAATGCATAGCATAGTAAACTGTATTTACTATTTTCCAGTTTGTGAATGAACAGGAAGACCCCGTATTTCACTGTTTGTTGGCTTCGCTGACCCCCTATATCAGCAGGCAGGATACCTGCATGAGGCAAGCCATCACTCCGGAGCAGAGGCTTGTCGCTACCCTGCGGTACTTGCGACAGGGAGAAGTCTGCAGGACTTGAAGTTCTCGACAGGCATCTCCCCCCAGGCTCTGGGGATCATTATCCCAGAGACCTGTTCTGCCATCATCCAGGTCCTGCAGAAGGAGTATATGAAGGTAAGATTTTTATCCTTTAATATCACATTTTATTGTATTGAATGTTTGCTAATATATTGTATTTATTTCCTCATTCCCTAATTACCATGATTGTAATATGCTGTGAATGTCCCCTTTGTTCTCATGCATGCTGGATTTTTATGTAATTATTTTTTTAGTCCTTCATACATATTTGCCTTCACTTACCTCGCCAGCATGTTCTCCTGGCCCTATATTCACCTCATGTAGTCACTTAACAATGTATTTTATCAGCTCCATAGTAGTGCTTTACCCCAAACACCCCCTAAAATGTTTAGAAATCTGATTTGTGCTTTAAATTCAGGCAGAGTGCCAGAGGATTTTTTTTGTAGTGTCCCCAAATCATTTTTATTAACCCTCCCTCCCCCCAACTGCTAAGTCAGCTGATCCCAATTCTCTATCTATCCTCAATCCTCTATCTGCTGACTTTGCCAAACCCATACACACTATACCCACCTCTTTTGTGGTCAGATGTATGGATGAATTCCCCAAAGCATGTAGTGCAAGGGCCTGCCTGTATACTTTCAAATGGTACTGTTTAAAGTTTTTGTATCCTATTATTATCTTGATAGGTAATAGCAGAATGTCCAAATGTGCTCAAATGTGTACAGTGTGTATTTATATCTTTGTATTCTGACACTTCTTACCTGTCCAGTGGGCTGCCAACAGTGTAACTAAGGAGGGGCTGTTCCAAGTAACACCCTGTATTTAGGCATTCATCTCTCAATGAAGTGAAGAGAGTTACCTGTCCAAGATTCCCCCCCCACTATAATGTTAGAAATGGCCCATGAGAGGGGGGGAGGGGAATATGATAGGTGTACTTTATACTTTGGTGTTGTAAAATTCCCCTTAATAAATGTTATCTGGATGTTGGCCAAGAATGTTTGTGTCTAATCTGCTTTCCATGTTCATGTGCAAAAATACAAATTTTTTTTGTTTTCCTCAACAGTTTCCATCCACGCCACAGGAATGGCAGACTGTGGTCTCCCACTTTGCCCAGCGGTAGGACTTTCCTAACTGCGAGGGGCAATTGATGGGAAAAACGTCCACATTGTCCCACCACCCAACTCGGGGTTGTACTATTATAATTACAAGGGGTTCAATAGTATTGTGATGTTGGCGGTGGTGTCGGCTAATTACGACTTCCTGTATGTGGAGGTGGGGAAGAATGGGCGGATATCCGATGGTGGAGTCATCGCCCAGACGGAGTTTTACAGGCATCTCCAGAATGGCAGCTTGGACTTGCCACCTCCAGAAGAGAATGTGGACGGACTCCCATTCGTCTTCGTTGAGGATGAAGCGTTTGCGCTGGGGGACTATCTTATGCGGCCATTCCCGATGAGGACCATCACCCCGGAAAAGAGGGTTTTTAATTATTGGCTGGCCAGAGCCAGAAGAGTGGTGGAGAACACATTTGGAATCATGGCCAGCCGGTTCCGCCTATTTCTGACACCCATCCATATGGCGGAGTATAAACTTAACCATATAATCCTGGCGTGCTGTGTTCTACATAACTTTTTACGCCAACATTCTGCCAACTATGCTGGCTCAGTTGGGCCTGAGGCCGGAATGATAAATGAAACAACCCTGACGGCGCTTGAAAGTGGCCGTCCTGGCTTGCCTTCCCTGAGTGCCCGTGATGTCCGGTTAAGATACCTTGAGTTCTTTGCGGGTAGGGGGGCCATCAATATGCCAGACAATTTGTGAAGCCTTTATCAAATAAAATTAAAAAAAAGCAAATCTTTGGTGACATTTACTGCTTGTGTTTGTTTTAGCTGACCCTGACAGAAATGTGGGGAGTCCTAAAAATGGCGTGATTGTGTAACCTTATACAAAGCACTGTTGGGTGTTATTTACTAAAGGCAAAGACACTTTTCACTACAAGTGCACTTGAAACTGCACTGAAACTGCACTTGTAGTGCAAAGAGGATTTGCCCTTAGGAAATAACCCCCATTTTCACAGAAAGCAGCAATTACATCACCACAAAAGTGTTGTAGCGTTGAGACAATTATCCACACATTCTTGATTAACAATCTTTTTAATACCTGCACAATCACATGTGCATTTAGAAAAGGTTTTTAAAACAAACCAACATGTTTGTTGTATAACAATTTTTGGGGTGGCATTATCAAAAATAGAAATGTCCATTTAAGATAAAACAGGCATGTGTAAAACCAACAAGAAAGACACAAATCTTGAACTTACAAAGTTCACATTTGATAGAACTTTAAGGCAATATCAGCCATGAGTATTTAGGAACTGTGTTTGATATTGCGTTCAGATGGGGTAAAGTCACCCCAGGAAAAGCCAAATCTGGAAGATGCACACAAATTTGCCAATGTCAACATGTGCTAGCTGCCATCACGGGGGATCAAGGGACATGTTTTGGGGGAGAAACCCCTTCCTCCCAGCTACTTTATTATTGAGGAAGGGGTTGCACCCCCAAAACGCCTACATTGATCTCCCGTGATGGCAGATAGCACATGTTGGCACACTGTGTGCATCCTCCAAATTTGGCTTTTCTAAAAATTGCTAAAACATTTTGAACTTTGTAGCACACAAAAGAAGAAAGTGATTTGGAGGGGTTTTAAACTCACCCCAAAACATCAATGATGTTTTTATTTTTTTGAATAACATCATTGATGTTTTTCTTGAGGTTTTCCAATTCTAAATTACACCCCATGATCTCCCCGATCAGGATCTGGGCACTTTCTGATGTGAAAGGATCTGGATCCACAACATCACGATCACTTAAAAAGAGAGAAACCAAACAAAAACAGGTATCAAATATATGCCGGCATCCATCTCTTACCTGAGCCTGTGGTCGCAGACACTCACCTGTTGTGGTGACTAGTTCCACCACATCTTCTTCCTCCTGCTCTTCTTGGGTTGGGGGTATTTCCCCTTCTTCCAGAGGTGGGGGGTCTGTGGTCTCCTCGGATGAGGGGTGTCCTCCGAGCCTTTTCTCCCCTATGTAAAACAAAAATGCTATACTTAGCACACAGATATTTGATGGCAGAACTATAAATAGGAAACATTGCTTGGAAGTGGGGTACAGTTGTCAATTTTGGCAGAGTTCCAAGATGTAGAATTTTTTGGGTTCTTTGTCCAACTTCAATACTTTACCTGTTTAGTACAAGCTTCTGAGATGGAGACCCCCCTATAGTATACACTGGAGCACCTGCGTGCCCCCCCTAATAAAAATGGTGTTCTGGTGTCCCACACTAGTGCTCCAGTGTCCAGATGTGAAAACAGCTGCTCAGTGCCTTTTCCTTACACAGAATCTAGTTTGCATTTCATTCTAGTAAGCCATCTACACAACCAAATTAGTTTCATACAAGTAGGACGTAAAAAATGTAGCCAAATGCATATGGCCAAAACAATGGTGTTTTATAGGCCGAAAGAAAAATGTTTGATATGAACAAATAATGTGCCCATGAACATGAAAGTTGCCATTTTAAAATGTACACTCTTAAGAAAAGCACATGGAGCAGCAAGAACGTAATAAACATAAAGAATAGGAACACGGCACAACTACTTACTTTTTTGCAGCACTCTCCGGATCTTTCTGTACTGCTCATGTTCTCGTAATTTGAGGTCCAACCACCGTTTCCTGAGCTGATCTTTCCATCGTCGTACCCTGAAATTCCGGTGCAGACTCCTGACCACTTTCACCATGACATTGGGGTTGGGGTAAGGTCCATACTTTCCAGCATAGTCGGCCTTCTTCAGGATGTCCACCATCTCCAACATCTCCCCAAAGGACATATTTGAGGCCTTAAATCTCCTTCTGGATTGGGACGTGTCCGGATCCGGGCTTTCCTCTTCCTCCTCCTCCTCGTTCCTGTAATTAGCATGCACCTGCTGTGTATCCGCCATGTGCTCTTCCCCCACTGCGCAGAACGAAAAGGGGCGGGGAATAGACTAGAAAGAACGTCAGGGGCGGGCAGAGTTACACGCATGCACAGTGTGTATAAAGCGTAACACGCGTGCGTATTACGTACGATCTGTGATCGGAGGAAGGAGCATCAGAGGCGCCGATCGTAATAACGGAGGTAAGAGACAAACTTGGGCCTATACTGCTTCTAGATTGAGGCCTATATTGTAACAAGATTAGGAGAGTTTTGGCTGACATTAGGGTTTGTCTTGTGTTGTGTCTTGCAGTGAAAATGGATATCTTGAACGATACCGACTTCATGGCAATATTCATTGACATGTTCAGGGAGCTGCCTTGTCTGTGGGAGATCAACCACCCACATTATAAGAACCAAACAAAGAGGAAGGCAGCGCTGGATCAATTGTTGGAAATTGTGAAGCAGGTGATCCCCACGGCAGACATCACCTATTTGAAGATCCTAATTGGTGGCCCGAGGAGCACATATGTAAGGGAGCGCAAGAAAGTCCAGGATTCGCAGAGATCCGGAGCAGCAGATGACATCTATGTCCCCAGGATGTGGTACTATGACAGGCTGCATTTTCTGGCAGGTCAGACTGAACCCAGGCCAACACTCTCCAGTCTTCCTTCCATGCTTCCTTCCCCCCCAGCTGAGGCTTCTGACACCCAACCTGGGCCTTCCAGGCAGCAACATATGGAGGAGCCCAGCTTGAGCCAGGTATAGCATTCCTCTAAATATTTCAGGTTGTCCAATCAATGATGTTAACTAGATGTTAGTTTGGAGTACTAATTTATGATTGTGATTGATGATGCAAAACATTACAAGCATGTCCCTTTTTCATACACAGGGAAGTCTCAGCCAGGAGGTGGCCAGGCCGAGCAGGCTGCCTGATATGCAGGTCCCTCCCCTACACCCGCAAAGAGAAAGTGGCAGGAAGAGGAGTACCCTAGAGGAGGCTGCCATAGGCCTCTTTTGGAAGGCTACAGAGGCCCTGGGAGCCCCCCACCCTGTGGAGGAGGACTTTGCTGCCATATTTGCCTGTAAAATGCAGTGGATGAAGGAGGGCCAACAACTCATGTGTGAGTCATTAATGTTGGAAGCTCTCAATAAGGGGTTGAGGGCCCAAATAACATCTGATACCCACATTTGTGACCTCACACATGGTCCTCCTCCTCCTCCTCCAGGTCCTACTCCTCCTCCTCCTCCTCCTCCTCCTCCAGGTTCTACTAGTCCTCCTCCTCCAGGTCCTACTCCTCCTCCTGCCACATCTCCAACAGCAGAGCCACAGCCAGGAAGGAAGCGTGGAAGGAAGACCAGAAAGTGATGACCCTGGATCCAGTCTGGTCTGGCAAAAGATGCAGCCTCTTGTGGTACCACAGCCTGGGGACATAGATGTCATCTGCTGCTTTCTGGATCTCTGGGACTTCTGGACCAGACTGCACTCCCTTACATATGGACTCCTCAGGCCACCAATTTTGATGTTCAAGAATTGATGTCTGCCCTGGGGTTCCAAGGCTTCGCTAATTTCTGCTGTTTATCCAGCGTTGCCTCCCTCTTTGTTTGGTTCTGAGCCCTTAATAAAGGATTTTTGGTTTCAATTATACTTGCCTATGTGTGTTTTCCTTCAAAAAGGACAGTTTGTTTGTGAGGATTCGGGTACATTTCAAAAATACAATGTGAAATTAACAAGGGACACCAACACCAAACAATCTCCTTGAGATTAAATAATACAAGATAATAATGGTGTTGTGGTAACTTGACACACAAAACACACACAAAAATATTCTGGAGTAAAACTAAAATAAAACAAAGATCTGCCTTGGAAAAAATACAAACCTAAAATAAAAGAAAAATCTGCCTTTAAAAAAAAAAAAAAATAAATAAAAAATTTTTTGTCAGATGTGACAAATCAAAATATATTAAGGGAATCCCGATAAATAATAAAGAAATAAGTTTGTGAGAAGTCTGTGTGAATATGAGCAGCAAAACTACTTCATTCTTCTCACAGTAAGAAGAGAGTGCGCTGTATTAAACTATTTTTAACATTGCACCGTGACGAAAGTGTTGTATCCATTGCGAACACTAAGTTTACCAGACCGAGCTGTTCCATCTCAGAATTTCTTCTGAGCATGCGTGGCACTTTGTACGTCGGAACAGGCCACACATGGTCGGAATTGACGCGATCGGATTTTGTTGTCGGAAAATTTTATAGCCTGCTCTCAAACTTTGTGTGTCGGAAAATCCGATGGAAAATGTCCGATGGAGCCCACACACGGTCGGAATGTCCGACAACACGCTCCGATCGGACATTTTCCATCAGAAAATGTGCCCTGCTGTTAAAAATTTGAAAAAAAAAATGAAGTTACATGCACCTGTCAAACGAGTGCAAAAAAATTGGGCCTCTTATGCATGTTGTGGCTCAATAACACAGCCAGCACCAGAAAAAAAGAGAGGCATGCCCTGCCTGCAGAGGATGCACTATGTCCGCAACCACAACTTTTTACTGTAGACACAGAGGCTACTTGCCTCTTTTAGTGGCCTGTGAGCGTCTGCCTCCCCTTGTTGGCCTTTCGGACATCATGAGGATTTTTGGGGGGCTTTATATAACTTTTTATTATAGAATGTGGGATGGAAATATGGTGCAATTAGGCACATGCGGTTCGTTAGAATTCAAATTAATATTCGGATACATTTTTCGTTATTCGGAGATTCGGATATATACGAATACCAGAATTACAATATAAACAAATTTTACCAAATGCTCCAAATAATGGACTGAAATTCAAATCGAATTTTACATTGAACTCCAGTCGAATTCTAACTACACATATTGCTGAAATCAAAGACTATGTGTGTTAGCACTATTTTGAAATAATGCTGTTTTTGTTAAGACAAAGGTGATTTAAGAAGTCATTGTAATCATTTGATGAAGATTTTTCTTTTTTTCTTTTGTTTGTTCACTTTTCTGCGTTCGAATCGAAAACAATACAATATTTTCGTTTTGACCGATTCAAAAATTTATCAAAAGCAAGTGCTTGAGCACTATAAACCATTTTATTATAGTTTTCTTTTAATAAGGAAAATAAGGGCACAGCAATTGTGGAGATTTTTTTTTACTGCTGCTGCAAAAGAAAGGCCAAAAAAAAAAAACAGTGGTGACGTAGAAGGAGGACCACCAGCGACTCAGAAGAAGGAACACCAATTATAGAGACATTTTTTTTTGCTGCTGCTGGAAAAAAAAATTCAAAAAGCCCCCTCCAAAAAAAGGAACCACTGCTGACGTAGAAAGAGGAACACCTGCGATGCTGAAGGGGGGACAGCAAATATACCCTAAATATTCTTAGTGCTGCGGAGACGCCCAATAAATAAATAAATAAATACATTTTAAAAAAGTATACCACTGCTGTGCTGACGCAGAAGGAATAACACCTGCTACACAGAAGGGGGAGTACTAATGCAGCAACAGAACCTAATACTGCAAAAAAAACAGAAATGATTATTAATGAAGAAAAAAAAATGGGATCAGTGGTGACACAGAAGTGTTGTACACACCAACACTTCAGTAGCACCCAACACTGTGTTATTCACACTGCACTACACTGTGTTATATACACTGCACTACACTGTATTATATACACCATGCTATACTGTGTTATATACATCACTCTATACTGTGTTATATACACCACGCTACACTGTATTATATACACTACACTACACTGTATTATATACACTACACTACCCTGTGTTATATACACTGCACTACACTGTGTTAGATACACTGCACTACACTGTGTTATATACACTGCAATACACTGTGTTATACACACCCCACTATACTGTATTTTATACACCCCACTACTCTGTTTATATACACCGCACTACATTGTGTTATATACATCGCACAACACTGTATTATATACACTACACTACACTGTATTATATACACTACACTACCCTGTGTTATATACACTAAACTGACTGACCACACAATACACTAACTAACCTGCCTAATCTCTACTAATACACACTATACAGTGCCTTGCAATAGTATTCGCCCCCCTTGGCTTTTTACCTATTTTGTTACATTACAGCCTTTAGTTCAATGTTTTTTTATTCTGAATTATATGTGATGGATCAGAACACAATAGTCTAAGTTGGTGAAGTAAAATCAGATAGGGGTTGGAGGGGCATGACCGGATGTGGGAGTGAGAGGGTGTGTGTGTGATCTCCTCTCCCCCAGCTCTAACCAGCAAGCATACAGCTGAGGAAATGCTAGCCGACCCGGCAGCAGGAGAAAGCAGCTGACTTCAGCCCTAGAGACAGACACCTTCACCAGCACAAGCACATACCTAGTCCCGGTGAGAGCGGAGTCCCAGAGGACAGCGGAGAGCGTGACAGGGGGGAGGCGTGAGAGGTCTCCCTGACCTTCCGGCGCTCGGCGAGAAAACCGGCTTTAAGAGCAACAACAGCGCTGGTGTGAGGGACGGAGCGAACGCTTGGTGAGAGGAACCAGAGGGGTAGCGTGAAAGGCTCCCATCTGAGACATCAGCAGCTGAGTAACGAACTGGCCTCAGTAACTGGGGCCGTGGGGAGTGAAGCGGTGAGCGGTTGCTAAGAAAATAAGATAATGCTGAAAACCAACAGACATGTGTGATGCAGGTGAAAGTTTTTTCTACTGGTCTCGAATCACATATCTGCCACATATGCTTATTTATGCTTAGCCCATGGCAGAAGAAATATAAATATAAATTTATTGCACTCTTATTTGGAACCTTCTCTGAGCTGAATCTACTGCTTAGCGGTTGTTATTAAGGACTCTATACATATAAAATTCATAAGGTAACGTTGGAGATTACCTATCATGTGTGAAGACGTCTGATGCAGGTGAAAGCTCTTCCTACTGTTCTCAACCTACATATCTGCCATATATGTTTGTTTATCCTGAATGTATAGCTGAAACTAATAGAACTTTCAGCTGGAACTGGGGCTGAGCTGAATCCATTGCTGCCTTTCTTTATTTAACCCTTGCCGCCAAAGACATTATATCTGTGACTTAGAAAGATGCAATTCTAGTCCCGGGTGTGAGACAGAAGGGGAGCAGGCTGGGCAGGCGAACTAAACCAAACAGCAATAGTACAAATCAATATAAATAGAGGAATGGTGTTTAAAAGCTGGCTATTATGACTAAAGTGGCAATTTAAAGTGCAGTATTTCACCGCCTACTATTTAATATCAGGCTCAGTTGAGCGGGATGACATTGTAAACTCTGGACATATGCAAAGGGACAGTGTTTCCCCTTTTTTTTTTTTTTGCCATTCTTTTTGAGTCCAACAGGATTTAACAGGGTGAAATAACAAGTGTTGCTGCAGCACTGGGCAATGCTTTGAAACAATGTGTAAACTGGTTGATCCTTAAAGGAGAAGGAGAAAGGAGGAAAACAACATGGTGGGGAAACGAGCTGCTGAGGAGAAAGTAAACCAGCCACAATAGCCACAACAAGAAGGATCCCAAGTCACACGCTCTGCAAAAAATCAGATAAATCAAGCAAAAGCTGCAGCAGCAACTGCAGTTGCAGCAGCAACTAAGCTAGAGCGATTTGCTAGGACATCTCTTTCACCAGCTAAATCTACACAATTAACTCACACAGTTCCATCAGGGACTGGGAAAAGTTCAAGCAGCGGACCAGCGCCGGTGGTGCCAAGCCCGACGACTGCCTTGTATATAAAGGAACAAGAAGCAGGGAAAGTGGATACCTCAAGCGGTGACAGAGCAACTAGAAAGCTCTCTAACATAATAGAGGCAGATATGGAGGGAGAACAAAGGGGAAGAGCAGAAGAACCTACAATGAGGGACCTCCTATATGCGATAACCGCATGCAAGGAATCAATTGCAGGGGTGGATGCCCAATTGAAAGGCATAAAGGAGGAAATCGCAGTGATAGGCGGCAAGCTGAAGGAGACGGAGGAAAGAACAACGGCTTTAGAAGAAAGATTAAGTGCAGTAGAAGACACGTTATCTCCACTCAAACAGGAAGTCATTGGGATGAAAAAATGCATAAAAGAACAAGCAGCCAAAATGGACGAATTAGAAAATAGAAATCGAAGAAACAACGTAAGAATAATTGGCATGCCTGAGTGGAGTGAGGGGTCTAACCCCATAGAGTTCTTGGAGGAATGGGCCAAAGAAATATTTGGGGCTGCGACTTTCTCTCCTTTTTTCGGCATTGAGCGTGCACATCGAATCCCCTCTAGACCTCGTCAGGGAAAAGAATATCCAAGGCCCATAATCATAAAATTGTTCAACTTTAGAGATAAAATATTGTTGCTTCGGAAGGCAAGAGAAATGAGAGAGATTCTATACAAGGGGGCCAAAATTTTATTATTTCAGGACTTTTCTCCAGAGCTACAAAAGGGCCAAGCGGCATACATACCAATCAAACGTACGCTACAGCAAATCAAGATGGACTATGCACTGCTATACCCAGCCCGATTGAGAGTGACTAATATAAATGGTATACAATTTTTTGATTCCCCACGGAGTGTTGAAGAGTGGTTGAAGGACAATGGGAAAACAGCACGGAATACAGAAGATCAGAGACTATTTAGACTTTTTTTTCTCTTTTTTCTCTTCCCCCCCCCCTTTTTTTTTATAGGGGTAGTGGGAAGGAAAGGGGAAGAAGAGGGATCATAGATAATAATTAATTAAAAAATAAAAATTAAATAAATGTTTAGAGTTGGCAAGTAAAACACGAATCAGGAGGTGGAGGGGGATTAGAATGTAATAAAATAGTGGAAGATTCTTATATTAATTAGATTAAAAATGGGGCTGATATGAGTATTTACCTTCACAAACACAAAAGTCATCGCACAGGAGTGGCACTAAAAAAAACGTTGGAGACGGGGGGAGGGGGGAGGTAAGTCCCAGTAGAACAGGGGGACACAGAGATGTATGGTATGGAAAAGATGGGAGGGAGTATGTTGGGGAGTGAATATAGGTGGGAGGTCAAGAAACAAGCCCCTAGGGTAGGCCCAGTTGGGCGGGAGGGGAGGGGGGGAGAAGAAGGGTGGGAAGGTTTGGGAGGGAGTGGGGTGGAGAGGAGGGAGGGGGGGGTAGTGTAGACACGAGAAGGGGCGGATTTATGCAATTAAGAAAGGGAAGTTATCACAAGTATAAGTTTTGCCACAAATATTTTTTGTATTACACAACTGACAAATGGGGGAAAAAAATAATGTTATGTAGAAATGTATTGTATGCTGGCAGGGTCCTTGGAATGGTTAAAACCCAGAAGGCCAATGGTGTTATGATTTACTATTTATGTAACTGTTTTCGATTCTATGAGTGTAGAAAATAGAGAGCTATCATGTATGAGTAAGGGGGGGGAAAAAAAAGGGTATTCTATTAATGACATGGAATGTAAGGGGGCTGGGGGATAGGGATAAGAGAAGTGCAATGTTTAAATATTTTGATAAAATGAAACCCCAGATAGTTTGTTTGCAAGAAACACATATGCGGCCTGACTCTGTACATTTATTGCGCTCAAGGAGATACCCGATACAGTTTCATTCTATGCATACCTCATATTCAAGGGGGGGTTAGTATTGTGATCTCCTTGGATATCTCCTTTGAGTGCTTGCAACAGAGAGTGGATAAGGAGGGAAAGTTTGTTTTTCTACTATGTAAGCTTAATGGACTAACGTGTATAATAGCTTCCATATACATTCCATATACATTCCTCCCCCTTTCTCAGCAGTTCCCCTTGGGTGCCTATCGCAGTTCATGGCTCTGCATCCGGGGGTCTTGGTGTTAGCAGTAGGAGACTACAATAATATCTTGGATAATTCCCTGGACAGAATGTCTCTGACATCCAAAAATATGAGACATACCTCTGGAAGGACGGCTTTTGTTGCCCTCCTCGAGGAATTGGGTCTTAGGGATGTATGGAGGGAGAGACATGATAAGGATAGATGTTACTCCTGTTACTCTGCAACACATGATGGTTTCTCACGTATTGATTTGGGCCTGGGGAATGAGTCACTTTTTCAGTGGGTAGAGGACTCAGCATATGAGCCGCGCCTTCTGTCTGACCACTCCCCATTTTGGGTACGGCTGGGCATTATTGGTACCTCGAGACAACCACTGTGGAAAATGAACCCGTATTGGTTGACTTTGCTCCCACAGGCAGATAGAACGGGAGAGGCTTTACGGGAATATTTACAATTAAATGGGGGCTCAGCAAGTAAAGCGGTAGTCTGGGATACACTCAAAGCATTCTTGAGGGGTTGCCTCATTAAAGAAATTGCGGGAGTTAAATCCCGATCCAGAGAGTGGGAAACCAGGGTAGAACTGAAAGAAAGGGAGCAGGCCTTAATAATTGACCCATCACAATCCAATCAAGAGCTATGGAGAGAGGCGCAGGCAGTACACAATGCGGTGTGGCTATCTGCAGCAGAGAAGAGAAGATATTTTCAACAACAGAGTTATTTCGAAGAGGGGGAAAATACTGGCCACCTATTAGCTCTAATAGCTAGAGAGCAACGGGAATCTACAAATATCCTAGCTATAGGGACTGAAACTAGAGAGAAGTTAACTCTCAGCTCAGACATAGTAAATAGTTTTCAGCAGTTCTACAGGGATTTGTACTCTAGTAAAACCAGGTATAAACCTTCGGACTTGGAACAGTTCCTACAAACCTGTCCTTTTCCACGGTTAACGGAGGAGGAGAGGGAAACTCTGAATTCCCCAATTTCACTGACTGAGCTAACAGAAGCATTAGAGGGGGCAATGCGTCATAAATCCCCAGGCCCAGATGGAATACCGGTAGAGGTATACTCCCATTATAAGGAGGTCCTCTTACCGTCACTGTTGTAGACAATAGAGGAGGCTGGGGAAGTGGGAAGGTTACCAGATAGTATGCAAGAAGCAATAATTACAGTTCTTTTGAAACCAGGAAAAGATAGACTTCTAATGGATTCATACCGTCCAATTTCGTTATTGAATGTGGACGTTAAGTTGCTGGCCAGTGTTTTGGCTAAGAGGCTTTCTCAGGTAATTGGCAAACTGGTTCACTGTGACCAGTCTGGCTTTATACTAACGCGCTCTACGTCTGATAATATAAGGAGGTTATACATGAATTTGCAGATGCCAGTGGACAATCCGGGGGGTAGGGCCATTCTGTCACTTGACGCGACTAAGGCGTTTGATAGTGTGGAGTGGCCCTACCTCATGGAAATACTGCAAAGATTCGGAGTGGGAGGTAAATTCATATCCTGAGTAAGAGTACTGTATTCCAAACCTAGAGCCAGGTTGCGCATCAATGAATGAAGTTTTGAAAGCAGACACAAGGAAAGGACTAATAACAAAAATATACAGGGAATTATTGATTAGGACCCAAGACCATACATCATTAAAGTGTCGGAAAAAATGGGTAGAGGATGTAGGCGAGATAGACGATAATCAGTGGGAAATGGCACTCAAAGCTATTCCAGTGGTCTCGTTATCTGCATCACAAAGGTTATCACAATTATTTATTTTACACAGGGCCTACAGGACACCAGTGCAACTCCACAGGTGGGGAGGTAGGGATTCTTCTGCGTGCCCCAAGTGCGGAGTGCACAGGGGGGACTTTATTCACCTAATGTGGAGGTGCCCAAAGTTGCATAGGTACTGGGAAGAGGTATCCAAACGCATTTCTGGGCTGGCGCAAATCCATATTCCCTTGAATCCAACGGTTTATTTGCTTGGCGCCATTGAGGCAGATATGTTCCCTGGAGGAAGGTATCTTATGATAACTAGATTGATGTATTTAGCTAGAAAACTTATCGCAAGATACTGGATGGCTCCTACGGTGCCCACTGGGAAGCAATGGATCTCATATGTAAACTCCCTCCTTCCAAGAGAAAGACTGGCCTACAACCGTAGAAACGACAAGGGGAAATTTGACAAAATATGGCAACCCTGGTTGAGGGAGGCGGAAGTAGCCCCCCATCAACTGGTAGTGGAAAAGCTCTGGATGTAGAGCAGAGGGAATTGCGTAGAAAGGAAAGAGCAGGCAAAAATAAATAAATAGACGGAAAAGGAAGAAGAAAAAGGAGGGGAAAGGAAAGGGGAGAAGAAGGAGCAAGATAGCAAGTGGACCCAAGGGGTGATAACTACGCAACAAAGAATAGGTTGGGGGGGAAGCCAGCGGTAAATGAGGGAGTGGCAATTAAAATAAAATAAAGCAACCCTAAAGTGATGATTGACAGGTAGAGGTGAAGGTGGGAGGGGGGAAGGCTTGGGGTGGGTAAGGGATAAGATATGAGATTGAGAATACAATAGAGACTTTGTATAATTTTATAGAAATTGTATTATTATATATTATGAATAACTGCTTTGTGAAGTGTATGTATTAAATTAAAATAAAATAAAAATTTCTGATGGAAAAAAAAATAAATCAGATAAATATATACATAAAACTATTTTTCAGAAATATAAAACTGATAATTAGCATGTGCATATGTATTTACCCCCTTTGTTATGAAGCCCATAAAAAGCTCTGCTACAACCAATTACCTTCAGAAGTCACATAATTAGTGAAATGATGTCCACCTGTGTGCAATCTAAGTGTCACATGATCTTCCATTATATATACACACCTTTTTGAAAGGCCCCAGAGGCTGCAACACCTTAGAAAGAGGCACCACTAACCAAACACTGTCATTAAGACCAAGGAATGCTCCAAACAAGTAAGGGACAATGAGAAGTACAAGTTAGGGTTAGGTTATAAAAAAATATCCAAATCTTTTATGATCCCTAGGAGCACCATCAAATCTATCATAACCAAATGGAAAGAACATGGCACAACAGCAAACCTGCCAAGAGATGGCCGCACACCAAAATTCACGGACCGGGCAAGGAGGGCATTAATCAGAGAGGCAGCACAGAGACCTAATGTAACCCTGGAGGAGCTGCAGAGTTCTACAGCAGAGACTGGAGTATCTGTACATAGGACAACAATAAGCCGTACGCTCCATAGAGTTGGGCTTTATGGCAGAATGGCCAGAAGAAAGCCATTACTTTCAGCAAAAAACACCAATGGTAAGATGTGGCAAGCTCATAGAGACTTATCCAAAGCGACTTGGAGCTGTGATAGCCACAAAAGGTGGCTCTACAAAGTATTGACTTTAGGGGGGTGAATAGTTATGCACATTGACTTTTTCTGTTATTTGGTCCTATTTGTTGTTTGCTTCACAATAAAAAAAAATCTTCAAAGTTGTGGGCATGTTCTGTAAATTAAATGATGCAAATCCTCAAACAATCCATGTTAATTCCAGGTTGTGAGGCAACAAAACACAAAAAATGCCAAGAGGGGTGAATACTTTTGCAAGGCTTTGTACATGGCTGCTGTGTAAGCAGCCTTATATAGTGTGGGGCGTGGATTTAGCCCTTGAGCCATGATTGGCCAAAGGCACCCTACCTTTGGCCAATCATGGCTCTCACAGTACATTGCGCTGTGGTTAGCCAATGCATACAGGTCAGGTGCATGCTTTGGCCAATCAGCAGCAATCAATGCACTGCGATCTCACAGTGCATTATGGAGTGCTTGTCGGCAGCTGCACTTCCCGTGAGTGCCCCATTTGTTTGTATTTTCAACGAACAAATGAACACCCAATGTTCAAGTCAAACTTATGTTGGACTCGAACATCAAGCCCATCTCTACTGATGACTAGGGATGAGCCGAACACCCCCCAGTTCGGTTCGCAGCAGAACAGGCAAAAAATGTGTTTGAACACCGTTAAAGTCTATAGGACGCAAACATGAATAATCAATAGTGCTAATTTTAAAGGCTTATATGCAAGGTATTGTCATAAAAAGTGTTTGGGGACCCGGGTCCTGCCCCAGGGGACATGTATCAATGCAAAAAAAGTTTTAAAAATGGTCGTTTTTTCGGGAGCAGTGATTTTTAATAATGTTTAAAATGAAACAATAAAAGTTAAATATTCCTTTAAATTTCATACCTGGGGGGTGTCTATAGTATGCCTGTAAAGTGGCGCATGTTTCCCGTGTTTACAACAGTCCCTGCACAAAATGACATTTCTAAAGAAAAAAAAGTCATTTAAAAGTACTCGCGGCTATAAAGAATTGTCGGTCCCGGCAATACACATAAAAGTCATTGAAAAAAACCTTCAGGCCCTTCAGGTCTGGTATGGATTTTAAGGGGAACCCAGTGCCAAAATTTAAAAAAATGGGGGTCCCCCCAAAAATCCCTTAACTGAGCATGCAACCTGGCAGGCCACAGGAAAAGATGGAGGGACGAGAGAGTGCCCCCCCTGAACCGTACCAGGCCACATGCCCTCAACATGGGAAGGGTGCTTTGGGGTATCCCCCAAAAGCACCTTGTCCCCATGTTGATGGGGACAAGGGCCTCATCCCCACAACTCTTGCCCGGTGGTTGTGGGGGTCTTCAGGCGGGGGGCTTATCCCACGAAGTCTTCTTCTTTTTCCCTTGCTCTGCCGACGGACTGAAAAAGAAAAAAAATCCCCGCCCGATGTCACCATGTGGCCCCGCCTTCAGTTGTAAAAGTACTGTCACCTGAGAGGACGGTAATTACGGCGGGTGCCTCCCATGGAGATGGATCGGTGGTGGCGTGGTGGGAATCCCATGCCGTTTTTTTTCAATGACTTTTATGTGTATTGCCGGGACCGACAATTCATTATAGCCGCGAGTACTTTTAAATTACTTTTTTTCCTTTAGAAATGTCATTTTGTGCAGGGACTGTTTTAAACACGGGAAACATGCGCCACTTTACAGGCATACTATAGACACCCCCCAGGTACGAAATTTAAAGGAATATTTCACTTTTATTGTTTCACTTTAAGCCTTATCAAAATCACTGCACCCGAAAAAACGGCTGTTTTTATAACTTTTTTTTGCATTGATACATGTCCCCTGGGACAGGACCCAGGTCCCCAAACTCTTTTTATGACAATACCATGCATATAAGCCTTTAAAATGAGCACTTTGATTTCTCCCATAGACTTTTAAACGGTGTTCGAATTTGCTGCGAACGCCCCAAATTGTTTGCTATTCGGCGAACAGACGAACACCGGATCTTCGAGTCGAACTTACATTTGACTTGAACATCGGGCTCATCCCTACTGATGACCAACATTTTTCCATTCCCCTGATCCCTATAATGAAGAGTAGTGGTGGTGGCTGCCACATTGATTCTTGTATGAGTTTTTAAGCCACAGGGGACATCCTCAGCTGTGGGCAGCACTCAATATTAGCAGTGGGCTCTTAAATGAATGCTGACTATATATAAATATATATATATATATATATATATATATATATATATGGATGAGCTGAACACCCCCCGGTTCGGTTTGCGGCAGAACATGTGGACAGGTAAAAAATTTGTGCGCACATGCAAACACCTTTAAAGTCTATGGGACTCGAACGTGAAAAAGCTAAAGTGCTAATTTTAAAGGCTAATATGCAAGGTATTGTCATAAAAAGTGTTTGGGGACCCGGGTCCTGCCCCATGTATCAATGCAAAAAAAGTTTTAAAAATGGTAGTTTTTTCGGGAGCAATGATTTTTAATAAGCCTTAAAATGAAACAATAAAAGTGAAATATTCCTTTAAATACCATGCTTGGGGGGTGACTATAGTATGCCCTGTAAAGTGGCACATTTTTCCCGTGTTTAGAACAGTCACTGCACAAAATGACATCTCTAAAGGAATAAAAGTCATTTAAAACTGCTTGCGGCTGTAATGTAATGTTGCCCCCCCAGCCCATTACCGGGCCCTTTGGGTATGGTATGGATATTAAGGGGAACCCCGCACCCAAATTAAAAAAGAAAAGGCGTGGGGCCCCCAGGCCCTGTATACTCTGAACAGCAGCAGTATACAGGCAGTCCCCGGGTTACAAGATAGGGACTGTAGGTTTGTTCCTTAGTTGAATCTGTTTGTAATTTGGAACAGGTACATTTTGTAAGTGTAGCTCCAGCCAAAAAATCTATTTTTAAGCTTTTTGCATAACATAGGGAAGGGTTATCATTACCCCCATAACATTTGTTTAATTGGATTTAGAAAATTTTGGGTTATTAGGGAAACAAGGATTGGTGGTAAAGCATCAGTGGAGACACCTTTTTCCCATATTAACTCTTACAATAGAGAATTTCCCTTCCTAGGGGTAGATTTCCTCTCACTTCCTGTTGTCTCCCTTCGTTTCTTTTTTTTTTTTTTTTTCAAATATAATGTTTATTTCGACAAAAGAAAGGGCGGAGCCCCAGATTCACAACAAATATAAATACAAAAGTTGAGGATGCAGCCTCATGTAACTTACATCTTGTTTACTTCTGATGCGTTAACAGTTACATACTAACATAAGAATAAGTACAGTAAACAGAATCGCTGCCATCATTAGAGTTATCTGGGTAACCCCTTCCTCCTGCCTATTTTCCTTTTAAGAGTAAAAGTAACAGAAGTAAGTTAGAAGAGAGCATAGCAAAAGGGGGGATACAGGAGAGGGAAAAGAGGGGAAGGGGGGGTGGGGTGGGGGAGGGCACACATGGAGACATCTACAGCCCCGTAGCTAGTAAGGCATTTTCAGTCTTCCTTCAGAAGAGTCTGTCCTTCACTTGAGAATATAAAGGTCAACCAGAGGGACCAGGTTTTGATGTATAACTCATTTTTATGTCGGGCCGTGAGGATGAGATCCTCCATTTTCCTGATGTCCTCGACTTTGCTGATCCACATGCCTGTGGTTGGGGGTTTAATGGACTTCCATAGTAATGGAATACATGATTTTGCTGCATCCAATAAATATTTGAGCAGGGATTTTTTGTATTTTTTGCTTGTCATATCTGACGCATGCAATAGGTAGAAGCCCGGCTCCAATGGGATGGGGCAATCTGTGAAATTTTGTATCGTCTGTTGTATAGTCTTCCAGTATTTATCCAATAAAGGACAGCTCCAGAAGATGTGGAGAATCGTCACCCGGTCCCCATGACATCTCCAACATAACCCCGGGGAGGACGGATAGAATTTTTGAGTTTCGTGGGTGTATTGTACCATCTGGTGAGTATTTTGAAATTCGTTTCCTGCATCTTTGTGCAGATTGAGGATTTAAACGTAAAAAGAATAATATTCTGTTTTTGTTGTGATGAGAATGTGCATTGTATGTCCCTTTCCCAAGTCCCCAACGCGGGTATCTGGTGATTCTCTGGTGGTGCAATCAGCAACTGGTAGGTGGTCGACAGTGCGTGAGGTAGGACTCCCTCCTCCGAGCACAGAGCCTCAAAGGTTGTCAAGGTCTGCGCAGACCCCTCAGGAGGGGGTAACGTGTTAAGATAGTGTTTAAGTTGGAGGGCTCTCAAAAAATCCAAACAGAACTGCCCCTCCGGATTCATGAGCTCCTCTACTGTAGGCCACTGCCCATTCGCTGCATAGTGAGAAGACTGGGAGTATCCCCTGCTACATAAAGATCTGAACACTGGGTCTATATGTCCTGGAGTGAAATCTGGTGTTCCCAAAATCGGACGTGGTGGGGAGTTGGGAGTAGTCAATTTTGCACTTGTGAAAAGGGATGCACATATTTTGGATGTTACTCCTATGAGAGGGTGATTCTTAACCATGCGTGGTAAAGAGTTATGGCACCAGGATAATCTATTTAAGGGTATCTCACTTTGTGTCCGCTCAATTTGAATCCATAATTTAGTAGGTTGGTGCCGTATCCAGTCTATCAGTCTGGTTAAATGGGCCGCTTGCTGATATTTACGGAGGTCCAGGACCACCAGGCCTCCGAATGTCTTGGGTAGTGTAATCAGTCTTTTGTTGAGTCTGGATCTTTTGTTTGCCCAAATAAAATTTTAGAAAAGGGCACTAGTTTGGTTAAAGAAGTGGGAAGGTATATGAATCGGTAGGGCTTGTAGTAGGTACAGAAACTTTGGCAGAATGCACATCTTAAGGATGTTACATCTACCAAACCAAGAATGTATCCCTTTGTTCCAAGTTGTAAGCAAAGTCCTAACTGTAGATAATAATGGAGGGAAGTTCGAAGCAAATAGCTGTGACAGCCTGGGGGGGATGTACGTGCCCAAGTATTTAATGGCTGTGTTCGTCCATTTAAAGTTAAAACTGTCTCTAATAGTTGTCAGAGCGCGTGAGGACAGACCCACTTCCATAGCTACCGATTTGTTAAAGTTTATCTTCATATTGGAGAGATTGCCATAAATTTGGAATTCTTGTAGTAGATTGGGTACCGAGACTACTGGGTTGGTGCAGATGAATAACATGTCATCTGCATAAGCAGCGATTTTTTGCTGTGTCTCTCCCAGAGTCACCTCGGTCATGTCCGGGTTTGCTCGCACAGTCCGCAGGAAGGGTTCCAATGACAGGGCGAAGAGGAGTGGCGACAATGGGCAGCCCTGGCGGGTTCCGTTCCTGATCTCAAAGGGATCTGACAAGACTCCATTCACACAAACCCGAGCTGTGGGGTCTGCGTAAACCGAGTTGATCCAATTAATCATCCTGTTGCCCAGTCCGATGTGTCTCAGGACAGATACCATGAAATTCCAGTCCACCCTGTCAAAGGCCTTCTCCGCGTCCGTGCCGAGGAAGACACAGGGAGTTTTATTCTGATTCACTACATGCAGTATGTTGAGCACTTTGATTGTATTGTCCCTGGCTTCTCTTGTGGGAACAAACCCGACCTGATCCAAATGGATCAAAGACGGGAGGTATGTTTGGATTCTGGTGGACAATATTTTCGTAAATATCTTGAGATCAAGATTAAGTAGTGAGATTGGTCTGTAGCTCCCACAAGCGGACATGTCTTTCCCTTCTTTGGGAATTACTGTGATATGAGCTATTAGCGTGTCCCTAGGTATGTGTGATCCAGATCCCAGCGAGCTGAAGAAGTTCTGCATGTGGTCTCCTAGGGCCGGCAGCAGGGTTTTGTAGTATTGGGCTGTAAGGCCATCCGGTCCCGGGGCTTTGCCCACCTTTAAGGATGCTACTGCTTTCTGTATTTCTTCTATATTTATGTGTTCATCCAACAGCTCGCTAGATTCCGCTGGCAAATGGGGCATGCCAGACCTACCCAAATAGTCATCTATCTGTAGCCGTGGCGTTGGTGGTGTTTGTAAGTTATTATTATTATTATTATTATTATTATAATACGAGATTTATATAGCGCCAACAGTTTACTCAGCGCTTTACAATGTATAAGGGGGACAACACAATTACAGTACAGTTCAATACAAAAGGTACAGGGCCCTGCTCGTAGAGCTTACATTCTAAAGGGAGGGGGTGGTGGTACAAAAGGTAATAGCTGCAAAGAATGATTTGATGGGGGTGGCTCAGGGTCAGTTATGTGGGTGTGGGATAGGCTTCCCTGAATAAATGAGTTTTCAAGGATCTCCTAAAGGTGGACAAGGTAGGGGCTGATCGGACATACTGGGGCAGGGAATTCCAGAGGATGGGAGAGGCTCTGGAGAAGTCCTGAAGGCGAGCATGGGAGGAGGTAACAAGGGAGCTAGAGAGCAGGAGGTCCTGGGAGGAGCGGAGGGTGCGATTTGGGCGATATCTGCAGATGAGGTTGGTGATGTAGATGGGGGCGATGTTGTGAATGGCCTTGTATGTTATGGTTAGCATTTTGAATTTTACACGGTGGGGTAGGGGAAGCCAGTGAAGGGATTGGCAGAGAGGAGCAGCAGTCACGGATCGATTAGTGAGGTGTATTAGTCTAGCAGCAGCATTCATAATAGACTGAAGGGGGATAGCCTGCTTAAGGGTAGGCCATTAAGGAGAGAGTTGCAATAGTCGAGGCGGGAAATAATCAAGGAGTGAATAAGTTGTTTTGTAGTGTCATTAGTCAGGAAGGGTCGAATTCTGGAGATGTTGCGGAGGTTAAGGCGGCAGGATTTAGCCAGTGATTGGATATGGGGCTGAAGGAGAGGTCAGAGTCAAGGATTACACCCAGGACTCTGGCATGTGTGGAGGGACCAATGGTTGTGTTGTTGATATTAATGGTGAAGTCACAGGAGGGGGACCGTGAAGGAGGAAATATAACAAGCTCAGTTTTAGAAAGATTAAGTTTGAGGAAGTGGTGTGACATCCGTACCGATATGTCATTCAGCAAGTTTGAGATCCGTGAGGAGATAGTGGGGGTGAGTTGGGGAGTGGAGAGATAGATCTGTGTGTCATCGGCATAGAGATGGTATTGGAAGCCATGGGAGGTGATCAACTGGCCCAGGGAAGAGGTATAGAGTGAGAAAAGGAGAGGCCCAAGGACGGAGCCTTGGGGTACCCCAACAGAAAGAGGAAGGGGAGCGGAGTTGTAAGTGACGCAGAAAGTGCGCTGAGATAGGTAGGAGGAGAACCAGGATAATGCAGAATCACGGAGGCCAAGGGAGTGTAATTTGCTGAGGAGCAGCAGGTGGTCAACTGTGTCAAAGGCAGCAGAGAGGTCTAAAAGTATGAGTATAGAGTAGTGGCCATTGGTTTTGGCAGTTATTAGTTCATTGGTGATTTTTAGTAGGGCAGTTTCAGTAGAATGTTGTAGGCGGAAGCCAGACTGTAGGGGGTCGAGAAGGTTGTTGTCCGTGAGGTAGCGACTCATTTGGTCATGAACAAGGCGTTCGATGAGCTTGGAGGCAAACGGGAGAAGGGAGATAGGTCTTAAGTTATTCAAACAGGTGGGGTCTAGTGAGGGTTTTTTGAGTATGGGGGTAACCAGTGCATGTTTGAGCGGGGAAGGAAAGGTGCCGGAGGAGAGGGAGAGGTTGAAGATGTGGGTTAGGGAGTTGAGGATAGAGTGGGAAGGTGGTCACAGTAATTGAGAGGGGACAGGGTCCAGGGGACATGTAGTGAGGTGGGCCATGGAGAGGAGTTTATCAACTTCTTCTGTGGTAACTGGGCAAAAGGAGGAGAGTATTGAGTGTGGTGTTGGACCTGATATGTTGGGTAGGGGAGGAATTTTAATGCTGGATATCTCCTTGCGAATTGTGTTGATTTTGCTATTGAAGTGGTTGGCAATATGTTGAGCGTTAAGCAAGTTGGTGGGAGGGGGCAGTGGGGGGTGAAGTAAGGAATTAAGGGTAGAAAAGAGTTGACGAGGTTTGGATGAGAGGGTTTTGATGAGAGTGTTGTAATAGGTTTGTTTAGCAGTGTGGAGGCAGGAGTTGTATTTGAGAAGGACAGATTTGTAGAGGGTAAAGTCTTGCAGGGATTTAGATTTATGCCATGCTCGCTCAAGAGCACGGCTGCGTCTCTTGAGACTTCTGGTGTCGTCTGTTTGCCAGGGTTGTGGCAGATGGGGCCTGGTTCTGCGTGTAGAAAGAGGAGCAAGTACGTCTAGGGAGGATGACAACGTGGTGTTGTAGATGGAAGTGGTTAGGTCTGGGCAGGACAGGGGTGCGATTTTGTCATAAAGGCCATCAGTAGCAGAGTGAAGAAGGGAAGGTTTGAGGTTGCGAAGGTTCCTGCGGGTAGTGGTTTGTGGGTTGGCAGCATGGGATATAGGAGACAAGGAGAGTGTGAAACGGATAAGGTTGTGATCAGAGAGAGGAAAGGGTGCGTTGGAGAGATTGCAGGGAGTGCAGCGATGGGAGAATACAAGGTCAAGAGTGTTGCCGTTGGACTGAGTGGTGGTTTGTGTCCATTGTGTTAGGTTAAAAGAGGAGGTTAAGTTGAGTAGTTTAGAAGTGGTAGCATTATTAACATTGATTGGAATGTTAAAGTCACCTAGGATGATGGCAGGCACTTCAGATGAGAGAAAATAGGGTAGCCATGCAGAGAAGTCATCCAGAAAGCGTGACACTGGTCCAGGAGGCCGATAAATGACTGCGACCCTCAGACAAGCTGGAAAGAAAAGACGAATGCAGTGCATTTCGAAAGAGCAGGTGGAAAGAGAGGGAGGTGTGGGCAGTACCTGGAAGGTGCATTGTGGGGAGAGGAGAAGTCCGACACCACCTCCTTTTCGTCCACTGGGTCTGGTGGAGTGAGTCCAGAGAAGGCCACTGTGGGACAGTGCAGCTGGAGAGGTAGTATCAAATTCCTGGAGCCAGGTTTCAGTTATAGCAAATAGATCAAGGGATTTGGAGAGGAAAAGGTCATTGACAGAAACTAGTTTGTTGAAGACTGAGCGGGCATTCCAGAGGGCACATGAAAGAGGGGGGCTGACTTGTGGAATCAGGGGAATTGGGATGAGAAAGTTGAAGTTATGACTACTGTTGGAGGAGGTAGATGGCCGATCTTGGCGTTGGAAATTGGGTGTGGGAGGGCCGGGGTTTGGTGCGATGTCCCCAGACATTAGGAGTAGTAGGAGGGTGAGGGAGGTAAGGCGGGAGTGGGATTTATAGGAGGGCAGATGCTGTGGTGGAATGGATGTGGTGATACTGTGTGGGCTTAGAATGAGCAGGAGGTGGTAAGTGGAGTAATACTGAGTGGGCAGAAGAGAGGGAGATATGTAAAGGTTGGGGGCTGGAGAGGGGGGGTAAAGACATGAGAGTTTGAGGAGAGAGGACGTTATAACAAAGATTAGTGTGAGCATTTTAGAGGGTGGGAACAGGCTAATAGAAGGAAGGCTGAGGAAAGTTAGAGAATGAAGTGGAACTTTCTGCAAAATAGCTGTGGAACAATAATGTCTGTACTTACTTTTTTGTAGCAGTGCCTTAGTCAAAGTGCCCGTGTCCAAGTGCCAAACACTTGTTGCCGGCGTGACACTTTGTGCAAGGAGTGACCAGCCTAAACCCTCGCCAGCCGTCCCAAGAAATGAACTAAATTTATAGTGGGAAGGTGTGGGGGGGGATTCAAAATTATTCAATTAGAAGCTGATAAAACTAAGTGTCAGAGAGGTTACCTGGTTGGGCGCCGGTGCGCGCCGGGGCGCGTTGGTGCTCGTGTCTCCGTGCGTGCTAGGGCGCGTGTCCCAGGGGGCGCTGGCGTGTCCGGTCTGACCAGCCGTGGCGTGCAGGGTGGCGTCCGGGCGGATGTGCGTACGCGCGTTCGCGCTAGCGCGCGCCCGCGCTGACGTGCGTTCGCGCTAGCGCATGTTCGCCTATGGGCGTTACCGCAGGCGTGTCCGGTGGCGTTGGTGTGCACGCTGGCGTCGGGGGCGCGCTCGGGCGTGCGCGGGGGCGCGCGGCGCTTTGGCGAATCGGCGTACGCACGTGCGCGGCGTTTTGGCGCCAATCAGCCTATTTAGGTCTGCCTCTGCCCCTGTTCGGTGCTGCCTGATCAACAGCTCTGTGTCTTGTTCCTGTGATCCTCCCTGTGTTCCTGTGTTCCCGAAGTTTGACCTGTTGTGACCCGGCTTGCCTTTGGACCTCCCTTGATTGCTGCCTGAACCCGACCCCGGCTTGTTTGACCTTGTTACTGCCTGCTCCTCTTGTACCATTGCTGCCAGCCTGCTGCCGACCTCTGCCTGTGTGTGACCACGCTGTCTAACTCCTGCTCAGCATCAGTTCCAGCCTACCTGAAGCTCTACCAGTTGCCAGTCCAAACCATCCTGCTCCAGGACTCCACATCAGGCCCTCGTACCACTCCGCATTCGTGGGCTTCCTGTTTACCCTACCAGGGGCCCCGAATCGGATACGTAAGGGAGCCTACCCTCTGCCCAAGCGGACTCACCTGTCTGGTAAGTGTGGGACCTGACACTAAGCTTGTGGGGGGTGGGGTTTTACAACTGGCCTGGACAGATTGCAGTGCAAGAGGGGGCAACAGAATAAGGTTAAATGTTTGGTCTTGTTCAGGGCAGCAGAATACAAAATAAATGACACTTTCAAAAACAAACACGTATGGGCACTAGTTTCAAATTCTTAGTAAGGCAGAATTAAAGTTCAGTTAGACAATGTAGTCCAGTGTTTAAGAGAAGAGGGGAGTCTTTGCAGTTACCAGAGGGTATGAAGAGTCAGGTGGGAAATCACAGACAGGTGGAGCGACTTTTGTGTTGCAGGGAAGATCAGTGCAGTTACCAGAGGGTATGAAGAGTCAGGTGGGAAATCGCAGACAGGTGGAGCGACTTTTGTTATAGAATGAGGTTATAGAAGTTATAGAATGAGGAGTAAAATTCCCGGAACACCGAGGCTATTTTCTGTGGATGTGAAACTCTCTGACCTGAGGGTAGCACAATACGTGGGATGTAGTTTGCAAGGGTCTGTTCTTTCAATGACTTGGCGAGAAGTTTGCCACATTTGTTCCCTGACTCGTATGTGATCCTACGGCATATTTGGAGCGAAGCTTTCGCCCTAAATTGCATTAAATCCGTTATTTTAGTTCGTATTTGTATAAGTTCTGCCTCCCCCTCTGGTGTCTGGGCGTGTTTGTGTCTTGCTTCTGCTAGATGTAGATCTTGGAGTAGGGATGTAATCTGGCGTGAACGCTCTCGTTTAATGCGTGCTCCGCGTTTGATTAGGACTCCGCGGATTACCGCCTTATGGGCTTCCCATATGATTCCGGGATTGCTGCCTGGGGTATTATTGGTTTTAAAACAATTATCTAGTTCTATAGAGACATCTTTTAGCACTTATTCGTCTTGTAGAAGACTTTCATTTAGTCGCCATGTTTTGGATCTGGTAGTGGTATTCTCCGTCAGTGCGTATGTTAGCATAACCGGGGCGTGGTCAGACCATGTGATTGACCCTATTTTGGAGTCTCTGAGGGCGTGTAATTGGGCATGTGGGATTAGAAAGTAGTCAATCCTTGAGTAATTTTTGTGTGGGGTCGAGTAGAAAGTGTAATCGCGTTCAGTCGGGTGGAGAAGTCTCCACACATCTATCAGTTGTGTTGTATGTAGTGTCCTGGAAATTCGTTTCCTAGAATTAGGCGTTACCGATGATTTCCCTGAGGAGGTATCCTCAGCGGGGATTAGTGGGACATTAAAATCGCCGCCTACTATGAGGTGGCCACACGTGAATTCTAGGAGAATTTCCATGATTTTTTGGATAAAATGGTCTTGGTGACAGTTTGGTACGTAAATATTAGCGAGAGTCACCTGAACTCCCCCAATCTCCCCTTTAAGGAACAAATATCTCCCCTCTGGGTCTGCTCTTATATCTGTACATTTCCAGGGGACTTTGTGTGAAATGAGTATAGACACTCCGCGGGTCTTGGAGGAGCCGTTAGTGGAATGGTACACCAGTGGAAAGAGTCTGTTTTTTGAAATGGGAAGGTTACTGCTTTTAAAGTGAGTCTCCTGTAATAGGACTAGGTCTGCTCTGTGGTGTTTTAGATCCTGGAAAAGCATCTTTCTCTTTTCCGGTATGTTCAAGCCTTTTGCGTTTAACGAGAGAATGTTTACCACCTCCATGTTGCCCAGTATAGAAGGAGGGTTGGGTTCAGAAGGAAGAGGGCTGGTAGGAAGGGATAAGGGAGTGAGAGAAGGGATTAGAAATCAGAGGAGAAGATAGAGAGGAAAGGATATAAAATAATCTCTGAAGTCAAAAACTTAGCGTGTCCGACCGAAAAACAGAATTTAAAGAGGTTGAAGGTCAAGAGGAGATATAAAAAGTTGGAAAATGCGGAATCGCACTTATAGACTCTATAGTCTGCCTAGTTGGGGTTGCGGAAAGGAATAGCCAGAAGAACACTCACTGGTTCCCCCCTCCCACCCCGCTGTGGGACTGTATGTGTCTTATTTGTAATTGAAAACGGCTGCAATATCTAATTGCGGATGGATGGCATGTGCAAAACTTTTAACAACAACTTTCACATAAGCAAAAAAATCACTTTAAGCAATATTACATTAAGCATATCACTTTAAACATATGATGATCTTACCCGAGCATAGGATAGGGTCCCTTTAGGCCTAATTATGTAAACCTGAGAGCAGCTTTTAAACCGTAACAGAAAGGGAAAATGAAAAGAAACAACAGCAACTTAAGACTGCTTCTCCCATCCACGATGTGTATTGCCTATTCTCATTTCTCCGGGGGGAGAGGATTCCTGGTGGTATATCCTCCTAACCCTCTCCCTCTTCCCCAGGCAGTCCAAATCCCTTCAGATCAAAGAACCCGTCCCACAGGGATGGAGATCACATTCCCGCACGTGTCTTGTGAGCACAGAGCTTTACCGTATCCCCCAGCCCGCTGCCCCTCCCCCCATTTCAGTAAGTCCTGCATGTATGTTCAGCTTTTCACTCGCAATGTGTAGCATCTGTTGCATAATACAATACCCTGTTAGAGTTTGTCCGGTCTATGGCAGCTTTTGCAGTCTTCTGATATAGTCTGATCCTCCCACTTGCAGATGCTTCCAGTAGTCTACATAGAGCAGGTGTACAAATATAAACATAGGGGGGAGGTCCAAGGCAAAGGGGAAAAATCCTGCAGCTCATTCTATTATGTCCTAGAAAGTTTCCAGAGATCTAACATGAACTCTCCCCTCCGATTCTTTATAGGGTATTGGGGATTATAATCCATCTATGTTCAGCGTTCCTGTCTCCATCCCCCGCTCTGCAGTGTGATTGTGTGTTGGGGAGAGAGAGTCTCCTGTGTCCGGGCTTTACACTTTTAACTGCCTGAGAGTCAGTGGGAATAGGAGCACCCATCGTTTGTACACAAAGGGGATCAGTCCATAGGCCAATAATCCTAGGAGTGTTAAAAGGCTTGCTATGCTCGGGCTGTACTATGATCTTGTATTAAATCGCTAAAATCAGGACTCACGTGTTCCCTCGTTAGAAGGCGCCCTGGATCTTCTTCTGGAGCATTGCTGGCGAGGTGGTTGGTGACGTTGAGTGGGGAGACCTGGTCTTCCTGTGATACGGGGGACGAGGGTCAGCCAATTTGGAACAACAATCGGTTCAGCCCCTAAAAAGGTAAAAAGGGCCAGCAGGTCAGAAGGGGTACGTAGGGTGAAAGAGGTCCCAGTGTTCCGGAAAGTGACCGCCAGAGGGTAACCCCACCGATACGTGCAGCCATGTCTTCTGGCCAGTTCCAGGACAGGTTTCAACAGCGCTCTCCTTTGAAGTGTGGCTCTGGAAAGGTACGGAAGGATTTTAATTTTGGCGCCATCGCACATTACCTCTCCCTGTTCCCAGGCCTGGATGAGGTCCTTCTGGGTATAGCGGTGCACCCTACATAGAACGTCTCTGGGTCTGTCTGGATCTGTAGGTCTGGGACCTAGTGTCCTGTGGACGCGGTCCAGTTCAATGGTCGACTGCGGTGTACCCAAGACCCCCTGGAAGATGGCTGTTACAGTTGCCTCCAAATCCTCCGCTCCAGTGACCTCTGGAAGACCCCACAGCCACAAGTTGTTGCGGCAGCTGTGGTCCTCCAAATCCTCCAAATGGAGCTGTAGGTCCACCGCCATGGCTGTCTGTGCTCCAGGGCTGAAATCCGCTGTGAAAGGGCAGAGACCGAACTTTCACCTGCTTCCACTCTGTCAGTGATTGTCTGTAGTTCCACCCTTATCTCCTGTATGTCTCTGGCATGAGCTTCTTCTACTCATTGGATAAGGGTCTCAATGTCCGATTTGGACGGTAGGGCCTCAAAGTCTGCCTTAGTAGGTAGCGCCTGTAGAATAGCACGGAGATCGTTGGGCATGTCTCCCATCTGCCTCGAATGGCCGCCATGTCGGATCGAGATTCCCTATCAGATTCTGAATAGCCGACCTCGACCGTCGGGGAGGTTGCTGGCACGGAGGGTGAAGCAGCTTCGGCTGAGGTGTATACACGTGGCGCTGAAACAATGGCACCCGGTGAGCTCCTCTGTGAGTCCCGAAAGTAGCTTCTGATACTGCTCCGTGGGGTGGAATTCAGATTGTTGCCCACCGATGCTCTTGTCCTGTATTTCCTGAAAGTTGGCATGCCGCATAAATTAATGAATTAGCCGTCTTTTGTATGGGTAGGACGGGGGGAAGCCAGGAGCTCTTCAGAAACACTTCTTCACACGGCCATTGCTAAACCACGCCCCCTCCCTTCGTTTCTAAGTAGGAGTCATTTGTAAGTCGGATGTTTGAAAATAGGGGACCGCCTGCATATATTATACGGCCTGCCCTATACACTCTGTGGAAAATTGGGCCTTAGGTGTTGGTAGTACCAGAACACTGTAAGCCCTCACAGTTACTCTTGGTGGGCACTGGAATGGGCCCTGCTGTGAAATATTATATCAAGAATTGTAATTACGTGCCCCTGTTAAACAGGGGCATAAAAATTGGGCCTTAGGCGGTGGTGGTGGTGGCACAACACTGTAAAGCCTCACAGATACTTTTGTTGAGCGCAGGAACATGTCCTGCTGTGAAATATTAGATCAAAAATTGTAATTACGCGCCCCTGTTAAACAGGGGCAGAAAAATTGGGCCTTAAGCAGTGGTGGTGGTGCCCTGAACTGAAAATATTCCTAGAAGCTATCATCATGAAGATGGAGGAAGGATAGGATAGTCACTCAGCATAATAGGATAGTCACTCAGCATATGCAGTCTTCAAGGGATCTCACATCCATAGAAAAATCAATCGGTTACATCAGCATCAGGTGCTTGGTAGCTGGTGATCCAAGACAGATTCATTTTTATGAATGTGAGCCCATCAACAGAGTCTGTGGACAGGCGCACTCTGTGATTGTTTACAAAGCCTCCAGCAGCACTGAATGTGCGTTCAGAAAGAACACTGGATGCAGGACAGGCAAGTAGCTCAATTGCATATTGAGCAAGCTCCGGCCAGTAGTCCATCCTCAAGCCCCAGTAAACCAGTGGATGTTCTGGTGGAAAGGTCTCCAAGTCTGATCTTGCCCCTAGATATTCCTGCACCATGTAATTCAGATGCTGGCGATGGTTGCTGGAACCGATCAGACCTGGGCGCTGAGGACTGAAGACTTGTCTGAAGACTTGCCTCCCGAAGATGTTTCATCCTCTGCTCCCTTTGCGAAGGCTGGATAAGTTCTGCAACCTTACCCTTGTAACGTGGATCAAGAAGGGTTACCAGCCAGTAATGATCCCTCTCCTTGATACCACAAATCCTAGGGTCCTTTCGCAGGCTTTGCAGGATCAGGGAGGCCATGCAGCGTAAGTTTTCAGAGGCATTCGATCCTGAGTCCTCTGGGTCACTAAGGATCACATGATCCTGAACCACCTCCTCCCAGCCATGTACAACTCCATGGGTTTCTGGGCACTGCAAACAATTCCTTGAAGACAGCTGCTGATTCTGAGTGTTATCCTCCACCTCCATGCTGACACAATCCTCCTCCTCTTCTTCTTCCTGTGTGATCGGCGGGCCTGCAGGAATACTAGTATCTAGATAAAGGGGGCCTTGAAAGGTAAGGAAGTCCTCCTCTTCCTCCCACTGTTCTGCCTCAAGTGCCCTGTCCATTATTCCATGAAGAGTGTGCTCCAACAGGAAGACAAGAGGGACAGTATCACTGATGCATGCACTGTCATTGCTTACCATCCTCGTGGCCTCCTCAAATGGTGACAGGACAGTGCATGCATCCTTGATCAGTAGCCACCGGCGTGGCGAAAAAAAGCCAAGCTCCCTTGACCCTGTCCTGGTGCCATACTCACACGGGTACTCATTGATGGCCCTCTGCTGTGTGTGCAGCTGCTGTAGTTGCCAACATTGAGTTCCACCTGGTGGGCATGTCACAAATGAGGCAGTTCTTGGGCAGGTTGCATTCTCTTTGAATGTCAGCCAGCTGAGCACTGGCATTAGATGACTGGTGGAAATGGCCACAGACTTTCCTGGCCTGCCTCAGGAGATCCTGTAAGCCAGGGTACCTGCTCAAGAACCACTGCACCGCCAAATTCAGGACATGAGTAAAACAGGGAACATGGGTCAAATGTCCCTGTCGGAGGGCCGAGAGGAGGTTGGTGCCATTGTCACATACAACCATTCCTGGCTGAAGCTGGTGAGCCTGCCCCTGCAGAGCTGACAGAATCTCTGCCCCAGTGTGGCTCCTGTCCCCTAAGCAGACCAACTCAAGCACTGCATGGCATATTTTTGCCTGAGTGCTTGCGTAGCCCCTTGAACACCTACGGAGCACCGCTGGTTCAGAGAAGAAATCTGAAAGACAAAAACAGAACATTCCATAGCTCAACTCACCAACCAGTCGAGCTATGGAATGTTCAGATTTTTCTTTCATGTGTTTGCCCTTCCATGTGCTCCTTGCTGTGAAGGCCAGTTATAGGTGGGGACAGGGGCCATTTGTTTGTTACTGGTGTAAAATATGGTCCGGGGACACACTGTACACCTTTGCTGCCATTGAGCTCTTGCTGGGTGTCCAGTGTGCTCCTGTTCCTTTAAGGGGGATTGGGCTGCCTCCAGTCCATCTGCCCCTCATCTATCCATTTAATGCATGTGCTTCCATTGTGGAGACGCTTATAAATTCAGTAGCGTTAGGACTGCAAGCATACACAGGGTGCCGTGAAGAGGCATTGCAGCTTATGCATGCGTTTGCAAATGCGTGCTAACTAAACCCCCGTTTTTAACGCAGACTGTTGGACAGGTTCATTTGGTCAGTTGGCAGACTGGTTGGTGAGTTGAGCTATGGAATGTTCTGTTTTTGTCTTTCATGTGTTTGCCCTTCCATGTGCTCCTTGCTACGAAGGCCAGTTATAGGTGGAGGCAGGGGCCATTTGTTTGTTTCAGAGGAGAAATCTGCAGAGGAAGAGGCCATAGAGGAAGAAGAAGTAAAGGGGGTGGAGGAGAGAGCTGTGGCAGAATCACCACTAGCATTTTGTAGGCGTGGTGGCAGAACAAGCTCCAACAATACTGAACCCTGTCCTGCATTATTCCCAGATGCCAGCAGAGTTACCCAGTGTGCTGTGAAAGAAAGGCAACGTCCATGTCCATGCCTGCTGGACCATGAGTCATCAGTAATATGCACCTTTCTGCTGACCACCCTGTCCAACGAGGCCAAGACATTGCCTTCCACATGCTGGTAGAGAGCCGGAATGGCCTTCCGTGAAAAGAAATGGAATTTGGGAACCTGCCACTGTGGTACTGCACATTCCACAAATTCACGAAAGGTGGCAGAGTCTACCAGCTGAAAAGGCAGCAGTTGCAGTGCTAGCAATTTGGCCAAGCTAGCATTCAGACACTGAGCATATGGATGGCTGGGACCGAAATTATTTCAACGGGTTAGCAACTGGGGTAGGGAAATTTGCCTGCTAAAATCCGATGTTGGTGTACCGCTAGCAGATTGGCCGCAAGTACTTGGGACACCTATTTCTATACCTTCATTCCTCTCAGTGCAGGTTTCTGAGAGGACTGGAGGTATAGTGGGGTTGGAGATCCCAGCTGATGAGGATCAAGGAGAGGTCCACCTTGTTCCTTGATGTGGGTCTTTTAAGTGCTGTTGCCAATGGACTGCATGGGAGGTCATCATTTGTCTGGTCAAGCATGTGGTGCCCAAGCGGCTGCTGTTTTGGCCACGCTTGATACATTTTAGACATATGTTGCAAACAGCAACAGTGCGATCTGCTGCACACATGTCAAAAAAGGCCCACACCAAAGAACTTTTCAAAATATGTGGGGAGTCAGCAGTGCCCTACACCTACTTAGCTCTGCGGTGTGATGCAATAGGGTGGCTGCCCTTAAGCTGTCCCCTGGAGGGCATCCTGCCTCATTGGAGATGTGCCTCCTCCTCTCTTCTATCAGGCACCCAAGAAGAGTGAGTGACCTCATCATCTCCTCCCTCCCCGTCACTGGAGCAAACTTGGCAGTATGCTGCAGCTCGGGGAACATGATTGCCAGTTTCTTGACCTTCTTGGGCACCCCCTCTCTCTAGGCTCACGTTACTCCCTTCCTCAACCTGGGTACCATCATCGGAGCTTTCAAATCGCTGCGCATCCTCCTGCAGCATGTACCCAACACTGTGGTTGAATAGTTCGGGGGACTCCTTTGTACATGATGGTGGGGCTAGGGGAGGAGTGACTGTTGACATGCAGCCGATGGAATAGGTCACTTTGGCAGCTGCATTGGCAGGAAAACTACTCTGAGCCTGGGTGACAAAGGATGAGGAGGATTAGGAGGGCTTTGCTATTCATTCCACCAACTCTTCTGCATGTTGTGGCTCAGTAACAAGGCCAGCTGCAGAAAAAAAGGACAAGCGTGCCCCACGGCCTCGTGCTGAGGATGCACCGTGTCAACGACCAGCACTGTCGACTATAAACAGAGAATAACTAGTAATAGCAAGTACACTAGGGGTTCACGGTACTGTGTACACCAACAGAAGTGCAATAACAACTATGGGTGCACTATATTGTATACTGTGTACACCACCAGAAAAGTAGTAACAACTGCACTATGGGTGCACGGTACTGTGAACACCAACAGAAGTGTAATAAAAACTATGACTGTACTGTATGTATTGTGTACTGTGTACACCACCAGAAAAGTAATAGCAAGTACACTAGGGGTGCACTGTACTGTGTACACCAACAGAAGTGTAATAACAACTATGGGTGCACTGTATTGTGTACTGTGTACACCACCAGAAAAGTAATAGCAAGTACACTAGGGGTTCACGGTACTGTGTACACCAACAGAAGTGTAATAACAACTACTGTATGGGTGCACTATATTGTGTACTATGTACACTACCAGAAAAGTAGTAGCAAGTGCACTAGGGGTGCACGGTACTGTGTACACCAACAGAAGTGTAATAACAACTATGTGTGTACTGTATGTATTGTGTACTGTGTACACCACCAGAAAAGTAGTAGCAAGTGCACTAGGGGTGCACGGTACTGTATACTTTAACAGAAGTTTAACAACAACTGTGGGTGCAGTGTATGTATTATGTACTGGGTACACCACCAGAAAAGTAGTAGCAAGTGTACTAGGGGTGCACGGTACTGTGTACACCAATACAAATGTAATAACAACTATGGGTGTACTGTATGTATTGTGTACTGTGTACACCACCAGAAAAGTGGTAGCAAGTGTATTAGGGGTGCACGGTACTGTGTACACCAACAGAAGTGTAATAGCAACTATGGGTGTACTGTATGTATTGTGTACTGTATACACCACCAGAAAAGTAATAGCAAGTACACTAGGGGTGCACGGCACTGTGTAAACCAACAGAAGTGTAATAACAACTATGGGTGCACTGTATTGTAAACTGTGTACACCACCAGAAAAGTAGTAGCAACTGCACTATGGGTGCACAAAACTGTGTATACCAACAGAAGTGTAATAACAACTATGGGTGTACTGTATGTATTGTGTACACCACCAGAAAAGTAGTAGCAAGTGCACTAGGGGTGCACGGTACTGTGTACACCAACAGAAGTTTAACAACAACTATGGGTGCACTCTATGTATTGTGTACTGTGTACACCACCAGAAAAGTAGTGGCAACTGCACTAGGGGTGCACGGTACTGTGTACACCAACAGAAGTGTAATAACAGTAATAACAACTATGGGTGTACTGTATGTATTGTGTACTGTGTACACCACAAGAAAAGTAGTAGCAACTGCATTAGGGGTGCACGGTACTGTGTACACCAATAGAAGAGTGATAACAACTATGGGTGTACTGTATGTATTGTGTACTGTGTACACCACCAGAAAAGTAGTAGCAACTGCATTAGGGGTGCACGGTACTGTGTACACCAAAAGAAGTTTAACAACAACTATAGGTGCACTGTATGTATTGTGTACTGTGTACACCACCAGAAAAGTAGCAGCAAGCGCACTAGGAGTGCACGGTACTGTGTACACCAACAGAGGTGTAATAACAACTATGGGTGTACTGTATGTATTGTGTACTGTGTACACCACCAGAAAAGTAGTAGCAAGTGCGCTAGGGGTGCACGGTACTGTGTACACCAACAGAAGTTTAACAACAACTATGGGTGCACTGTATGTATTGTGTACTGTGTGGGAAGAAGTTATCTTGCTGTATAGAGACCTTCAATGTCAATGCTGTTTGACAGAGCGCTTCTCTGTATAGTGTGGCTGCTTGCTTCGCTTGCCGCAGGCCTGTATCTTTAAGGCTTCTGACTGTATGGATACTGCATAGCCCTGGGCTGTACAGACTTCCGAGGTCGGCTTATCTTCCCTTCAGAGGTCAGCTTAAAAATTTCACTGTTCTGTCTCTAGGAACAGATAGCTAAACCTTCTTATCCCAATAACTGTAGATACCATATTTCTTTGATCTCAGTTTTATTAGAACAAGCCAGGTGAAACTACAAAATAACAGAAACAGACCTCAATAAGTATAATATTGCATACAATACAGCATACATTGCATAAACAACTAAATACAGTACAAGATGGGATAGTAAAAACTTACTTTTTAAGTTCTCTAAGGGGTGATGGCAAAGATAGAGAAAAACATATGTGTTGTTTCCTGAATGTCTTCACACAAAATGGTGGCTGTTTCACTTCCTGCTAAGATCCTACCCAGAATTCCCTGCTTGCTGACAACTTCCTTATTTACACATACATTAAAAGAAATAAACAGAACTGCAGCAATACCAAAAAGGAAGGCTAGATGGAGCCTGCACACCACATATGATTGTCTTAAGTAAATTACACATTTTGCATGTAAATTTAACAACACAGGTACAAATAACAAGTATAAAACATCAGCAAGACATCTGGTGGACAGAACATACACCACCAGAAAAATAGTAGCAACTGCACTAGGGGTGCACGGTACTGTGTACACCAACAGAAGTGTAATAACAACTATGGGTGAACTGTATGTATCGTGTACTGTGTACACCACCAGAAAAGTAGTAGCAAGTGCACTAGGGGTGCACGGTACTGTGTACACCAACAGAAGTGTAATAAGAACTATGGGTGCACTTTATGTATAGTGTACACCACCAGAAAGTAGTAGCAACTGCACTAGGGGTGCACAGTACTGTGTATACCAACAGAAGTGTAATAACAACTAGGGATGAGCTTCGTGTTCGAGTCGAACCCATGTTCGACTCGAACATCGGCTGTTCGGTCGTTCGCCGAATTGCGAACGATATGGGCCGTTCGCGCCAAATTCGTGTGGCGCGTCACGGCCCATAATTCACTGCGGCATCGCAGTGCATTGCTGGCTGATGATTGGCCAAGCATGCACTATGACCCGCATGCTTGGCCAATCACAGCGCCGTCAGTAGAGAGAGCTGTAATTGGCCAAAGCCAGGGTGGCTTTGGCCAATTATGGCTCAGGGGATTTAGTACACACCCCACACTATATAAGGCCGCCTGCACGGCGGCCCTGTGTAGTGTGTGTTCCGGTGTGCTGAGAGATAGAGAGAGAGACAGTGTCATTTGATTTGAGTTAGATAGATTAGGCAGAACAGTCAGTCAGTTAGCTGCACTTACAGTGTATTGTGTATATATATGCATCCCAGGTGTTGCATATATATATATACACTGTATTCAGTTTAGCTAGATCCGTTCCTGTTATCTTCTATCTAGACTATTTACATTTAGTGCAGTGTGTCCTGCTCACAGTGTTCAGCTAGATCCGTTCCTGCTATTTACATTCAGTGCAGTGCGTCCTGCTCACAGTGTTCAGCTAGATCCGTTCCTGCTATTTACATTCAGTGCAGTGCGTCCTGCTCACAGTGTTCAGCTAGATCCGTTCCTGCTATTTACATTCAGTGCAGTGCGTCCTGCTCACAGTGTTCAGCTAGATCCGTTCCTGCTATTTACATTCAGTGCAGTGCGTCCTGCTCACAGTGTTCAGCTAGATCCGTTCCTGCTATTTACATTCAGTGCAGTGCGTCCTGCTCACAGTGTTCAGCTAGATCCGTTCCTGCTATTTACATTCAGTGCAGTGCGTCCTGCTCACAGTGTTCAGCTAGATCCGTTCCTGGTATTTACATTTAGTGCAGTGCGTCCTGCTCACAGTGTTCAGCTAGATCCGTTCCTGCTATTTACATTCAGTGCAGTGCGTCCTGCTCACAGTGTTCAGCTAGATCCGTTCCTGGTATTTACATTTAGTGCAGTGCGTCCTGCTCACAGTGTTCAGCTACATCCGTTCCTGCTATTTACATTCAGTGCAGTGCGTCCTGCTCACAGTGTTCAGCTAGATCCGTTCCTGCTATTTACATTCAGTGCAGTGCGTCCTGCTCACAGTGTTCAGCTACATCCGTTCCTGCTGTTTACATTCAGTGCAGTGCGTCCTGCTCACAGTGTTCAGCTAGATCCGTTCCTGCTATTTACATTCAGTGCAGTGCGTCCTGCTCACAGTGTTCAGCTAGATCCGTTCCTGCTATTTACATTCAGTGCAGTGCGTCCTGCTCACAGTGTTCAGCTAGATCCGTTCCTGGTATTTACATTTAGTGCAGTGCGTCCTGCTCACAGTGTTCAGCTAGATCCGTTCCTGCTATTTACATTCAGTGCAGTGCGTCCTGCTCACAGTGTTCAGCTAGATCCGTTCCTGCTATATACATTTAGTGCAGTACGTCCTGCTCACAGTGTTCAGCTAGATCCGTTCCTGTTATCTTCCTACTGACAGGCAGGCTTGTCTGGTTACAGTATATAAAGCTACCTGAAGAAAATTACAGGTGTTCTTTTTGATCCTATTAGTACCACGGTCAGGCAGCTAGACTATTTACATTTAGTACAGTGTGTCCTGCTCACAGTGTTCAGCTAGATCCGTTCCTGTTATCTTCCTACTGACAGGCAGGCTTGTCTGGTTACAGTATATAAAGCTACCTTAAGAAAATTACAGGTGTTCTTTTTGATCCTATTAGTACCACGGTCAGGCAGCTAGACTATTTACATTTAGTACAGTGTGTCCTGCTCACAGTGTTCAGCTAGATCCATTCCTGTTATCTTCCTACTGACAGGCAGGCTTGTCTGGTTACAGTATATAAAGCTACCTTAAGAAAATTACAGGTGTTCTTTTTGATCCTATTAGTACCACGGTCAGGCAGCTAGACTATTTACATTTAGTACAGTGTGTCCTGCTCACAGTGTTCAGCTAGATCCGTTCCTGTTATCTTCCTACTGACAGGCAGGCTTGTCTGGTTACAGTATATAAAGCTACCTTAAGAAAATTACAGGTGTTCTTTTTGATCCTATTAGTACCACGGTCAGGCAGCTAGACTATTTACATTTAGTACAGTGTGTCCTGCTCACAGTGTTCAGCTAGATCCGTTCCTGTTATCTTCCTACTGACAGGCAGGCTTGTCTGGTTACAGTATATAAAGCTACCTTAAGAAAATTACAGGTGTTCTTTTTGATCCTATTAGTACCACGGTCAGGCAGCTAGACTATTTACATTCAGTGCAGTGCGTCCTGCTCACAGTGTTCAGCTAGATCCGTTCTTGCTATTTACATTCAGTGCAGTGCGTCCTGCTCACAGTGTTCAGCTAGATCCGTTCCTGGTATTTACATTTAGTGCAGTGCGTCCTGCTCACAGTGTTCAGCTAGATCCGTTCCTGCTATTTACATTCAGTGCAGTGCGTCCTGCTCACAGTGTTCAGCTAGATCCGTTCCTGGTATTTACATTTAGTGCAGTGCGTCCTGCTCACAGTGTTCAGCTAGATCCGTTCCTGCTATTTACATTCAGTGCAGTGCGTCCTGCTCACAGTGTTCAGCTAGATCCGTTCCTGGTATTTACATTTAGTGCAGTGCGTCCTGCTCACAGTGTTCAGCTACATCCGTTCCTGCTATTTACATTCAGTGCAGTGCGTCCTGCTCACAGTGTTCAGCTAGATCCGTTCCTGCTATTTACATTCAGTGCAGTGCGTCCTGCTCACAGTGTTCAGCTACATCCGTTCCTGCTGTTTACATTCAGTGCAGTGCGTCCTGCTCACAGTGTTCAGCTAGATCAGTTCCTGCTATTTACATTCAGTGCAGTGCGTCCTGCTCACAGTGTTCAGCTAGATCCGTTCCTGCTATTTACATTCAGTGCAGTGCGTCCTGCTCACAGTGTTCAGCTAGATCCGTTCCTGCTATTTACATTTAGTGCAGTGCGTCCTGCTCACAGTGTTCAGCTAGATCCGTTCCTGCTATTTACATTCAGTGCAGTGCGTCCTGCTCACAGTGTTCAGCTAGATCCGTTCCTGCTATATACATTTAGTGCAGTACGTCCTGCTCACAGTGTTCAGCTAGATCCGTTCCTGTTATCTTCCTACTGACAGGCAGGCTTGTCTGGTTACAGTATATAAAGCTACCTGAAGAAAATTACAGGTGTTCTTTTTGATCCTATTAGTACCACGGTCAGGCAGCTAGACTATTTACATTTAGTACAGTGTGTCCTGCTCACAGTGTTCAGCTAGATCCGTTCCTGTTATCTTCCTACTGACAGGCAGGCTTGTCTGGTTACAGTATATAAAGCTACCTTAAGAAAATTACAGGTGTTCTTTTTGATCCTATTAGTACCACGGTCAGGCAGCTAGACTATTTACATTCAGTGCAGTGCGTCCTGCTCACAGTGTTCAGCTAGATCCGTTCTTGCTATTTACATTCAGTGCAGTGCGTCCTGCTCACAGTGTTCAGCTAGATCCGTTCCTGGTATTTACATTTAGTGCAGTGCGTCCTGCTCACAGTGTTCAGCTAGATCCGTTCCTGCTATATACATTTAGTGCAGTACGTCCTGCTCACAGTGTTCAGCTAGATCCGTTCCTGTTATCTTCCTACTGACAGGCAGGCTTGTCTGGTTACAGTATATAAAGCTACCTTAAGAAAATTACAGGTGTTCTTTTTGATCCTATTAGTACCACGGTCAGGCAGCTAGACTATTTACATTTAGTACAGTGCGTCCTGCTCACAGTGTTCAGCTAGATCCGTTCGTGTTATCTTCCTACTGACAGGCAGGCTTGTCTGGTTACAGTATATAAAGCTACCTGAAGAAAATTACAGGTGTTCTATCCCAGCTTAGTGCAGCTACAGGCCATTAGTATGTCTGGAAGGCCAAGAAGGAGAGGCAGACAGTCACAAGCCAATAAGAGAGGGCAAGCAGGCTCTGTGTCTAGTGCTGGTCGTGGAGACGGTGCATCCTCATCAGCACGTGGCCATGGGACACGCTTGGCCTTTTTTTCGGCAGCTGGCCGTGTTGAGCCGCAACATGCGGAAGACTTGGTCGAGTGGATGACCAAGCCGTCCTCATCCTCCTCATCCTCTCTCACCCATGCCCAGGGTGCTTTGTCTGGCAAAGCAGCGGCCTCTTCCCTCAGCTCAATGTCATCAGTGACTCCTTCCCTAGCTCCACCATGTCCTCATGAGGATTCCCTCGAACTGTTTGACCACAGTGTTGGGTACATGCTCCAGGAGGATGCCCAGCGTTTGGAAGGCTCTGATGATGATACTGAGCTCAATGAAGGCAGTAACATGAGCACGGACAGAGGGGGTGCCCAAGAAGGACAGCAATCTGGCAGTCATGCTCCCCCTGCTGCAGCATACTGCCAGGTTTGCTCCAGTGATGAGGAGGGAGGGGATGATGAGGTCACTGACTCAACGTGGGTGCCTGATAGGAGAGAGGAGGAGGAGGAGGAGGAGGAGGAGGAGGTGGCACATCACCAACTAGGCAGGATGCCCTCCAGGGGCCAGCCTAAGGGCAGCACATTGACTGCATCACACCCCAAAGCTCCACATGTGCAGGGCGCTGCAGTCTCTGCGCGTTATTCAAAAAGTTCTTTGGTGTGGGCCTTTTTTGAGACGAGTGCATCAGATCGCACCGCTGCTATTTGCAACATATGTCTCAAGCGTATCTCGCGTGGCCAAAACATCTCCCGCTTGGGTACCACATGCTTGACCAGACATATGTTGACCTGCCATGCAGTTCGTTGGCAAGCGTATCTAAAAGACCCACACCAAAGAACAAAGACGATCTCTCCTTGCTCCTCATCAGCTGAGATTTCCAACCCCACTAGACCTTCAGTCCTCTCTGCGACCTGCAGTGAGAGGAATGAAGGTGTAGAATTAGGTGTGTCACAGCCAAGTACTTGTGGGCAATCTGCTTTTGGTACACCGACGTCAGATTGTACCAGGCAAATTTCCCTGCCCCAGCTGCTGCACCGCCGAAAGAAGTTTGCTCCCAGCCATCCACATGCCCAGCGGTTGAATGCTAGCTTGGCAAAATTGCTAGCACTTCAACTGCTGCCTTTTCAGTTGGTAGACTCTGCCCCCTTCCGTGAGTTTGTGGAATGTGCGGTTCCTCAGTGGCAGGTACCCAAACGCCACTTTTTCTCACGGAAGGCGATTCCGGCTCTCTACCGGCATGTGGAAGGCAATGTCCATGCCTCGCTGGACAGGGCGGTCAGCGGTAAGGTGCATATTACCGCTGACTCATGGTCCAGCAGGCATGGACAGGGACGTTACTTAAGTTTCACGGCGCATTGGGTGACTCTGCTGGCAGCTGGGAAGGATGCAGGACAAGGTGCAGTAGTGTTGGAGGTTGTTCCGCCACCACGCCTCCAAAATGCTGATTGTGACACACCTCTCTCCTCCACCCCCTCCTCTTCTTCTTCCTCCATGGCCTCTTCCTCGGAACCAGCGGTGCTCCGTAGGCGTTCAAGGGGCTACGCAAGTACGCAGGCCAAAAGATGCCATGCGGTGCTTGAGCTGGTGTGCTTGGGGGACAGGAGCCACACTGGGGCAGAGGTTCTGTCAGCTCTGCAGGGGCAGGTTCAGAGGTGGTTGACGCCACGCCAACTTAAGGCAGGAATGGTGGTTTGCGACAATGGCACCAACCTCCTCTCTGCCCTCCGACAGGGACAACTGACCCATGTGCCCTGTTTGGCTCACGTCCTTAACTTGGTGGTGCAGCGGTTCTTGGGCAGGTACCCGGGCTTACAGGATGTCCTGAGGCAGGCCAGGAAAGTCTCTGTGCATTTCCGCCGGTCATATAATGCCAGTGCTCGGCTGACGGACCTCCAAAAGGAGTTTAACCTGCCCAAGAACCGCCTAATCTGTGACATGCCCACCAGGTGGAACTCGACGTTGGCCATGCTGCAGCGGCTGCACACGCAGCAGAGGGCCATCAATGAGTACCTGTGCGACTATGGCACCAGGACAGGGTCAGGGGACCTTGGTTTTTTTTCCCCACGCCAGTGGGCCATGATCAGGGATGCATGCACTGTCCTGTCACCATTCGAGGAGGCCACGAGGATGGTGAGCACTGACAGTGCATGCATCAGTGACACTGTCCCCCTTGTCCACCTGTTGGAGCACACGCTGCGTGGATTAATGGACAGGGCACTTGAGGCAGAACAGAGGCAGGAAGAGGAGGACTTCCTTAGCTCTCAAGGCCCCCTTTATCCAGACAGTGTTCCTGCGTGCCCGCCGATCACACAGGAAGAGGACGAGGAGGAGGAGGAGGAGGAGGAGGAAGATTGTGTCAGTATGGAGGTGGAGCCTGGCACTCAGCATCAGCAGTCTTTAAGGGATCAGTCCCAAGGAACACATGGACTTGTACGTGGCTGGGAGGAGGTGGCTGCGGACGTTGTTGTCCTTAGTGACCCAGAGGACTCCGGACCGAATGCCTCAGCAAACCTACGCTGCATGGCCTCCCTGATCCTGCAAAGCCTGCGTAAGGATCCTCGTATTCGTGGTATCAAGGAGAAGGACCAATACTGGCTGGCAACCCTCCTTGATCCACGTTACAAGGGTAAGGTTGCGGACCTTATCTTGCCATCGCAGAGGGAGCAGAGGATGAAACATCTTCGGGAGGCCTTGCAGAAAGGTCTGTGCAACGCGTTCCCAGAGACTGGGAGGTTACAAACTCCTGTTTCTGGACAACGTGTTGCTGAGGCTTCGGTCAGTCAAAGAAGGAGCGGTGGAGAAGGTGGCCGTCTGACCGATGCGTTCAGACAATTTTTTGGTCCGCAGCCCCAAGGTATGATCGGTTCCAGCAACCATCGCCAGCGTCTGTTTTACATGGTGCAGGAATACCTAGGGGCAAGATCAGACTTGGACACCTTTCCCACCGAAAATCCTCTGGGTTACTGGGTCTTGAGGATGGATCAGAGCTTGCACAGTATGCAATTGAGCTACTGGCCTGTCCTGCATCCAGCGTTCTTTCGGAACGCACATTCAGTGCTGCTGGAGGCGTGGTAACCGATCACAGGGTGCGTCTGTCCACCGACTCGGTCGATCGGCTGACCTTCATAAAAATGAATCAGTCTTGGATCACCACCAGCTACCAAGCACCTGATGCAGATGTAACCGAATAATTTTTTTTGAAATCTCAGATCCCTTCAAAGACTGCCTATGCTGATGCTGAGTGACTATCCCTGAGTAATTATCCTCTTCCTCCTCAATCATCACGCTGATAGCTTGTAAGAACATTTTTGGTTCTGGGCGCCACCACCAGTGCCTAAGGCACAATTTTTCAGCCCCTGTTTAACAGGGGCGTGTAATTACAATTTTTGATGTAATACTTTGCAGCAGGGCTCGTTCCTGCATTCCAACTAGAGTGTCTGTGAGGGGTTGCAGTGTTGTGGCACCAGCACCAGTGCCTAAGACCCAATTTTTCAGCCCCTGTCTAACAGGGGCGTGTAATTACAATTTTTGATGCAATACTTTGCAGCAGGGCTTGTTCCTGCGTTTCAACTAGAGTGTCTGTGAGGGGTTGCAGTGTTGTGGCACCAGCACCAGTGCCTAAGACCCAATTTTTCTGCCCCTGTCTAACAGGGGCGTGTAATTACAATTTTTGATGCAATACTTTGCAGCAGGGCTCGTTCCTGCGTTCCAACTAGAGTGTCTGTGAGGGGTTGCAGTGTTGTGGCACCAGCACCAGTGCCTAAGGCCTAATTTTTCAGCTCCTGTTCAACAGGGGCATGTAATTACAATTCTTGATCTAATATTTCACAGCAGGGCCCTGTGAGGGCTTACAGTGTTTTGGCCACAGCAACACCTAAGGCCCAAATTTCTGCTGAGTATATAGGGCAGGACCCTACTTTCAAACATCTAACTTACAAACGACTCCTACTTGCAAACGGAAGGAGACAACAGGAAGTGAGATGAAATCTACCCCTAAGGAAGGGAAATTCTCTCCTGTAAGAGTTAATATGGGAAAACAATTTCTCCTTTCCACTGATGCTTTCCAATCCTTGTTCCACAAAAAAACCCAAATTTTCAAAAAACATTTTTCATTGGGACAAAAAAGTGAGGTGAAATCTTCTGAAGAGGAGGAAAGACGCAAAACAAATGTCACAGGGGTGATAACCCTTCCCTATGTTTTCCAAAAAGCTTAGAAAAGATTTTTTGGCTGGAGCTAAACACATTAAAAATGTTCAAAATTACAAACAGATTCTACTTAACAACAAACCTACAGTCCCTGTCTTGTTTGCACCGCCTGAATACTGCTGTTCAGAGTATATAGGGACCTTTCCTTATTTTAATTTGGGTGCGGGGTTCCCCTTAATATCCATACAAGACCCAAAGGGCCTGGTAATGGACTGGGGGGTACCCATGCCGTTTGTCTCACTGATTTTCATCCATATTGCCATGACCCGACATGACATTAAACCCGCAAGCAGTTTTAAATGAGATTTTTTCCTTTAAAAATGACATTTGGTGCAGGGACTGTTCTAAACATGGGAAACACGCGTCACTTTACAGGCATACTATAGACACCCCCCAGGTACGATATTTAAAGGAATATTTCACTTTTTTTTTTTTACTTTAAGCATCATTAAAATCACTGCTCCCGAAAAAACGGCCGTTTTTAAAAGTTTTTTTTGCATTGATACATGTCCCCTGGGGTAGGACCCGGGTCCCCAAACCCTTTTTAGGACAATACCATGCAAATTAGGCTTTAAAATGAGCACTTTTGATTTCGAACGTTCGAGTCCCATAGACGTCAATGGGGTTCTAACGTTCGTGCGAACTTGCGGTCCGTTCGCGGGTTCTGGTGCGAACCGAACCGGGGGGTGTTCGGCTCATCCCTAATAACAACTATGGGTGTACTGTATGTATTGTGTACTGTGTACACCACCAGAAAAGTAGTAGCAAGTACACTAGGGGTTCATGCTACTGTGTACACCAACAGAAGTGTAAAAACAACTATGGGTGTACCATATGTATTGTGTACTGTGTACACCACCAGAAAAGTAGTAGCAAGTGCACTAGGGGTGCACGGTACTGTGTACACCAACAGAAGTGTAATAACAACTATGGGTGTACTGTATGTATTGTGTACTGTGTACACCACCTGAAAAGTAGTAGCAACTGCACTAGGGGTGCACGGTACTGTGTACACCAACAGAAGTGTAATAACAACTATGGGTGTACTGTATGTATTGTGCACACCCCAGGAATTTAATAGCGACTGCACTAGGGCTGCACAGTACTGTGTACTCCAACAGAAGTGTAATAACAACTATGGGTGTACTGTATGTATTGTGTACTGTGTACACCACCAGAAAAGTAGTAGCAAGAGCACTAGGGGTTCATGCTACTGTGTACACCAATAGAAGTGTAATAACAACTATGGGTGCACTGTATGTATTGTGTACTGTGTACACCACCAGAAAAGTAGTAGCACGTGCACTAGGGGTGCACGGTACTGTGTACACCAACAGAAGTGTAATAAAAACTATGGGTGTACTGTATGTATTGTGTACTGTGTACACCACCAGAAAAGTAGTAGCAAGTGCACTAGGGGTGCACAGTACTGTGTACACCAACAGAAGTGTAATAAGAACTATGGGTGCACTTTATGTATAGTGTACACCAGGAAAGTAATAGGGACTGCACTAGGGGTGCACAGTACTGTGTACACCAACAGAAGTGTAATAACAACTATGGATGCACTTTATGTATTGTGTACTGTGTACACCACCAGAAAAGTAGTAGCAAGTGCACTAGGGGTGCATGATACTGTGTACACTAACAGAAGTGTAATAGCAACTATGGGTGTACTGTATGTATTGTGTACTGTGTACACCTCCAGAAAAGTAGTGGCAAGTGCACTAGGGGTGCATGTTACTGTGTACACCAACAGAAGTTTAACCACAACTATGGGTGCACTGTATGTATTGTGTACACCACCAGAAAAGTAGTAGCAACTGCACTAGGGGTACACGGTACTGTGCACATCAATAGAAGTGTAATAACAACTATGGGTGTACTGTATGTATTGTGTACTGTGTACACCACCAGAAAAGTAGTAGCAACTGCACTAGGGGTGCACGGTATTCTGTACACCAACAGAAGTTTAACAACAACTATAGGTGCATTGTATGTATTGTGTAATGTGTACACCACCAGAAAAGTAGTAGCAAGTGCACTAGGGGTACACGGTACTGTGTACACCAACATAGGTGTAATAACAACTATGGGCGTACTGTATGTATTGTGTACTGTGTACATCACCAGAAAAATAGTAGGAAGTGCACTAGGGGTGCACAGTA